>CATQJL010000326.1:15650456-15754968 GCA_958299035.1 Cylicocyclus nassatus
AACACTTGCACGCCTCCCCTGCCCCAATACAACTGCAGTTGCTGCAGCGACCGCAGTATGAAACAGCTTTGTACAATAGTAGCGGTTTCTCACTAATCATCAAAAATGGTTACACCATCTAAAGTGTTCTACAGACAGTACAAAATTAACTAAAAACAGCGGGTTTGAATCCTATTGAAAGCTTCGGAATGTTTTCGAATTTTTCGAATGGCGGCTGGTTGAAAATGACGACTTTATGCTGGAAGTCCTTACCGTAAATTGCAGTATGAAGAGAGATAAATGACTTGTTTTGTGCTGTAAATCTAAGGTGAAACAAGCCTTTTTATAAGCTACCTGAAGACCCGCGGAAGCTTTTTTGACAAGCAAAAACCAGCGATGAAACTTCTGATACTTTTTGGACACCCTTTGAATACAACTATGCAAATTTTAGAACTTTGAGTGACAGCAAGTGAATTGGATGTTTTTCTATGGTTCTGCAGTTTTGGCCATCACTTCATGGCAGCAAAGAGCGGGTGCCGTAGACGAAATATTTGAGATAGCTATCACATTCAAACGGACCAATGGCTTTCGATCATTATTTTATGCTTTTCAAATTTCGCTAACCCGGATTCTCAGTCACGGTCCGGTCACTGTACTGCACCCTGAGATTGCGTAGTTGTCCGTTTTCGCGAAATTCAAATCTCGCCTCACGCAGCACCATTTTTCTGCAGCAACGATTAGTACGTAGAAGGTATCATCGGTTCGTTGACCACAAGGACTGGACATTACTGCGGAGCACGCGCCGCGAATAAAACGCTTGTTCCTTACGATTTCGCCATAGTACAAGTCGTGCTCTCGCAACATTTCAGTTTCGCCGCGCGTGGTGCGCGACGTTTGAGCAATCTGTGCGATCAACGAATCCTTGTTGCGTGCCTCTGCACCTTTTGAGCTGCCTTTGCGCGTGGTTTTAAAGGCAGCGTCCAGGCAAATTTGGACATATGGGGATCTCACGTGGATAGTAGTTTTGGGGCCCTAACTAAGCCACTGCTCAAGCGGCAACTCAGGTAGTGCTCTAGCGGCTGAGATATTGCCCTCGAAACTGGACCCCAGGATCGTACTTAGCATGGATTCATGGCGCAACCCATCAGTTTCGGGTGGGTCTTCGCGCGAAGCAGATGGGTTGCGCCATGAATCCATGCGAATACGATCGCGGAGTCCAGTTTCGAGGGGAATTTCTCAGCCGTTAGAGCACTACCTGCGCTGCCGCTTGGGCACTGCCTTAGTTAGGGCTCCAAAAGTACTTTCCACGAAAAATCCGCATAGGTCCAGATCTGCCTGGACGCTGTCTATAAAGCATTTACGCCAACGTGGTGTGTGCCAGTGCGACAAGGACTTTGAAGCTCATTGCGTTGGTATCTAGGGAAAAGCCTCAAGGCACCTACTCTTTTCTGGTCTTCGTCATTCATGGAATTGATGAGAAACAACGTTGAGGTATGTTGTAGGATGCAGGTTATTTTGGGAAAATGCAGGAAATTGTGTCATACATGGTGCTTGCTGCTGTGGGCATTTGAATTTTGTTTACAAGGGCTCTGCGTGGTCGCGAAGGTCGATGAATTTGCGCCCAATGCTCATCCTTCAAAATTTTCCAGTTTTCTTCCTCCTATTGAACGCTTTTGTTCTATCAGATGTTAGCTTTCAATCGCCTGAATATATTCTGAGAAGATCGGGGTTGTTTAACTGGTTTGAGGCCTTGCATTTGCAACATATCCTGCGCATGCAAGTCGCAAATTCACCTACCTTCGCGATCACGGAGAGTCCTGTATTGTGAGGGCACGCGGGCAACTATATAAGCCCGAAAATGGCGAATCATACTGGTTTTAGGTGAAATTTCGACCGATGACGGGTTACAACAAATTTGAAGTCAAGGATTTGACTCCTGCAGAGATAAAGTCAGCTGGATTGCTCGACAAAAAGGTAGGAAGAAAATGCTTGTTTTGAACATCAAAGTTAGTATTCGTATTCAGACCGCAGGTGAATCGGGTCAGAAGGTGACAGTTGGGATCGCAAAGCCAGGGGTTGCCTACGTCCCTCCCCATCTTCGAAAAAGTAAGACAGTGCTTATTGATGTCCTGATATGCGTTTTAGTCCCTAACAAGAGAAGTTTAAACTTAGGTTAGCGTTTTGAGATGGGACCCATATATTTGATCAGCATCGAACGCTGATTTCAAATATGCTGTCCTTAGCTGTGGCACATTACTCTGAAGGGAGTTATGAGCTTTTTTGCGAAATTGGCTTACTATCCAACATGGGAAGGCTGGTAGATGGAAATCAGCGTAAAACCGTACTGGGATACTAAAATAATTTCACATTGAGTCCTTTGTCAGGCAAGAGACTTACGCAGTAAATTAACATCTAGATGATGATACCGTAATGGTAATAGGTCAAAGAGCATACTAATTTTGCACAGAATCAATAACTCGCTTTGAAATGCCGCAGCTAGGAACAACATATTTGGAGTCAGCGTCTGAAGCTGATTCCAACTTCAACTTTCTGCTCTGTAGAGAGTATCTTGGCAATTTTCTGTTTGCGGAGATTTTCAGCGAGCTAGACCATTCTGATCCACTCAATTCCGATATGGTACGGATTTCAAAAATAAAGTAGCGATTTCTGGCTCAAGAAGGGTCCACGCCTTGGGCACCCACTCACGATTGCAGTCGCCACTTAGGGAGTGCAGCAGTCGAAGTGGCCAACCGTAACAAGCTCATATTATTGGATGCAGCATACATGGATGACTCTAAACCTGTCTTCCTTATCTGCTGGATGCTTTGAGGACGAAGCTGCATGCCATTCACAGGGTGTCTCAAAAGTGAGCACACAGTATTCAATCGTCAGTGGCTCTCTCCTCATTAGGTCTTTTGCTTAGCTTTGCATGCCGTTCGATAGAGCTGACTCTTTATTAGCTTTGCAGTATGGAGCAAATCACTTATTTGTCTTCATTGTAGGATTATAGGAACTTTGAAGAAGAGTTTGGGGGAACGGTCAGGAGTCACGGTCGGCGCAAATTTTTCGCGAAGCGATGCCGCAAGCGATGTCAGCAAAACAGAAGCCTGCACTCCTGGCACAGTCTTACTTATGGCACGAGCCATGTATCTGCCCCCACCTCCCACCCCCCTAGACTGGCGCCGTGCCACTTTAACACCGGGCAGTTTTATGGGGTACAAAATTTAGACGCGACGTGTGCGGAGAAGCGGCGCGGCGCGCGGCGTGACTCCTGACATGGAGCCGAGCTGACTCTTTATTAGCTTTGCAGTATGGAGCAAATCACTTATTTGTCTTCATTGTAGGATTATAGGAACTTTGAAGAAGAGTTTGAGCCACCAATGGCTACGTATAGCACCAGAGTTGATACTTGAAGGCAGACGTCCAGTTTCAAAACCGAAACTTCTGGAATAGCTGCTCGTTTTCGAGATTTTTCGTGTTCTCCAAGTTGCATTTTCGGATTAGCGGGAAGGATAATCCAAGGAAGCAAAAAATTACATCCGAAACTTTGCCTCTAGCGTCGAAAACCCTCCAAGCTAAAATGAGCTACTGGTTATGACTATGATACTGGCAGTTTAACATGGAGCTTTTTTTGTTATTCCAGGGAACCAAACTTTTCAGTGTTTTTCCAAATATGATTGAACGATTCGAAACGCTCAAAGACTTGTAAGAAGTTTGTCTAATGAAATTAGCATGTTCACAAACACTGCTATACAACTTCCAAATTTTCTTTTTTCAAACGGCTTTTTTCACAGTGGTGTTGTATGCTGGAGGTTCTTACACTATTCCTGCAGTATTGAAGACGAATGAGTAATTCGCTTCAACTGCAAATCTAAGTTGAAGCCTTTGCTACTGAATGGTACTCGAAGGTAAGCAAAAGACTTTATGCGAGGAGAGTTATCAACGATCAATACATTGACGACTATGGCCTTTCACGGACCGGTCAACCTTTTTAGATAATCACGCATGTTTTTATCTACAATATACCTCTGTAGCGCTAGGGGCTGACAAAAACAGTGCAGGTTATATCTACATCCAGCACAAAATGAACTTCAAGTGGGTTTGACCGAAGATAGTAGCCATTCAAAGAAAATGAAGCCTTGACAACCATGAGGGTCAAGCCGTCGTCAATGTGTCCAAAAGTGTGTGCTTAGTGTGTACTTATGTTGAGACGCCCTGTATTGCAATAAAGAGTATGCAAAGTGCCATTGGGATACAGAGCCATGTTTAGATTAACCATACCCAAAGTTGCGCTAAAATGGCAATAAATGCCTAATTTTGCAACTTGATGTACATTTTTCCTGCATTAAAAGGGGACAACGTAACCAAAGAGAGGGAAAGCGACGAAATTTTTTGCTCGAATGGAGGTGCGGCGTTAGCCACGCACTCCGAGAACTTCTTTTGGACGCTCCCCAGAATTTTTGCGGCCCATAACCCCGAAATTTTAGAGTAAGGGCTGGCTGCAGCCAACCCGTGAAAATTTTTTTTGCAAGGCTAATTTGAATTCTTAAAAAAATTTCCAAAATCATTACGATTATTTATGAGTGTAAACAAGTCACTTGCATCTGACTCATGTAAGTAATTTTCAAGTTTTCGCAACCCATCCTCAGCGGCGGTATTTATCAATCTCCCACACCTGTTCGGGCCATTATTAACGAGTGCCTGGACAGGCGAGAGCACCATCCCATGATCTATGAAAGTGGGGCGCGTAGCCCAAACGAGCAGCAGGGCCTGAGATTGGGCACGATCGGGCACCTGCCGTGCCCGATATGGCCAAACTTGCCAGATCGGACCATATCTTTAAAAGACAGGAGCCCAATCACAATCTTGGCTTCGTATATCGCGGGCGTCAGTGCCTACGCCTATACGGGCTGTGACCTGTACAGGAACCCCTTCCCATATAAGAGATTGAGTGCCTCCCCCCCCCCCCCCCGGTCCATTAATGCGAGGTAGAGAACCGTAAATACCATTCTTTCCAGAAATATCGTTAGTGGTTGTGCTCGTACCTCCATATTTTCTTTTTGGAATACAATTATTTTTCACAGACCTCACTGCAGTTTTGAAGAAAAGCAAACGGAAAAATTCTACTGTGACGATCTATAGTCTATAATAAATGTAAGAATAGTAATGAATATATCAATTATTTGCTGCAACAATTGATTACATATAATTTGCGATATTTGTTTCTACTTTTGGGATCTATCACTTTTATAGCAAACTCTGTTTGCTTTATAGTTCTCAAATTTGCAGTGAGAAAAGACTCTGAAAAAAGAACAAGTTTGCAGGTATTTAGGTATACCACTAATTGTAAGAAATTCGAGAACTCTGAAAGAAGACACCTAAATACCAATTTGCACACCAATCGGACGTATGTTGCTACTGACATTGAGTTCGAAATTACTGAAATTCCGGTTCCATGCGTTCGCGGATGAGGGCATGGCTATTGTTTACACAATCAGCTTCACATATGGCCCTGATCTCAAGTGTTAATTAGCGTTGCCGACTACTCATAACCCATGACCATCTGTCAGGTTGCGCACGTCTTTTGGGTAGGCACATAAACTCCTCATGTTACCGATCAAAAAGAGTTGAAGAGCAAAGTGCAGAATATCTATCGTTTCTTCGAGCTTGACTCTTAGCAATATGAAATACTAGTTGACTTACCCGGCTCCGCCCGGCCCTGTCATTATTATATTCGTAATCAGCATGCTCGATTACCCCCTGTGCCAACTCCCAGCCCCGTAGCTCAAAATTTGCAAAAAATAGATAAAATCGATATCGATCGATGACGAAAAGTAGCCTATGACACCCGCCGGGGCCCGAAGTGTATATGTGCCAAGTTTGGTCCGGATCGGTTCAGAAATGAAATTTTCTATTCGGAACATACGTACAGACAGACAGACAGACATACAGACAGACAAACAGACATTCAGCTTTATATAGAAGGATTGCTCAACAACACCAAAATCTTCAGCTCTAATTAGAACACTGTTAAAACACTAGGGATAGCATGCAAGACGAGAGAAAACGCCGAAGGACCCTCATCCGCGCTTTCCTCGCTTTGTGTCTTGCAAGAACTCTGCTGCTAGGCCTTTTTTCTCTTAAAAACAGCGGGAGGTGTGGGGGCAGATAGACTAGAGGCCTTAAAGGCAGTGGCCCGGGAAAATTGCAGCTGCGCGCTTTCTGTTCCTCCTTGGCCTTCTGGATGCGTTTAGACCAGAGCTGTACATTAAAAGTCGAACAAGTGATTTTTATGGCGTTTTCCGGCCTTGATTGCTGAGGAGGCTGGAGAGGAGATTCCCGCAGCTGAGTCGCGATTGGCTGCCTTGGCCAATCAGCCAATTGCCGCCAAAATGAGTGGTTTTACGTCTCCTGCAGCCAGTCACTGTTTTTGGCGGGGATCTCTCCGCTCCAGCCTCCTCGCAATCTCCAAGGCCGGAAAACGCCGTAAAAAGCACTTTCTTTGATTTTCAAGCACAGCTTTTCAAACGCATTCAAAGGCCAAGGAGGAACGGAAAGCTCGCAGTTGCAACTTTCATGAGCCACTGCCTTTAAGTAACACTAGCTGGCATACCCGGCCCGCCCGGCCCTGTCTCTGCCGATGTCGGCAATTCCTTACAACCGTACCTTTACCCTCACCAAAATATCGCAAAGGTCATGCCATAAGCATAACCTGCTGTGATAACATTAAGTTCTTTGCTCCGCTTGTTATCATAAGCATTCCACAGCACCGACGTGTGTAGGTCGCCTGTTCATAAAGCTTATTAGCGAATGGGTTCTCTATACACAGTCCAGCAGGCAACCTTGAGCTACGAGGCAGGGAGTTGACACAGGGGCGGGGTGGTGGGGGGGGGGGGGAGGGTATGAAGGCATACAGATGTGGGGTTAGGGGCAGGGAAATATGCAAAAAATTGGAAATGGCAATTGCGTAGTGTACAGACAGTATGTCGGTGGTTCTTAGGCTTTAGATAGCCTCAGGCGAAATAGCCTAAGAACCACCGACATGATTAAAACATGAACCGATATGATGATATCTAAAATTTTGGAAAAAAGCTGGGAGCTCGGTACCGCCTTATTCTTACTGTTCGACACCATTTTCAACCCAGTGAAGAACATATCGCTTCAAAAAATAAGACTTTATGCGCGGCATATTGACAACCGCACGAGTACAGTATGCTTATTTTCAGCTATCGTTCATCTTGGCATACACTCACACTCAGCTTTATATTAAAGGATTGCGTCAGATATGCCTACTAGCGACCCTACGGGTCGCTAGCAAGTGGGTCAGGGCAGATACAATATAAGAGCTTAGCTGTGACTAAAAATATTTCTGAATAAGTTTTCTGTTCTTTTCCTGAGAACATTTTAGCGAAGAGGATTCTACAAAAGGAAAACTGCTCGAAGAAGCGATGATCTCCACAAATCATTCAGCATTTCTCGAAATTCCTGCTACAACCATGCATGATATTATTCTTATCTCGTTTACACGCTCTTTATGCAACTCCCCTCCTCACAGAGACATTCAGATACCCCCCCCCCCCACTTTTCTACCCTCTCAAAGAGAATTTGCTCTTTCAGTTCTTCTCAACAAGTTCCATAAAAGATCGTTAAGTAAGTAGCAGAATATCTATCGTTTTGGAAGTAGAAATACACCATAAGAATTACTGTACTACAAAAAACACTTTTCTCTCAGAATCAATTCCGACAGCAACGAAATCAATCGTCTAAGAACTTTGTTGAAGAATCCTTATTTTTTCGCTGAAGGAATATGAAGCTTTACTACAAAAGGGAGCCACCCAAAGACCGTCAATCATAAGAACTTCACAAACGTACATGAAATTTCTTTCCCTGTCCGATCAAATTGCCCTACGTGCCGCTTGAAAACCGTTAAAAAATTAAGAGAACTGCCCCAAACATAAAAAAATCTGTTTCCCTGCCGGATCGGGTTGCCCTACGTGCCGCTTACAGACCGATAGTAACTATGTAAAAAGAAAGTTTATTCCCTACGTGCCGCTTGAAGACCGTTTAAAAATTATAAGAACTGCCCCAAACATACAAAAATTTGTTTCCCTGCCCGATCGGGTTGCCCTACGTGCCGCTTATACAAACCAATATTATCTATCTAAAAGACAGTTCATGCCCTACGTGCCGCTTGAAGACCGTTTAAAAATTACAAGAACTGCCCCAAACATACAAAAATCTGTTTCCCTGCCCGATCGGGTTGCCCTACGTGCCGCTTACAGACCGATAGTAACTATTACTAAATAAAGTTTATTCCCTACGTGCCGCTTGAAGACCGTTCAAAAATTACAAGAACTGCCCCAAACATAAAAAAATCTGTTTCCCTGCCCGATCGGGTTGCCCTACGTGCCGCTTACAAACCAATATTATCTATCTAAAAGACAGTTCATGCCCTACGTGCCGCTTGAAGACCGTTCAAAAATTAAGAGAACTGCCCCAAACATAAAATAATCTGTTTCCCTGCCCGATCGGGTTGCCCTACGTGCCGCTTACAAACCAATATTATCTATCTAAAAGACAGTTCATGCCCTACGTGCCGCTTGAAGACCGTTCAAAAATTACAAGAACTGCCCCAAACATAAAAAAATCTGTTTCCCTGCCCAATCGGGTTGCCCTACGTGCCGCTTGAAGACCGTTCAAAAATTAAGAGAACTGCCCCAAACATAAAATAATCTGTTTCCCTGCCCGATCGGGTTGCCCTACGTGCCGCTTACAAACCAATATTATCTATCTAAAAGACAGTTCATGCCCTACGTGCCGCTTGAAGACCGTTTAAAAATTACAAGAACTGCCCCAAACATACAAAAATCTGTTTCCCTGCCCGATCGGGTTGCCCTACGTGCCGCTTACAGACCGATAGTAACTATTCATAAATAAAGTTTATTCCCTACGTGCCGCTTGAAGACCGTTCAAAAATTACAAGAACTGCCCCAAACATAAAAAAATCTGTTTCCCTGCCCGATCGGGTTGCCCTACGTGCCGCTTACAAACCAATATTATCTATCTAAAAGACAGTTCATGCCCTACGTGCCGCTTGAAGACCGTTTAAAAATTACAAGAACTGCCCCAAACATACAAAAATCTGTTTCCCTGCCCGATCGGGTTGCCCTACGTGCCGCTTACAGACCGATAGTAACTATTCATAAATAAAGTTTATTCCCTACGTGCCGCTTGAAGACCGTTTAAAAATTATAAGAACTGCCCCAAACATACAAAAATTTGTTTCCCTGCCCGATCGGGTTGCCCTACGTGCCGCTTATACAAACCAATATTATCTATCTAAAAGACAGTTCATGCCCTACGTGCCGCTTGAAGACCGTTTAAAAATTACAAGAACTGCCCCAAACATACAAAAATCTGTTTCCCTGCCCGATCGGGTTGCCCTACGTGCCGCTTACAGACCGATAGTAACTATTACTAAATAAAGTTTATTCCCTACGTGCCGCTTGAAGACCGTTCAAAAATTACAAGAACTGCCCCAAACATAAAAAAATCTGTTTCCCTGCCCGATCGGGTTGCCCTACGTGCCGCTTACAAACCAATATTATCTATCTAAAAGACAGTTCATGCCCTACGTGCCGCTTGAAGACCGTTCAAAAATTAAGAGAACTGCCCCAAACATAAAATAATCTGTTTCCCTGCCCGATCGGGTTGCCCTACGTGCCGCTTACAAACCAATATTATCTATCTAAAAGACAGTTCATGCCCTACGTGCCGCTTGAAGACCGTTCAAAAATTACAAGAACTGCCCCAAACATAAAAAAATCTGTTTCCCTGCCCAATCGGGTTGCCCTACGTGCCGCTTACAAACCAATATTATCTATCTAAAAGACAGTTCATGCCCTACGTGCCGCTTGAAGACCGTTCAAAAATTAAGAGAACTGCCCCAAACATAAAATAATCTGTTTCCCTGCCCGATCGGGTTGCCCTACGTGCCGCTTACAAACCAATATTATCTATCTAAAAGACAGTTCATGCCCTACGTGCCGCTTGAAGACCGTTTAAAAATTACAAGAACTGCCCCAAACATACAAAAATCTGTTTCCCTGCCCGATCGGGTTGCCCTACGTGCCGCTTACAGACCGATAGTAACTATTCATAAATAAAGTTTATTCCCTACGTGCCGCTTGAAGACCGTTCAAAAATTACAAGAACTGCCCCAAACATAAAAAAATCTGTTTCCCTGCCCGATCGGGTTGCCCTACGTGCCGCTTACAAACCAATATTATCTATCTAAAAGACAGTTCATGCCCTACGTGCCGCTTGAAGACCGTTCAAAAATTAAGAGAACTGCCCCAAACATAAAATAATCTGTTTCCCTGCCCGATCGGGTTGCCCTACGTGCCGCTTACAAACCAATATTATCTATCTAAAAGACAGTTCATGCCCTACGTGCCGCTTGAAGACCGTTTAAAAATTACAAGAACTGCCCCAAACATAAAAAAATCTGTTTCCCTGCCCGATCGGGTTGCCCTACGTGCCGCTTACAAACCAATATTATCTATCTAAAAGACAGTTCATGCCCTACGTGCCGCTTGAAGACCGTTCAAAAATTAAGAGAACTGCCCCAAACATAAAATAATCTGTTTCCCTGCCCGATCGGGTTGCCCTACGTGCCGCTTACAAACCAATATTATCTATCTAAAAGACAGTTCATGCCCTACGTGCCGCTTGAAGGCCGTTCAAAAATTACAAGAACTGCCCCAAACATAAAAAAATCTGTTTCCCTGCCCGATCGGGTTGCCCTACGTGCCGCTTACAAACCAATATTATCTATCTAAAAGACAGTTCATGCCCTACGTGCCGCTTGAAGACCGTTCAAAAATTAAGAGAACTGCCCCAAACATAAAATAATCTGTTTCCCTGCCCGATCGGGTTGCCCTACGTGCCGCTTACAAACCAATATTATCTATCTAAAAGACAGTTCATGCCCTACGTGCCGCTTGAAGGCCGTTCAAAAATTAAGAGAACTGCCCCAAACATAAAAAAATCTGTTTCCCTGCCCGATAGGGTTGCCCTACGTGCCGCTTATACAAACCAATATTATCTATCTAAAAGACAGTTCATGCCCTACGTGCCGCTTGAAGACCGTTTAAAAATTACAAGAACTGCCCCAAACACACAAAAATCTGTTTCCCTGCCCGATCGGGTTGCCCTACGTGCCGCTTACAGACCGATAGTAACTATTCAAAAATAAAGTTTATTCCCTACGTGCCGCTTGATAACCGTTCAAAAATTACAAGAACTGTCCCAAACATAAAAAAAATCTGTTTCCCTGCCCGATCGGGTTGCCCTACGTGCCGCTTACAGAGCGATAGTAACTATTCGAAAATAAAGTTTATTCCCTACGTGCCGCTTGATAACCGTTCAAAAATTACAAGAACTGCCCCAAACATAAAAAAATCTGTTTCCCTGCCCGATCGGGTTGCCCTACGTGCCGCTTACAAACCAATATTATCTATCTAAAAGACAGTTCATGCCCTACGTGCCGCTTGAAGACCGTTTAAAAATTACAAGAACAGCCCCAACATGCAAAAATCTTCTCTGCTCGATCGGGTTTCAACAGGCCTTTGTATACCAAAACGGTGACAAGTTTTCCTCTCTTGCACAGCAAACCTGCAGAGAATACAGTGCCTAAATATCACTCATCTCAGATCTCAGTAAAATAAAAACAAATTTCCTCACTCATCTTTCGTTTGTTTTGTTAGTTCTTTCAGACGTTCCGTTACATCTGCTCATTTGTATCTGCTATTTGTACCTACATGCGGATGTCATATTTGGAGTAAAATCTCTCTCACTGAGTGTTTTCAAGATACTAAACACCTCACACAGAAGAGTCGAATTTGTAATGAACTCAGTTTTAGCTCCGATGTTACCGGGAGTACGCTTGGCAAATTCCTACCTCAAAATTCCCCTCTCCATAAAACCAAATTTTCGGCGATAACAATCTTATTAGAAGCAAATATCAAACATAGAAGCACAAGAGAATGATGATCCAACTGCGAAAGCACTTCCGGTCAGATTAGATTCCCCTCCCATAGAAACCAAATCTTCGGCGATGACAATCTCTTATTAAGAGCAAATTTCAAAGAACATATTCTCGAATGAGAAGAATCCAGAACAACAGTTATTGGAAGAAATCCTAGAATGAACGTAGAAATTAAAACAGTTCCCAGGATGGTCAAAACTGCAGACGTGAAAACTAATGACGGATCGAAAACACGCCCGAAACATGCCGTTATGCATGTGTGTTGTTTCAGTTGCCATACTTACGAAATTTGGCACCGTTCCAAAGGCTTACGAAAATCTGGCATCGTGCCATTTGACTGACTTACTCAGCGCTATTGGCAGCAATCCAATTCCAAAGATCAGTATATTTCATCATAATTTTTACGTCTGCGCCCTCCTCGTTTGCCATAATCCAACTATCAGAGGGTTAATGGGTAAACAACGAATTCGTTATATATTACGTAGTGATCTTGTGCTGGTTGACGTCGCGTTGCGGCATCGCTTCGCGGAAATGCTCACCTTATGAGTCCTGGCTTGTTCCTAGTTGTTCGGCCAGGCGTGGCTTGCACTGATCGTACGCGCCGATACAAAGATAAAAGCGGCAACTCCTCGGAACAACGTGAGGAACAACGTTCGTATCACTATCCCAAGACGGTATCGCTTTATTGATCTACCGAAGCAGCGCATTGCTGCTGCATGCTGTCGTATATCTTCGTAGCGTTTTGTAATAAAGCGTGGTCATACATTGTGAAGTTACTGTGAAGGTATATCTAATTTTGTGTGTACTCCTAGAGAAACCACCGAAATCTCATCCATTGAAGGAAGCCGTAAACTGCTTGATTATCTAATGTAATTGCATTGTAGATCGCACGGGGGGCTCCAAAGCCGCATCCAAGAACGGACAGACAGCAGATTCCAATGCAGAAGCAGCACCTAGAATGACTGAAAATGAGAAGAAGATATTCGGTATAAAAAAGAAGCTGAAAGACGTCAGTGTACTGAAGGTTTGTTCTCCTGTTCTGAAGATGCTTAGACGTTTTTTAAATGCAGACTCCAATATTCGGAGAATGTAGCTAGCCGAGGGGGCGCAGCACACTACCAAATTTGCACGACGAGGCCTCACTATTTTCGGTGTTTGTTCGTTTTTTGCCCCAGTGTCTCGCAGTGACGAATTAATTGCTTTTTGCAAATCATAGGAATGAAAATGTTTGCAGAATTGATTTTTTTGCAGAAAAGAGGAAGTTCAAGCCAATGTAGTGGTGAAGTATCATAATGTTGAATCTGAACTGATCATGATCTTTATTTTGGGAGGTTTCCCGACGCTGTTGCTGCCTTTGACTCGCTTACTTACTTACAAGGGAAGTCACTTAACTTAGGTTGGCCTTTTGAAAAGAGACACATATGTTTAGAATCAGCTCGGAACGCTGATTCCAAACATGCCGTCCTTAGCTGCGAAGCGTTTCTCTGAAGCGAGTTATGAGCTTTTTAACATGTGTTATTGACATACAACTAAATATGGAAAAAGGCCTATAGACGGAATCTGCTCCAAAAAAATGATGGAAAATCGAAATAACATCAAAATGAGCCATTTAGCCTTGATAGAGTGTATTAGGCATTTGAACCACTACCTGGATGACAATACCGTAGCATGCCTAAGTCGGTCGGCAGGCAAACTTTGCTTAGGAAACTCATAAACCGCTTCAGAGGAACGCTTCGCAGCTAAGGACAGCATATTTGGAATCACTGTTCCGAGCTGATCCAAATATGTGTGTCTCATTTCAAAAGGCCGACCTAAGTTAAGTGACTCTTGTTAGATACTTACAAGGAGAGGATACTTAGTCGAAAGCACCAATCCAGATGAGACATATATCATCTTAAAGCGCTTGAAACGCTGATTTCAAATCTGCAGTTTCTAGCTGCGGAGCGGTTTTGTAGAAGGAGTTATGAAGGGTGTTCCCCTCTGGGTTTTAGGCGTCCTCCAGCGGTCTCCCCTTATCTGGAAGCACCATAGAGGAGTATCAGCTGATGGCAACTGACCTAACGTAATAACCTGAATGAAGATTACAGTAAAGATTATAATACTCATATTACTTTGGTTTTTTAACACTTCTAACTTTGATAGTATCAATATCATCAGAAGTTTCATGCTTTGGGGCTCTAAAGTCATTTAGAAGTTCAATTTAGCAGGCGAAGGGGAATAAAACCTTGACACTCTCTTTATCAAGCACGTCACTTACTTCTAGGTCAGTTGCCACCAGTTGGTACTCCTCTACAGTGCTCATAGGTAGGGGGAGACCTGGTGGAGAGCGCCTCAACCCAGGGAAAACACCCCTCATAACTCCCTCTACAAAACTGCTCCGCAGCTAGAAATTGCAGATTTGGAATCAGCGTTTCAATCGCTTTAAGATGATATATGTCTCATCTGGATTGGTGCTTTCGACCAAGTATCCTCTCCTTGTTAGATGGCACGTCTTCACGTGGCATGCGGGTCTCAGCACAAAAGTTTCCATCGATCCTTGTCCCTCGCGTCAGACATCCACGATATTCTTGTTTGACGTCGTTATTTTCATCTTCCACGCTTTTTCCTTCTTGTTGCCGCCAGTATGCAGCTCGACCTCATATATCATACTTGTGTCCATTGTTGTTATTATTTTGTTGCCGTAGATTGGTCATCCTCTTGGTGCTCAACTTTCCTTCCTTCTTGCAGTTAAACCGTAGTTCGCCAAAGTCTCTTCGCGAAGTGATTTCCCCTGACTTTGATGCGTCCGGTTTCTGTGATGTGCTATTGTTTTTTTTTTTCAAGTATGGTCTTGATTCAATCCTTTTCACTACGGATGCTTATCTTGAATATCATTGTAATATGTGAGAGTCGAACTGCACATGGGCGGCAATAAAAAGAAGAAACCATGGAGGATGGAAAGCGTAGGCGGTGCACTCAAAGTAGTGAGAATCTGATGAGTTTGCGCTTCAACGAACAATAGCGGCTAGCGGCGGCTGCTGGCGCGATATGAAGGCATCCTTACGACGTTTTCATTGCTTTCTGGAGAGATAGACGACTTCGAAAACAAGGGATGATTCTCTGTTGATCCCTCATGGAATCACAAAACAGTGAAAATCTCAGCTAATATGGCAGTATTCTGCCATCCATTATATTCAAGTAACAGGGTATAAGAGCTTTAATGACATAGACAGAAATAGATGTACACAGCAGTGGCGGACTGGCGGACCGAGGCCCCCCCCCCCTCGGTCCGCCAGTCCGCCACTGCTGTATACATCTAGAATGGGTCGCGAAATTTTTGAAAATCACTTACATGGGTTATAAAAATGCGCAAGTGACTTGTTTATTCTTGTAAACAGTTAAAATAATTTTTAAAGCTTTAAAAAATTCAAACAAACCTCATAAAAAAAATTTTCGGGGGCGTGGCTGACGCCAGGCACCTTCATTGGAAAAATTTTTTTGCCTCCCCCCCCCCCCCCGGACGGAGATCCTGGGACCGCCACTGGTATACAGATATTCAAAGTGGCGAAATATGACGCGTCTCTTCTCAGATTCCCTCCCCTCCCGAAGGGGAATGTACTTGCCTATGGGCCTTATTAGGTGTGCTGGTGAAAATTTGTGCACAAAGTGATCACGACCCTTGTCGAGGACCGCTAACCTCCCACCTAGAGCTAAACGGCAGTGGATTTGGAGCGGTGCTCAGACCAGAAATCCGACAAAGGTCGCAGCCGTCGGTACCTTTTGCTGCTTGGGAGACCTTGCTAGAGCACTCATTCAATTGTAAATCGCAGGTCGCCACCTAGTGTCACCCCCACACCATGTTAAGGCGGCAATCAGGGTCAAGCGTGGGGTGTGGCACGCCGCACTTGGGGGTCGTGAAGGGGCCAGGGAGAGAAGGGGGTGATCATTATCGAGGTGATAGTGATGTTGACGACATGATGTCAGTCGACAATGTCTGATAGGCCCATTGCGCAAGATACTAGCACTGGTGTTTTGACCTACCGTCGTACACGTACAATGAGCATAATAAAAGGCTCCTGAAAGCATAAAAGCATCATTTTCGTAGTTACTATGTTAAATTACCCCTGTGGGCCAAATCTCAGCGAATCTTGAGGTTTTCAAATATTGGGACACTCAGGTGAGGTGGACGTTTGCGAACATGTTAACTCTATTTTGATGGTGAATAACTAATTCTTTTTGCACTCAATACAAAGTACTACTATTTCTTTGCTCACATTAGAAATCCCACTTCAACCAACCTTCGAACTCTGGAATTAGGAGCAAACCAAAGTCACGTTTGTCCCATTTTTCGCTCTCATTATCTCAAACTAAAGAAGACCAGTCAGGCTCAGATCACTTTTGTGAAAGTTACTAGGTAGGCTGTCGAATATACCTGTTCTTGCCGCCTTCCCTCGCGATTCACGTAGTAGCGCAAACTCAGCATACTACCGGAATTCAATATTTTCGCAGTGTTTTCCATTTGCATAGTTAAGGAAAAACGGACTATATCTTTCCTAAGAGAAATTTTGAATGAAGTTTCTGCTATGTGGAGAAGAAAGTTTAGCAGTAGAAATCATATTCAAAAGACAGAGAGGCAGCGTCCGGGCAAAAAGTCGATTTTGAGATTTTGTGCTTATCCGTGCCTATTCGCTATGCTGAATCTGAAAATCCACAACGGAGAGCGCGAAAACGACGAAAAAAGGCTCAAACGCAAGAGGGAAATCAGCAGAGGGGTGGGGTCTTCCCCACTGTGGATTCACGCTTCCAGCTTCCGGAGCGATCTTCCCAATACCGCTAACCGCCCTGACATCTCCACCGGCCAAGTGCAAACGCGTAACTTGAAATGGGAACCGCTCCAGAAGCTGGGAGCGTGAATCCACGTGGGGACGACCCCGCCCACCTGCTGATTTTGCGTTAGAACCCTTTTTCTTCGTTTACGCACTCTCCAATATGGATTTTTGGATTCAGCTAGCGATTAGGCCCGGGTAAACATAATATCTCAGTGAAGAGCATCAAACGCTGATTCCGCCTTTTGACGCTGGATTATAATGTTTTTGAGAGTCGAAAAAAAAACACGCAAATTCCAGGGAACTTACTTGTCTTGGTCCCTCCAGTGCTCAATATTTATTGTATAAAGTGCACTGATATTCAATATTAGATCATTTGAGCTCTTCCAAAGGGTTTCGCTCCAGTTATGCGTTCATTTTCTTAACCCCACTCATGAATCAGCGTCCAAAGACCAAATACCGAGAATAAAAATGGAATCAGCATTCGATGTTCTTCGGAATTGTCTATTCATTTAAAGGCCTTCGATTGAAAAGACTTCCATTACCAGTAACAGTTGTTGAGAGCACAACCACTGAATGCAAAATCTGGATAAATAAAGATGAATGTCGTTTGTCTGTATGTATGTATGTCTGTACGTATGTTGCGAATATAAAATTCTATTCCTGAACTGATCCGAATCAAACTTTGCACACATACACTTCGGAGGGCGAGTGTCGTAGGCTTTTTTGCTAGCGATCCATTTACTTTTTGCAAACTTAAGCTACGGGGCTGGGAGTTCGCACAGGGAGGTATGTGAACAAACTAGAAAACAGATTACGAATGTACTATTGATAGGGCTGGGCGGAGCCGAATTTGCCAGCTAGTCTGCGATAAACAAGATTTTGGCTGGGCTTCTATTCCATTATTTGGCAGTCATTTGAAGTGGATCTTTCGTGTGAGCCAAGCAAGAGAGTTGCTTTGTACAATCTGCAAAAAGAGATAGGTAATTCATTTGAAGCAGAGGTAATCCATGTTCGAAAGTGAGCGCTGGATGTGGTCCATGCAGCTGGATTCATTCAGCTGCATGGACCATATCCAGACGGTTTCGAGGGTCATAGAAGTCTGCCGAAAATACCGACTGCCTCTCGTCCTGCCTTCGTCGACTACAAGAAAGCCTCCGACAGCGTCGAAACGAACGCCACTCTGTCAGCGTTGGTTGATCAAGGAGAGTGGACCCAGCTTACGTGAGGACACTAGCCGACTGTTACAAGGACTGTACAACAACGCTGCAGCTATTCCATCGGCCCCTGATCATTATAATTGGAAAGGTGTACGACAAGGCGACACTATTTCGCCGAAGCTGTTCACCGCGGCCTTGCAGTGGGTGATGAAATCACTGGACTGGGATGAGAGAGGCGTACGAGTTGATGGAAGATTGCTGTCCAATTTTCGTTTCGCGGATGGCATCGTTTTCTCGAGCAGTATCACTGAAGCAGAGACGATGCTGAAGGAACTAAGCGAAGTAGGGAAGAAGATCGGATTGCGAACAAATCGGAAGAAGACTTAGTTCATGAAGAATGCCCTTTGCGAAGATGCGGAAATGGAACTGGAAGGCGCTCCAATCATGGAGACGTCTTCTCACGTGTATCTCGGACGTTCGATGAACATGTTAACAGGAGAAGAAGAGCAACCTGGGCCGCCTTCGGGCCTCTGAAGGAAACTACTGACAACTGACGGACCCGGAGCCCCGTGCCCACCTGTGCGACTCAACCGTTCTCCCGGCGCTCTGTTACGCAGCTGAGACTTGGGCCGATACTGCAGGACGAAAGCTTTACGGACCACCCACATAGCGCTCGAGCGCATTCTTCTGAAGATGACCCGAACAACATCTTGTCGGACTTTGCAGTACGGATATGAGAAGAATGTTCCGTCTTTGTGACTCAGCGGAATACGTTGCGAAAGCGAAACACCGATAAGCTGGTGACATCATGAGAAAAACAGACGACAGATGGACACTAAGAACACCTGAGTGAATTACTCGCAAAGCTAAATCTTCAAGGAAGACCACCAACGAGAGGGGCAGGCGTGTTCGTGGAACGGATGGATCAACTGAGAAATCAGCTGGATACGATTATCGCACTAACTTATGGACGCGGCCACCGACGGCAGCCAAGAAGATCGTGGATGTCTGAAGCGAGGGACAGGGCAAATGGGGACTTTTGTGCTGAGGCCTGCACGCTACGTGAAGACGGGCCATCTAAGTAAGTAAGTAAAGAAGTGAGCGCTAGGTGATCCAATATTCAGAAACCAGTATTTACTAAAATTAGGTTTAGAGGAGTATTTGACATGCCCATCTTGAAAGTGATACTCATTGTGCTCGGTAAACCTCATCCTCATGCAAAACAAGCTCAATAAGGTAATCCTCAAACATTCGGGTAAGTTGGAATTGACGCAAAATTTGAAGCAGAAGTCCATGAGCAATTCATGGCGCCGAAACTGGATCTTTGCCCCAAGGCTGCGTTCATACTGATCCGTAAGTTTGGGACCAGTTCCGGCACAGCACTCGGTTGGAGTATGTGTTGGAATTGTTCTCAAACTTCCGGATCAGTATGAACGTCCGCTTGCAGCGGAGGCAGGCAATCCATATACCTGCTGTATAATTTTCATAATCAGAAAATTAAGGATAAATGATAGTTCGATAGGAATTCTTGTTCTTACTTTTCCATTTGCAGGCACGACTTGCCAACGGCGAGGAACTGCAGGCGAATCAGTTAGAAAAAATCGCAAAGGAGTCAGAGTTCCTTGCTCTCTTGGAGAGTTTAGGTGGAACCTTGTAATGGTCATTTGTCTCATTGAGCTGTGAATGTATATTTTCAGCTCTTGACATTGTTATTGATGATTAGTGATACGTTGTCTGTTAAATCCATGTCCCTATATGCCATTGATTCTTTCTGGTTGTTCACATTCATTACAAAGTATCTTTTGAGCTAGAATTTCTCACATACGTTGCGGGGCATTGTTTTGTTGTTGTTTGAGATGTAGCTACGATCAGGTAGCGTTCACTGTAAAAATGACGGCTTTTCATTTGTCGAATCGAGTCGTTTTTGAAGCTTCGTAACTAATCACGCCACCTGTGCATTACAATAATTGGGAGAAAGAGCAGAAAAATATTTTGAACATTAGGCAAAATAATGATGGAGAGGATGAATCGCGGCTGGGCATCTAGTTTTGATGAGTGACTATACAGCAATGGCGGGAAACCATACCCTGAGAATATGTTTTGTATTGACAACGCTTGCCATGAGCTTGGATCCTAAAGCCTGACCGAGTTTTCTGGAAACACGAATATATTTTATCTATTTACAGAGCATGCGTAAAATCCCTCAAATATCTGCGAGTGCTATAGTAACTGTGCAACAAAACTGATGATTTGGTTTTCAGTTCGTGAGTACTAAGCCAACGCAGCTTTTGAATGAACTGACGGGGAAATGGTCGGAGTCATCCATTCCGCTCAAGCTGATCTCGAGTTTGTTTATTGTCTGCGAAGGAGTCACAACCTAATAGATTTTCCGCTTAGTATAGTGTGCTGGCACAGCAGGTAAAATACGATGAAATGTGCGCGCGAATAGACAGCTACGCTAATGACGCCGGCCAACAGCCCCCCCCCCCCACCACCGAGAATGGGTCTTGAAATCTTTGAAATTTATTTACATGGGTTATAAAAATGTGCAAGTGACTTGTTTATTCTTGTAAATAATAAAATAATTAATTAGCTTTCTAAGAAAATTTTTCGGGGGCGTGGCTAACGCCACGCCCCTTTTTTCAAGATTTTAAGAGCTATGGGCCCGCAGAAATTTTGAGAAGCACCACGAAAAAATTTTGCTGCCCCCCCGGTCCGAAATCCTGGGACCGCCACTGCTGTTCACGTACAAATTCTACAGCACTTCACCTGCAGTGCAAGCACACTAAACTGAGCAAAAACCTCGATGACCATTTAAATATGAGGAATTATTTGAGTACTAGCTGGCTTACCCGGCTCCGCCGGCACCACATACACTTCGGTCAAAAAAAAAAGCCGAAGTTGTATTCCTCAAAAAGAGGAATACAACTTCGGCTCTTTAGTTGTACCGTTCGTTCCTACTCTTAGACGGTTTGGCTAAACAGGTCCTAGGCTTTCAACGGAACTCATCAGTAAGGAAGGAAGCTCGACTGGATCTGTTCAACTTCTTGTTTGTCCTACCCACCTGCCGTGACCGCCGTTGGCCGCCGTTTTTTGGGTTTTCGTTTCGCCATTTATTGGATTTAGTATTTTTCCAATTTTTTGGATTTTCCAATAGAATGGCATGCAACAAATAAATACTGTACTATACTATAGCATGCAATTATGTTAGTGCCCTGGGATACACTGCGTTAGCTGTGCTCCCTTCGGGCGCATATATGTACAGGTTCGCCGGTCTCCCGACCCTCGAACACGCCACGTACAGTTGACCATGCGAAAAACAGGGAGTTTCCAGGTCTACTCCTACTGTTCGCAGAGACCTTGCGCTTTGTTGATCGTCATAGCAAGTGCAGGCCTGACCGGAAACTGCACTCGCCTGAAGTCAAAGGGCATATCGGAGGGGACCAAAGGGACTCATGGAATATGAACGACTTCGCCTTTCAACTTCGCCGCCACTATGGTCGCTACTATGACGTTTGGCATGAGATCCCTGATGCAAAGCCTTGTACCATTGCACATCTTCGGTGGGTTGATGTTACGAAGGAGCATGATTGGCAAACCAACCTTCAGATCAACTCTGTGAGGTGGTATCCCTTGGGCTCGAGTGAATTCAAGAACTCAGTGGGGAAGTAAACAGCCTGTTCACGCTGAACCATCGTATCAACGGTTGTGTACGTTGACACCGGTCCAGGTAGGCAGTTTAGAATCTGAGCATTGGTAGAATTCACTTGCTCATTTTTGGGTGCCTGAATTGCTCGCTCGCAAATCCAGTCCCCATTGCTAAAGTTGGTGGCAATGTTTGGGAAGACGATCAGTTTGATCGGTTCTCCCACCGATTGAACCATATTGCAGAAGTCTGGAGGAAAGGTACTTCAGCCATAACTTGGTTCAACTGAAATTCTGGCTTCGCCAAGAAGCAACAGCTGTTGAGCAAAGCTTCGGGCAGTCTCATCGCCAAGGAGGTAAACTCGCATGTTCGTCGTGAGATTCAGCGATTGGACATGTCTCCAGATATGAGCTTTGAAGCAAGCGTCCAGCTCATCTGCTGGAGTTGATCGCGGAGTCACTGTCAGAGTTTGACGAAAGTCGCCTGCCAGTAGCACGACGGCCCCACCCATTAGCCTGTTGCTTCCCGTATGTCCCGTAGTGTGTTGTCAAGGGCCTCTAGGCACTTCTTATGCGCCATGGTGCATTCGTCCCAAACTATGAGTTTGGTTTCTTGTAGCACCTTGGCTTTCCCTGTGCCTTTGTATCCCACACACTGGGTGCTCTACATGAGCAATATCTAGAGGAAGCTTGAAGGTTGAATGAGCAGTTCGGCCTCCTTCTAGCAGTGTTGAGGCAATCCCCGAGGATGCCACTGCTAGTGCGATTCCTTCATGTCTGCGAATCTCGGCAAGTAGGAGATTGATGAGAAACGTTTTCCCTGTTCCACCCGGAACGTCGAGAAAGAGTAGCCCACCCTTGCCACTGGAAATCGTGTCCAGAACAGCACGGTAAACCAACTCTTGATCCTCTGTAAGAAGAGGTCTGTTGGACTCTACAAGTGTGGTCAGCTGATCGGCATCATAGGACCTCTCTCAGAGAACATCGCTCTCGAGTGCCTGGTCATCTCCGGTATTGGTGACGGCAAACCGAGGTCTCTGAGGGTTTGACCGGTCATGGACACGCACGTATCCTCAAGCAGTATCAACGCTCGGTTGAATATCTGGGTAACCGACGTCTGCAAAGGGTGCCACTCTGCGACATTCCCTGAGTACGTCTTCACTCAAAGCCTCTTTGTACTTCTCCCAGAGTGCTCGAGGATTTGGCGGTTGACAGGCTGTCAAGATTAGCCGAGGAGATTTCGCAGTTGAGCAACGAAACTTATCGTAGCTGCTTCTGCGAGAGTTCTGTTCCATTGCTGATCATCTTCAAGCAAGCCAAGTCTTTGGCATGCTTCTCTGTAGGTCTCATAAACCTCTCCATCGATGGTCCTTAATGCTGCGAATGACGTCGGTCCTCGAATTGTGTGAAGCAACAATCTGAGGTAGAAGCATTCGGCTTGGTTAGGATGTACAGTATATACACGTGCTAACACATTTGCTGCTCTAACGTCATATCCGGGAACTTCGACGCCTTTCTTTCTTCTGACCTACTTCTTTGTTGACTTGTTCCAAGTATAAATTCTGGAACTTCTGAGTACAACAAAGTCCGTGCGAACGGATCATGTTGGCACAGAAGGAGGAATGCCGTCAAAGCTGTTTGAGGTGGTTGCGCAGCTCTTTGCCGCGCATTATCAGCCGTGAAGTAGACGCGTTGTCCATTCTCTAGATGGATATGTAGATGGGTAACAGTTGGGTAATGTTCGTGTATCCTGGATACGCCAAACTGCCTCGTTGCTGCTTATGTACCAGCCCGTTTGATATCGTTCGATCTCATCAAACGGTGCAGTGGCATGCTCGAGGCCGAACGTTGCCATATCACTTCCCTTGTTCACATATTTGCAGATGTACTCAATCGACTTCACTGAATTACAGTACTCCAAATTAATATGTGCTCGAAACATTTTCGAGAGCAAGGGAGTGTATGGCACAACCCAGCTGTTGTCCACCACGACGTCTACGATCTGATGGTCCACCTTCATTCAAATGAGGGCGGTATGTCCTCCATCATCAGGCTTTCGCCTTCTGTATAGGGGATAGCCATCAGTCCCCGTTTAGTTTCGCGGATCAGCTGTCGAGGGTACCTTTTGGTGCATGTGCGGTCCTTCATGCAAGGCGACCTCGGATTTAGTGGTCCGCATGGCCCGTGGGTCATGCTTTTGAGGACAACATCGAATAGAAGAGGAGGGTCCTCTTCTCGACTGGGAAGCTCCGCCGAGATGATGCTGTCGATTTGATCTGGGATCGTAACTTTTCCTTCAGTCACACTAAGATATGGACATGCGGAAGACCGCGTTTCTGCCATTCCACAGTGTACATCTAGCAGCGAGTGTCTTTGTAGACGTGGCTCTTCGTTAGCACGTCTATAAGCTTCGTAACCTTTTGTTTAAAGACTCTCGCCGTGATGTCGTGGCGGTCAGAAGGAAAGAGTTCACCGGGAGAGAGCTCTTCCGCAATTTCTGTCCACGCCAGGTTGCACGTAAACGTGATGAGCAGATTAGGACGCCCGTACGCTCTAACGTAGGCCTTTGCGTCCTGAGTGTACTCGTGCATGTGGCGGCCGCCCGTGAAGGAGGATGGAAATATGACCATTTGCCGGAGGTCAGTGACATTTCCATCTCCGGCCACGGCATCCCGCTGGTGGATATAGTCGTCTGCACGCAGCTTTCGCTGATTGCGTCGAATGAAGAGGAGCCATTCACTCTCAATCTTGGCGTACATGTCCACGATGAACTGGTGAAATAGTTGGCGACATTTCACGACGTGGTTGAAGGACGCGGACCTTATCATCATGCGATGCGCATAGAAATTCATAGCCGATACCCTCTTATTGGTAGGGGCACCAGCGCTAGGATTCTTCTGCCATAGTTCGAAGTGATACCCGTCTACCCCATCCCAGAACATGAGTGGGTATTGCAGGGCATCGTACGACCTATGGGAGAGAGAGATGCGCTGCAACCTTTCGCAACGTTTTTCGATGATAATGTCACGCCCGTCGCAGTCGTCTTCGCCAACCAAAATCCACCGCCATCTCGCTTACAGACGGAACGTTGAAGCGTCGTTCATGCTGACCAGCAGGCCTTCTGTCAGCACGGATAACGACCTTATACTCGTCTGTAGGCATTTGGTCCAGGTTGGTCTTGAAGTCCTTTACCAGGTCGTTGTGCTGATGCAGCATTCTCTGCAGCTCTAGCACGACGTCCGGCCTTGTGCCACCGGTGATGCCGCAACGTTGATCCGCTTGCAGCTGCTCGTTGCAGGCGAAGTACAGTTGCAAGAACTTGGGGCTTTCGCCAAAGGAAGCAGGAATTCAACTCTGTGATAGACCTGTCCCTGCACCTTAAACGTTGGCATGAAGCCCTGTTCCTCAACGTCAGGCATGGCGACCGTAGTGCCGAAGGACGTCATCTGGAAGCACGCATTGTACTTCCTGATGTTCTGCAAGAAATGCCTGGACACAGCACTGGTGTCGGACATGTATGAACGAAGCGGCTCAGGCGGCTTACGTAGAGGCGAAAGGTCGACTTTGCTGCTGGAATAGCACATGCCAGGAGGTTCGGCTCTGAAGTTCTTGGCTCAACACTTGCCACATACGACATCCATCTTTTCGATTGCTACCTTCGGATGGGTCGAGTGGTCAACCTGGGCATCATAGTTCGATGCCGCGAGGTGAAGCTCTACTCGCCTAGATGTCTGTCGAGCGTGGACATGTCGAGCACGATCACGTTCGAGCCGTACTGAATGCGCTGCACCAGTTTCCGCTCGTGAAACCTCAGTCCTCATTCGACTGCTGTCGAGTCGAGACTCGCGCTCTTCAGCCGTCTCCTGAGATCTGGCTTCGGCGTGTCTGACTCCGTCGTCATCGAGTCGAGAACCGCGTTCTTCAGCCGTCTCTTGAGACCTGGCTTCAGCGTTCTCGACCGCATGTCTTCGAGTCGAGAATGGCGGTCTTCAGCTCTCTCTCGAGACCTGGCTTCGGCGTGTCTGACTCGGTCGTCATCGAGTCGAGAACCGCGTTCTTCAGCCGTCTCCTGAGATCTGGCTTCGGCGTGTCTCGCTCGGTCGTCATCGAGTCGAGAATCACGGCTTTCTTGTGACTCTGAAGCTCTCAGAGCAGCAAGCCGCAGGCGCTGCGAGAGACTTTACGCTGTTCCAGCGTTTGCGTTGCTCTCGCCTCGGCTATTCTGGCACAATTGCCTTCTAGCCGTTCCTGACGCTGCTCAGAGGTCTCCGCCTCTCGTTGGTCCCTGACCTTTTTGGCCTTGGGATCAACTCTTCCGATGGATGCACTCTTCTTCGGCGGCATCCTGTGCTATATGAGAGCATTTAGGCTCTAAGATTCTCGATACCCGAGATATGTCGGCGAGCCTGTCGGCTTTTCGGTACTCGAAGTGGAGCCTTTAGGCTTTTCGGTACTCGAGGTAGAGCCTTTAGGTTTCTCGATGCTCGAGGTGGAGCCTGTTGGCTTCTCGGCACTCGAGGTGGAGCCTTTAGACTTCTCGGTACTCGAGAGAGCCTTTAGGCTTTGTCGCTTGGTCCTCAGATCCTAGGTCCTTTATCAGGTCCTCAGGTCTTTAGATCTTCGGTCCTCGCTTGGCACTCAGAGCTCTCGGTGGTTCAGTGGCCGCCGGCTAGCAGAGGTGAGTGACCGATAATGCCGAGTTCGGCCGCCTTATACACCCATCGAAAAAGGGCGGGGCCGGCTGTGATTGGTCACACCAACTCGGAAGGGGCGGATAGTTTTTGTATGGAAAGCCTATGCTTAACCACACGAACTGGACCGCCCACTTTGGACCGCCCCTTGCCCCATTCCCTTGGAGGGGTATGTAAGGCGCCGCGGCTCCAGTCATTTCTGATGATGGTTGCCTCATGCCGGACGGTTGCCTCAGTCGAGGACAGGCATCGATGTACGGCTGCCGAGAACAAACATGGGGTCGACTTCGTCGCGTACAACGCCTTTTTCGAGGACAACCACTCGGTTGTTCCTCTGGCGAGGACAGCCACTCGGTTGTTCCTCCGGCGAGAACAACCACTCGGTTGCCTCCACTCGGAGGAACAACCATTCGCCTTTACTCGGAGGAACAACCACTCGGTTGCCTACACTCACAGGGACAACCATCGGTTGCGAGGACAACCATCGGTCGCCTCTTTCGAGGACAACTGAGGTTGTAACAAAAATTGAACCACTGGCTCAACACCTCCGTCGAGATGAGCCATTCGGCCACCTCAGTCGAGGCGGAACCCGCGGTTCACTCGCCGAAAGCGTACGGATATATCAACACTCGGTGAAACCGGAATTTTTTACAGAAAATCAAAAATGCTTGTATCTCGTCCCAGAGACATCCTGGGACCTTGCGTCAAAAACATGTATATGCTAACTTTTGATGGCCAATCCAGCGGTGCTACTCAAATATTTTTTCCTGACGTCCTCCCAATAAATTTAAAAAACCCCTGGAAGAACGTTTTTTTCTTAAAATATTCATGTAAGTTTACCCACATATACAATGTGTGCATGCAAAAATTCAACAATTTGTCTAGACCTATTAGAACCTGAAATCCAAAAGAGTGTTTCATAAATAAAACATTTTTTCAGAATACACCAAAAAATCTTCAAATCCAGACTTCGCCAAAAAATCAAAATTGTTGTGATTTAAATGATCAGTGTACTCTTTCAATACGTTTGATCGTGGCATTAGCACTCGAATTATTTTAGGGGGGGGGGCTGTTTTGTAATTAGCGCACACGCTTATCCCTTACCGAAATCCAGTCCCAGATGAAAGGAGAACCATTCTGATTCAGGTTTGAGGATGAGAAATAAAGAATAGCTCGCTTGAATAAGCATAACCAAGTACCAACTTACATCTTTCTAATCCAAGGCTCTAAAAAACAAAGTATTGGTTATTCTCACAAACAGCTACTACATTCGTAATTAGCATGCTCAGTTACCCCACTATGCCAACTCCCAGTCCTGTAGCTTGAACTTTGCAAAAAATCGATAAAATCGATAAAGATAATGGACGATTTCAAAAACTAATATTTGTAGTCGTAATCAGCATGCTCGATTACCCCCCTCTGCAAACCTTCCAGCCCCGCATGTCAAAATTTACAAAAAATCGATAAAATCGATAAAAAATAATGGACGTTTCTAAAAACTGATATTTTATTCGTAATCAGCATGCTCGATTACCCCCCTGTGCCAACTCCCAGCCCCGTAGGTGGACTCTGCAAAAAAATCGATAAAAATCGATAAAATCGATATCGATCGATGACGAAAAGTAGCCTATGACACCCGTCGGGGCCCGAAGTGTATGTGTGCCAAGTTTGGTCCGGATCGGTTCAGAAATGGAATTTTTATTCGGAACATACGTATAGACATACAGACATACAGACAGACAGACAAACAGACATTCAGCTTTATATATAAGATCGCGGACATACATGTGCCAAAAGTTTTCAAAGGCAGCAGTGTCCGGCATATCTGGGAAAAACTCAGACTTAACAGTTTGCTAAAACGGGATGCCCTTGCAAACCATAGAACTGTTGCGACTGCAAGATACTGCTTCTGAAGCGAAAAATCTCCAGAAGTCTCAACACAGACGCCCTTTCGTCCTTACCGAAGCAGGAAATCGTGATGGGGTAGCCACTGCGGCCAATGATAGCGTCGTACGGCCGTGTCCAGCACGATTTCCTGCTTCAGCAAGGACCGGTGGGCGTACATATTTAGACTTCTGAAGCAATTTTTTCGCTTCAGAAGCAATATTTTGCAGTCGCAACCGGTCTATGATTTGCATGGTCCGCTTCAGTAAACATTTAAGACCAATGTCAAGCGTGGGGTGTGGCGTGCCACACTGGGGGTTGGATTGACGGGTCAGAAAGAGGAGGAAGATCGTTATCAAGGTGATCCTGTGTTAGCGATAAGATGATATTCGCTAACAATGTCAGATAGGCCCAAGGTCCATCATGAAAATACTACAGTGCTGGCCATAGCTTTAGAGCCACCCTAAAAAATCGCTGTAATTTGTCCTCTCTCGGACAAAATTGTCTGAAAAACCAGTATTCTGCGTGTAAGGCAGGTCTTATCACTAACTAGAACGGCTCCCAATTTCATTGATTTGGTCGGAGAAGAATTGAAAATTCGAAAAAGAAACCTGTTCCGAAGGCTGGTCACAGCTACAGAGCCACTCCTATTTCCGATCAATACTACATTCTTTGAACCTGAAATTTTTTGTACATGAACAGCATCAAAATGTGAGGCATCTGCGATACCTGGGAGCTGTCGCCTTTTGAAAAGAAAGTTATACTGCATTTTTTTGCTTTAAAATGCATAAAAAATTACATCGTTCCAAAAATCAGTGCCTTCACAGAAATTTCAAGCAGTTGCTCGGCTCAGATGAATGTCCTAGGATTCGCAATGCCTTTGCAATGAATATGGTGAAAAGCGGTTTATTCAAACATTGCGTGGTCGTTGATATTGATGAACAAGCTTCCCCTTCACCCTCATGTAGACGAGCTTTTGAATCACAAAAGCCGAATTCTAATCACAGGTGCGATAAGGTGAGAATGACCCCTCCATGGTGAAGGGGGTCACAGCGATCGCAGCCCCTGAGGGGCGAAATGGTGGTCCCGATCTCTTCTTCATACAAAAATTTGTTTGCTTGGATGTAATTTTTTACTTTCATCTAAATGAGTTGAAACTAAAAAAGTCTTTAAAATAGTATAATTTATTGACAACATAAATTCCATGAAATTTATTTCCTACCCACCCCTTAATCCCCTGTCACCTTTCTCTTGAACCCCCTTTGGTATAAAACTTGTTCGTTTGTTCCTAATTTCAAAAAATCCACGAATAAGCTAGAAAATATCAGTGAGCCCTCACTATACGAATATCTAACTTACATGCTAGAAGTTGTTAATCAAAAATCTTTTCAAACCTATTTTTCTTCTATTTTATGAGGATTAGCTATATGAAATCAAGCAAAGCTTGGCTGCATGTGTAAACAAACAAACAAGACTCATATTGTTGTCAAAAAATGTATGGCGATGAAATTATTTTTGATAAAAAATGTATGTAAAAACTGCAACATTAAATTTTTGTGCAAGGTTTTTTCTCCTCAATATTCAGGCATATAGGCATTGAATCAAAAATGTTGGGTATTTTTCACTTTTTAAGAACAAACGCGTCGTCCTCCGTTTTCAAATGATATACAGGGTGTCCCAAAAAAATGTTAACACTGTTTGATCGTTAATAACTCCCTTGCTTTCAAGTCTTTCGCCGAGCTTCAGGTATCATTTTGTAGAGCGAGGATAAACTTAGATTTACAGTATCGAGCGAATCATCTAACGCTCCTCGTTACTGTAGAATTACGGTAGGAAATTCCAGCATGTGGAACCGTCATGAAATATGCCCTCTGACAAAATTTTTTTCAAAAAATCTGAAAAATCGTGTACTAGGGTTTTCGCGCACGCTGATTTTACTACACAACTTTTTGCGAGTGTTTTCAGCTTTTTTGAAGGTGTAATCACATTTTTGACACATGCTGGGAAGTCAGTTATTACACTTTACCTAGGATAACTTTGAAAAGAAGTATCGTAATGAAATGAAAATTTCATATCCGAAATCAGAGACTTTCATTACCATAGTACAAGAGATTTTGGCTTGTTGGCTCTGTTTCAAAGCAGAAAATGGGCTTCAATGGCCTAAAATCTTCGTCAAATTTCCTACCGTAATTCTACAGTAACGAGGAAAGTTAGATGATTCGCTTGATACTGTAAATCTAAGTTTATCCTCGCTCTACAAAATGGTACCTAAAGCTCGGCGAAAGACTTGAAAGCAAGGGAGTTATTAACGATCAAACAGTGTTAACATTTTTTTGGGACACCCTGTATAGTGTGTCTCAGATCCGTCCAAAAAACTGCCTGGGAGAAGGTGTGCTCAGTGATTTTTGGAGATTTTCGAGTTTTTAACATAAAATAATACGTAGCTCCTGTAGACGAAAATATTGTGCGTCGTGATGGTCACCGATGGAACCGCCTCGTCCTCCGCTTTCAGAAAATATATACATTGCGTGGAGTCCGTTAAAAAAAGTGCCTGGGTGAAGGGTGTCCTAGTGATTTTTGGAGATTTTTAACATAAAATAATTCATAACTTCTGTAGATGAACATATTGTACGCCGTGATGGTCACCAATGGAACCGCCTTGTGCCCCGCTTTCAGAAAATACATACTTTGCCTGGGTTCCGTTAGAAAAAATGCCGGGTGAAGGGTGAGCGAGACTTTTATAATGGGAGTGCTCAAGTAGACGTCTTTTTACAATGGTAAAAAAGCCTGTACTTGAGCACTCCCTTTATAAAAGTCTCACCCACCCTTCACCCGGCACTTTTTCTAATGGACCTTAGGCAAAGTATGTATTTTCTGAAAGCGGGGCACAAGGCGGTTCCATTGGTGACCATCACGGCGTACAATATGTTCATCTACAGAAGTTATGAATTATTTTATGTTAAAAATCTCCAAAAGTCACTAGGACACCCTTCACCCAGGCACTTTTTTCAACGGACTCCAGGCAATGTATATATTTTCTGAAAGCGGAAAACGAAGCGGTTTCAATGGTGACTATCTCGGCGCACACGATGCTCATCTACAGAAGTTATGAATTTTTTTATGATAAAAACTCGAAAATGTCTAGTAATCACTACTTACACCCGTCACCAAGCACTTTTTTCAACAGACTCCTCCTTTCCTATACATAAAGAATTCACGTACAAATATCTCCTTTGCTTAACTTTACCTCACTGTTGATTTTCTTCTCGGCTTTTGGTGAAGTGGATCACCTTGGTCCCGACTCAGGGGTGAAGAGGGGGTGAGAAAATTCTCACACTATCGCACCTGTGATTCTGTTGCCCAAAAAGCTGTGCATTTTCTCAGTACATCGTCTGTACAACGATAGACTCGTACGCATATCTTGAACACCATCGCAACCCTAAGGACTTTGGTTCCGCCTTGACCGCTCTTTCTTCAGGAATGGGTGGTGCAGTCTGCGTAGTCATACTCTGACCATTGATAGGGGATAATCGCTTAAAACTTTGAAATTGTAGTACTCTTAACAGTTCCGTAAGATTTGACTAGATGAGGAGTTAAAAGGAGCAAAATTTTGTTGGATTTACTGCGCACTACTAAAGTGCAGATGAAGGGTTTCAATTCCAGTATTGCAATTACGGCTTTGCAAAAATTCTGGCAACTTTCGCATAAGTACGTCGTCGCGCAAACAAAGTTTCAACTTCCGACCAGAAGTTTTCGCGCGTCGGAAATCAAGTTTTGCGTCCCAGAAGTCTTACACCTACTCACACATTCGCGGTTGACGACCGCAGATGAAACGGAGTTCGACTCATTGAAAACATGCGGAACACCTCCGTTACGGTCAGGACAATCCGGCTTGGTTTGGGACAAAACTGCCGGAGAAACGCCGGTCGAGCAGTTTTCACTGCGTTTGGTTCGGGATTTGCCTGCAGCACATTTTCCGGTCAAACGCAGGTGAAACGCTGGTTGATGCGGGAGTCCCGAAGCGTGGGGCGTGGATTTAGCCGTAAAACACTCTTGAGTATTGTTCAAATTTCCGGCATACATTCTATACTGAGCAAACCACAGAGACTGACTGAATCGACACAAATTTATTCATCTCAGGTTAATTCAACGACAAAACCAGAACAAAGGAGAACAATACTCTCAACAACAGAATCGCAGCAACAATTATACATCTCTGAGCAAAACCACAAAAAGAGAATCATTCTTCCTCAGGCGAGTCCCGGAGATCCGTTTTTTCGATTGTGGTGCCTTCTTGCCTCGTTATCACTCTTTTTTTTCTGAAATTGAAAAAGAACGAATGACATCAGAAGTCTGAAAAATGGAGAAAAACTCACTTTGGGAGGAATGAGGGTTGGGCGCGCTGCATCTAATTCGTATTGGCGTGCGTCAGCTCTGAAAACAACAGTTAGCACCCTCCATAGCATTTTTTTCGAAGCCACGACCCGGGCGAGACCAGAGCAGTCAGTTTGAGATGAAGCATGAATAACTTACAATGCTCTGCTGATTGCCGCGCGTGCATGTGTTGTCCAGTTTGTTCGCGCTTCTGATAGCGCATCTACCTTTTTCTTCTTTGAGACTCGTTCTACCTCAAATCAGCCCAGTATTTAGAACTGTAGTGACGAAGCTTTTGAAAAGAAGAAACGAGAGCAGGAGAGAGTTAGTACATTTGAAAATAGAGTCTCAAAAATAGTCTCAAAAACCGAAAAACGACGTAAGACATACGTATAGAACACGCGATATGAGTAAGACGGAGAAGCCGGCTACCGCTAATGCATGGAAAATGAAAATGAGCGTGATCGCGGAATGAAAGCTTCTCTCCGATACCTGTTGGCACTTGTCAAGCACGTCCGGTCAAACTCGAACGACTCACAAATCCGATCGATTGTCTTGATACACATCGGAACAATCCCGACCAATTTGCCGGTGGAGTCGGGTCAACGCCAGGACAAAACTTTGTCCCGAAACAAAACGAAAGTGGACGGATCTCCTGCGGTCGTCAACAGCGAATGTCTGAGTAGGTAAGATTAAGCTTCGTTCATCAATATCAACGACTACGCAATTGTCGTCAATGACAAGGAAAACAAGCAATTATGCTAAGTTTGCCTTATCCCTTTCCTTGCAAACTTATTTTAGCTCAAACCACTGCGCGAGCGTGATTCAGACGCCAGCTGCGCAGATGGTTTTGGAATGCGTTTCAGAGGAGGATCTAATTGGCGAGTAGAGAGTCAAATTGGTCGCTTGGCCGGCTCAGTGCCGGTGGCTTCATTCCCACATCACTTTATCATCATAACTCACATATTATAGGTAGGGTAGGATTGCATTTGCTATTGAGCTTTTCTAGTATTTTTTGCCTACTGAGAGTTCAACTAGAGCTAAAATTCGAGTATCACAACAATTATTTGTTGTGTAGTATTATTTCTCCTACTGATCCACAAGAATTATAAAAACTATAAAGCAAGTATCGAGTAGGGAAAGATAACAAGTGTAGCAATTTGTGTTTGCTCTGATTTGCACATGTACTTTTTGCCATTTATTCCTGTGATGATCACCTTTGCCTTAACACTCATTTGTTATGTAATTTCTAGTAACATATTTTATGTTATTTTGTTGCGTTTATTTTATCGTTTCTAAAGTGAAGGTTTAATTACCCAAGTCTGAGTTGAGCTACGCTACAACACAAGTAAGTCCACGTGGCAATTCACCAAGTATATCGAGCCTCTTAGTATTAGACGATTGATGTTCTACATACCTCTCGTAACCTCAACATCAGCCATGTTGACCAAAGTGCTTTTCACCATATTCATTGCAAAGGCTCAGCGAATCCTTGGACATTCATCTGAGCCGAGCAACTGCTTAAAATTTCGGTGAAGGCATTGATTTTTGGAACAATGTAATTTTTTATGCATTTTAAAGCAAAAAAATGCAGTATAACTTTCTTTTCAAAAGGCGGCAGCTCCCAGGTATCGCAGATGCCTCACATTTTGATGCTGTTCATGTACAAAAAATTTCAGGTTCAAAGAATGTAGTATTGATCGGAAATAGGAGTGGCTCTGTAGCTGTGAACAGCCTTCGGAACAGGTTTTTTTTCAGAATTTTCAATTCTTCTCCGGCCAAAATCAATGAAATTGGGAGCCGTTCTAGTCAGTGATATGACACGCCTTACACGCAGAATAGGGTTTTTCAGACAATTTCGTCCGAGAGAGGGCAAATTAAAGCGATTTTTTTGGGGTGGCTCTATAGCTATGGTTAGCACTGTAGCATATTGATATGCCGCACCATCGTATACGCACAGTAAGCGTAATAAAATATCTATAAAAGTCAAAGAGCATCGTTTTCGCAACCAGCATGTCAAGTAACCCTGTGGGACAGTTCCAGCGAATTCTGAAGTCTTGAAATATTGGGCCACTCAAGTGAGATGGTCATTTTCGAACATGCTTTGATTTCAAAGGTAAGTTCAATACTTTTTTGCACTTAATACGAAGAACTACTACTTCTCTGCTCATACTAGGAATTCTACTTCAAACAACCTCCAAATTAAGCATTCAAAGGCAGCGGCTCGGCAGAATGACTTTGGGATATCTATCGTTCTCGGTTCCTCTGGATGAACTAAGCCAAGACTGTGCTTTGCAGCTTCAAAAGATATCAATAATCCTTTTGCAGACGTGGAAAGTGCCGTTTGGGTGGGTCGCGAAAGTGGCTGCTGGAGCCTATAATCCAATTGCCACCGAGGTAGGTACGGTGTCTCCACTCACGAGCCAAAGGCGCTCTAGAGCACAGGCATAAGCGTCCGCTCAAATAGCATTTTCACGTCTGGAAAAGTGGGTTATTGCTATCTTTTGAGACTGCAAAGCATAGCCTTAGACTTAGCTCATCCAGGGAAACCGAGAACGATGAATATCAAGTTGTCATTCTGCCGAGCCGCTGCGTTTAAGAGTAAGCCAAAATCTCGTTTGTTCCATATTTCGCTTCCAATATCTTAGACTAGAGAAGGCCAATCAGGCTCAAATAATTTTAGTGTAAATTACGAAGCTTAGAGTATTGAACATATACTTTCTTGTCGCCTTCCCTCGCGATTAACCTAGCAGCGTAGACTTAGCATTTTACCGTAATCCCAATATTTTCGCAGTATTTTCCGTTTACGTAGGTAAGGGAAAACGGAAAAAAGGACCATACCTTTCCCTAGAAGAAACAATTTCGGATAAAATTCCTGCTATGTTAAGAAGAAGGTTAAGCAGTAACAGCAGTGTATTAGGTTCATATTTTCAATTTTGACTTTCTACTGCAGTAAGTCACATACTTCTCAACTCTGATCAGAATGCAGGGTACCGTTCGATAGAGCAAAGCAAGATCTACAAGATGGCGTGTATGTGCTCACACCAGCTTTAGCGCAACACGAAATAAAAGCCGAAATCTGGCAATTTCCGGATGCCTGAAAAATTGAAAAATTTTTATATCTTCGTTCAAAAAAGACTTCTCGAATCCTGAACTTGCTTACGCTTAAACACTCCACATAAGACATTTGTAATTGCCGTTGCTGTGTTTGCTTCTATGCTAGAAACCGAGAAAACTGAAATTTTCAAGATTCCAAAAAGCGATGATGCACTGTTGGCACATAAGCACGTGTATACTACCTACAGGCCTTCAGGAATATGCTGGTAAATTTTCAGCTCCCTGGAAGCAGTAGTTCCCGAGAAATCTTGAATTGAACATAAAATACCCTCGCAAAATTAGTTAAATTCAATATTTCTCGGGAACTAGCGCTTCCAGGAGGCTGAAAATTTACCGACATATTCCGCTGAAGTGGCTGTTTTAGCACTTCTACATCAGGGAGACATGTAGGTGTGCTAAAATAAACATTTCAGTGGTCTCACTTGAGGAGAAGGCATGATAGCCATCACCGCTCATGAAGAAAGCACATTCTTTCCCCTAACTATGCCGGAATGATAGTTTACGATTCTGAAAATGTTTGTATGGTATGTAAAAAGGAGCATGAATTCAATAACTGTACCAAAACTTCTTTTTCTGCTCTTTCAGTATCCATCAAAGCAGAACTTGTAGGATGCTCGACCGAGACAACTTCAAAGAAAAGGAGAATGAGTATCTGATGAGCAAGTGCCTGAACTGAAGATTAAAAAGGAAAAAAAGACGAGAAAAGATGAGAAATGCGGAAGAGGTTAAAGGACAGGAATGCTGCGAGCTGCGAATTCCCTGTGCGCTGTAGCATACTGTAAAGCAGGAAAGGCTTCAAAAAAGCACGCCCGCGGTGGTGTAAATGCACGAAACGGGGCTGTCATCAACGAAGGTCCTTTAGCTCTCTAGATTTCACGTCTTTTGTCGAGCTTAAGGTACCATTCTGTAGGGCGAGGTTTAACTTACAAGGGAAGTTCACTTAGTCGAAGTGGCGATTCGGAAGAAGATCTACACCAATGATTAGAGCTCAAAAAGTTGATCTCAGATATACCGTCTATATCTGCGACGCATTGTTCTGAAAAAAGTTATGAGCTTTTCTAAAGCCAAATTCTAGTGCATTTTTAGTCGCAAAATCAGGATAATCGCTACACAAAAGTGTGCAAGCTTGAGCAAACCACCTTCGAGTACATCCGAACGCTTTCAATTGTTTTTCGACCATGTTGTTAATCCACAGGTCGTCATTCCATTCCTAGATCACACTTCCATTATGTGAACAAAAAAGCCACATAACCTCCATCCAGGAAAAGCGTCGCGTCGGAAACTTTTTGGAAACCACCAATGGATAGAACGTAAAACGATGTTCTCAAATATATCTTCAATATCTGCGACGCGTTCTTCTAGATGGAGGTCATGGGTTTTTTTGTATATATAAAACTAGCTGGCTTACCCGGCTCCGCCGTATGTTCCGAATAGAAAATTCTATTTTTTAACCGATCTAGACCAAACTTGGCACACATACACTTCGGGCCCGGCGGGTGTCACAGTCCACTTTTCGTTATCGATCGATGTCGATTTTATCAATTTTTTTGCAAAATTTGAGCTAGGGGGCTGAAATTTGGCAGAGGGGTGTAATCGAGCATGCTGATCACCCCCACGAGGGTGATCAGCATGCTCGATTACCCCCCCCCCCTGTGCCAACTCCCAGCCCCGTAGCTCGAATTTTGCAAAAAATCGATAAAATCGATATCGATCGATAACGAAAAGTGGCCTATGACACCCGCCGGGGCCCGATGTGTATGTGTGCCATGTTTGGTCCGGATCGGTTCAGAAATGGAATTTTTTATTCGGAACATACGTACACACATACAGACAGACAGACATACAGACATACAGACAAACAGACATTCAGCTTTATATATAAGACTAGCGACCCTACGGGTCGCTAGTAGGTGGGTGGGGGCAGATACATTGATATCTGCCATTAATTAACTAAAATCCCAAGAAAGAGAATTTTCATCTTCCCAGCGACCTTTCGCATGTTGTGAGTAGTAGAAACAAAACACTATGCTCTTAGAAAAAGAAGCTACTACCACTGACTATGCGCAAAGCATCTTTGCTGTTTTCTTGCACATACCTTTGCCCAGATACCACAGCTCTTAAACAAGGAAGCTACCTCGAAGCACCTGTTTAGAGCAGCTGATTCATCTCAAAACTCAGATTGATTTCCAGGAAAGTGCCATGTTAAAGGAAGCGTCAATTTATGTCTTCCAGCAGCCAAAAACTCAGATATGTCGGTAAAAACGAAGCAGCATTTTCTTCGATGATGTCTTGCCAGTGAACGGGCTCATTTCTTGAACAGAAGCTGGCCCAGCGCCTTCTTTTGAAGGACAATCTTACCGAAACTGTCCTGTCGTATAAAACCCTAGTTCTTTCCTTCCCTCGAAACCAAGCTCCTTATGCTTCCGCTTTTAGCAGAAGTATGGTTGAGAAGAAGGGTAATTTTTCCAGCAAGTTTCTGTATAATCAAATATTGACACCTAAAAACTTCTAGCGCAAATATCTTGCTGCCTGAGCCCTGAGTCTTTTCTTCCCTCGAGACCGTGCTCTCTGTTTTTTGCTTCTAGGGACAAAAGTGTGGTTTTTGCAAAGTTCAGAAGGCCAAAATTTTCAGCAAAGATGATTTCCTGTCGCAAGAAGCTCATGGGTCTGTTTGGATGTATGTCAAGAGACGCGATTCTTATTACCAGATGGGCAGTATATAGCACATACTTAGTGTTTTATGAAGTTCCAGGATTATTTGAAATTTCAAAAGAAGTACATTAGAGAATTGCAGGAATTCTTCGATCTTATCATTTTGAAAGCGATTCAAAACAAAATTGTTGAAGGTCAAAAACCCATGAAAATGCAGTTTATAGCAATTTTGTAACTATTTCGGTCAGTTTTCTAGCAAAAGTCGTCGAACTTATCAGATGGTTACTTCAAACAGCTAGTAAGCCGATGGACTTTGTCCGACACTTTTTGAACACTCCCATAGCGAGAAACTGAAGTTTTAAGTTGGTGACAGCCAGAAAAATCGCGCCTCTTGACCGTCTCCCGGTCTGTCTTTCCCTCGAGACCACTCTTCTGTTTTCAGAGGCAGAAGTCTGGTTTTTGCAGAGTGGAATGGCCACAAGTGAATTTTAAACAAGTTTCTGTAGAATACACATTGATACCCAGAAGTTTTCAGCGAAAATATCTTGCTGGCTGAGCTTATGAGTCTCTTTTCCTCGAAACCAAGCTATCTGTGCTGTTTTGCTTTTAGGGGTGAAGTATGGATTTTGCAGAGTAGAATGGCCACGAATTTCAAACAAGTTTCTGTATAATTCAACCTATACAACCAGAAACTTCTGGAGAAAACATCTTGTTGCCTGAGGCCATAATCCTTACTTCCCTCGAGACCAAGCTCCTTGTGCTTTTTTGTTTTTTGGGCCAGAAGTGTGGTTTTTGAGTTTTATGGTTTTTTGCGAAGTTTGGGAGTCAAAAGTCTTAAAAATGTCCTGTCGGATGAAACTCATGGGTCTGTCTCTCCCTAGAGACTAAATCCCTGTGCTTTTCTGCTTTCAGGGCAGAAGTACTGGTTTTTGCGAAGTAGAAGGGGCCGAAAGTTTCTGTGAAAATGTCCTGTTGCAAAAAGCTCATGGGTCTGTCCTTCCTTAAAGACTAAATTCCCTGTGCTTTTCTGCGTTTAGGGGCAGAAGCACTGGTTTTTGCGAAGTCTAGGAGGTCAGACGCCTTAGCGAAAATGTTTGTCGCATGAAGCCTCATGGTTCTGCCATTTTCTCGAGAGCACTTTGTGATTTTTTACTTTTAGAGGCAGAAGTATGGTTTTTTTGCAAAGTAGAAGAGCCAGAAGTAAATTTTTGAAGCATGTTTCAGTATGAATAAACATTGACACCCAGAAAGTTTCAGCGAGAGTATCTTGCTGGCTGAGCTTATTAGTGTTTTCTTCTCGAGACCAAAAGGGCCAGAAGTAAATTTCAAGCAAGTTCTGTATAATCATTGACACACAGAAACTTCTGGCGAAAGTCTCTTGCTGCCTGAGGCCATAATTCTTTCTTCCATCGAGACCAAGCTCCCTGTTTTTCTGCTTTTAGGGCCAGATATGTGGTTTTTGAGTTTTGTGGTTTTTGCAGTTTGAGAGCCTAAAGTTTCAGTGAAAATGCCGTGCCGGATGAAGCTCATGGGTCTCTCCTTCCCCAGAGACCACTTTTCTGCTTTCAGAGGCAGAAGTATGGTTTTTGCAGAGTGGAAGGGACAGAAGTGAATTTAAGGAAATTTCTGTATAATTAGATATTGACTCGCAGAAATTCTTAGCGAAAATATCGGTACTTTTCCGTTATCCGGACCCATTTCTTCGAAAGGCTCCCATGTGATACTTTCTTTAGTTTAAGAATAATTTTTTATAGTTTCTACGAGGACTGCCTCCTTGCCACGTGTCACAAAAAAATTGACACTTTTCGGTTCATTCTGACATGATTTTTTTTCGAAACCATTTCCGGGGAGGTAAAAGAGATTGTAGCCACTTTTGAGCTGTTTAATTGTTTTACATAAAAGCAAAACAATCATGAATTTGTTTTAGATCATCTTGCTTGCTTCCAGTGGTGATTTAATAATGCTTTTCTCTTCAAACCCTTTTGGCCATGCGATTTTAGCCAGAAAAGACTATAAATGAAGCTTGGAGTCCCTTGCTGCCGCTTATTTTGCCTCTTAAATGATTTCATCTCACGCACTTCTCTATTCCGAGCAAGTCTAGTCTGTTCATCGATAAGAGTATGTCGTTATTATTATGACAATGTTCACTTTGAAATGCTTGATCGAAATGAGGTTGAAATTGACTACAAAACAGATTGAACGAAAACTCTTAGTAAAACCTGTTAAGCATGTAAATGACCATTCAAATTTTTTTGACACGTGGCAGAAGGTTGGCACTCCTCCCTGTAAAGCTGAGACCAAATATGGTACAAGGATGGAAGCAATACTCTTCTTTGAAAAAATGGGTCCAGATAACGGAAAAGTACCGAAATATCTTGCCGCCAGTGGCGGTCGCAGGATTTCGGACCGAGGGGGCGCGACAAAATTTTTTTCAAATGAAGGTGCGTGGCGTCAGCCACGCCCCGAAAAAATTTTTTTATAAAGCTAATTTGAATTTTTAAAAAATTTTAAAAATTATTTCAATTATTTACATAAATAAACAAGTCGTTTGCACATTTCTATAACCCATATAGGTAAGTTTCAAAAATTTCGCGACCCATTCTCGGGGGGGGGGGCGCGCCTCCCCCCCCCCGCCCCCCCTCCCTCCTCGGTCCGCCACTGCTTGCCGCCTCAGTTTATAAGCATTTTCTTCCCTCGAAACCAGGCTCTATGTGCTTTTCTGATTTTGGGGGCAGAAGTAGGATTCAAAAAGGTAAAGGCGGGCCAAAGTGAATTTATAACAACTTTAGGTAAATTTACCGCCTTCGTCATTTCCGAGTGTGATTATAGAATTCTCAGCATGCTCACTTACCCCCGGATTAGTGCCATCTGAGCCTCGTAGCTTCAGCTTTGAAAAAAAGATGAAATCAATAAAAGTAATGGAAATTCTCAAAAACTATCTTTGCAGTGAGCGTGCTCACATACAACTTTGTGCAATGTCAGCCGTGTAGCTCTAATTTTACAAAGAACGGTTCTTCTAAGAACACTTATTACAATCGTAATCGGCATGCTCGCTTTCTCTCATGTGCCAAATCCCAGTTCCTGGCTTAAACTTTGCAAAAAATCGATAAAGCCAGTGAAGGTAAGTGACAAGTTGTAAAATAAGAATGTGCTCGTGAGCAGCATGCTCAATTACCTGCCTGTACCAATCCCCAACGCCATAGTTCAAACATTGCAAAAAATCAATTAAATCAATAGAAGTAAGGGGTATTTTCTGAAATGTTATGATATTCGTAATCAGCATGTTCCCTTACCCCCGTGTGCCCACTCCCAGTCACGTAGTTCAAAATCTGCAGAAAAATCGATAGAATGATAAAAGTAATGGGTATTTATGAAAATGGTTATCATATTCGTAATCAGCATGCTCGATTACCCCCGCGTGCCAAACCCCAGCCCCGTAGCTTGAACCATGCAAAAAAATCGATAAAATGATAAAAATAACTGATAATTCTAAAAGCTATATTGTATTCGTAATCAGCATGTTCGCTTGTCCTCCTGTGCCAACTCCCAGCCCCGTAGCTTGAACTTTGCCAAAAAATCGATAAAATGATAAAAATAACTGATAATTCTAAATACCAATACTGTATTCGTAATCAGCATGCTCGATTACCCCCGTGTGCCAACTCCTAGCTCCGTAGCTTGAACTTTGCAAAAAAATCGATAAAATGATAAAAATAACTGATAATTTTAAAAACCAGTATTGTATTCGTAATCAGCATGCTCGATTACCCCCGTGTGCCAACTCCCAGCCCCGTAGCTTGAACTTTGCCAGAAAGATAAAATGATAAAAATAACTGATAATTCTAAAAACCCGTATTGCATTCGTAATCAGCATGTTCGCTTACCCTCTCGTGCCAACTCCCAAGCCCGTAGTCCAAAATTTGCAAACAAATCGATAAAATGATAAAAGTAATGGGCATTTTTGAAAATAGTTATCATATTCGTAATCAGCATGCTCGATTACCCCCGTGTGCCAACTCCCAGCCCCGTAGCTTGAACTTTGTCAGAAAATCGATAAAATGATAAAAGTAATGGGCATTTTTGATAATGGTTATCAAATTCGTAATCAGCAAGCTCGATTACCCCCGTATGCCAACTCCCAGCCCCGTAGCTTGAACTTTGCCAGAAAATCGATAAAATGATAAAAGTAATGGGCATTTTTGATAATGGTTATCAAATTCGTAATCAGCAAGCTCGATTACCCCCGTATGCCAACTCCCAGCCCCGTAGCTTGAACTTTGCCAAAAAATCGATAAAATGATAAAAGTAATGGGCTTTTTTGAAAATGGTTATCATAATCGTAATCAGCATGCTCGATTACCCCCGAGTGCCAACTCCCAGTCCGTAGCTTGAACTTTGCAAAAAAATCGATAAAATGATAAAAATAACTGATAATTTTAAAAACCAGTATTGTATTCGTAATCAGCATGCTCGATTACCCCCGTGTGCCAACTCCCAGCCCCGTAGCTTGAACTTTGCCAGAAAGATAAAATGATAAAAATAACTGATAATTCTAAAAACCCGTATTGCATTCGTAATCAGCATGTTCGCTTACCCTCTCGTGCCAACTCCCAAGCCCGTAGTCCAAAATTTGCAAACAAATCGATAAAATGATAAAAGTAATGGGCATTTTTGAAAATAGTTATCATATTCGTAATCAGCATGCTCGATTACCCCCGTGTGCCAACTCCCAGCCCCGTAGCTTGAACTTTGTCAGAAAATCGATAAAATGATAAAAGTAATGGGCATTTTTGAAAATGGTTATCATAATCGTAATCAGCATGCTCGATTACCCCCGAGTGCCAACTCCCAGTCCGTAGCTTGAACTTTGCCAAAAAATCGATAGAATGATAAAAGTAATGGGCTTTATCGAAAATGGTTATCATATTCGTAATCAGAATGTTCGATTACCCCCCTGTGCCAACTCCCAGCCCCGTAGTTCAAAATTTACAAATAATCGATAAATTTGGTAGAAGTAATAACAAGCTTACATGCTGGAAAATGACAAACACGAAAACACCATCGAGGACCTACAGACAGCATCAACAAGCATGCTTATCCACCAGCGTACAGACAAGCCACCAGTGTACAGACAAAATCCCATTCGGTTTTATATATATAGAAGGATGGAAGTGTGATCTACGAAGGAAATGGCGACCTGTGGATAAACAATATGGTCGGAAACTCGAAAACGTTTGGATGAACTCGAATTAGACCTACAATGCTCACTAGGTGGTTTGCTTGATCTTGCACACATTTGTGTAGCAATTATCATAATTTTGCAACTCAAAATGCACGAAAATTTGGCTTTAGAAAAGCTCATAACTTTTTTCAGAACAATGCGTCGCAGATATAGAAGATACTAGCTGGCTTACCCGGCTCCGCCGTATCCGGACCAAACTTGGCACACATACACTTCGGGCCCCGGCGCGTGTCACAGTCCACTTTTCGTTATCGATCGATGTCGATCTTACCGATTTTTATCGATTTTTTCGCAGAGTTCACCTACAGGGCTAGGAGTTGGCACAGGGGGGAAGTGAGCATGGGGATTCCGAATACAATATTAGTTTTCAGAATTATCGGTTACTTTTATTGATTTTATCGATTTTTTGTAAATTTTGACATGCGAGGCTGGGATTTTGCACAGGGGGGTAATCGAGCATGCTGATTACGAACACAATATTAGTTTTCAGGATCGTCCATTACTTTTATCGATTTTATCAATTTTTTTGTAAAGTTTGACCTGCGGGGCTGGGAGTTTGCACAGGGGGGTAATCGAGCATGCAGATTACGAATACAATATTAGTTTTTGGAATTATCCATTACTTCTATCGATTTTATCGATTTTGCAAAATTTGAGCTAGGGGGCTGGAATTTGGCACAGGGGTGTAATCGAGCATGCTGATCACCCCCTTGGGGATGATCAGCATGCTCGATTACCCCCCTGTGCCAACTCCCAGCCCCGTAGGTGAACTCAGCAAAAAAATCGATAAAAATCGATAAAATCGATATCGATCGATGACGAAAAGTAGCCTACGACACCCGCCGGGGCCCGTAGTGTATGTGTGCCAAGTTTGGTCCGGATCGGTTTAGAAATGGAATTTTCTATTCGGAACATACGTACATACATACATACATACATACAGACAGACATACAAACAGACATTCAGCTTTATATATAAGATAACTGAGATCAACGTTTTAAGCTCTATCCATTGGTATAGATCACCTTTCGAGTCGCCACTTCGACTAAGTGAACTTCCCTTGTTAGATTTGCAGCTTGGAACGAATCGTAATCACTTTGTTACGTACGATTACGGTATGAACTTTCAGCATATAGCGTACTGTGGAATAGGCCTTTTGATGAAATAGTTTTAAAAAAATCTGAAAATGTGTGTAGCAAGGTGTTCAGACATGCTGATTCCACTACATAAATTTTCACCATTTTTTCGAGCTTTTTTGGTGCCCTATTCAGATTTCTGACAAACATTGGAAAAACATTGTTAACCTAAGTCTGAAATAACTTATGAAAGAAGCACTATACTGGAGTGCAAAATCCATATTTAGAATCAGCAACTTCGATCAGCCCAGCATGAAAATTTTTGGCTTGTTTTTGGCTTTCTTTCTGAATCAAAGTACCGCTTTTCATGGCTTAAAATTCTCCTTAGATTTCCCACCATAACCCTACAATAATGAAGACCGAGTGATGATTCCCAAAGTGTAAATCTAAGTTCAAGCTCACCCTGCGGAATGGCACCTCAAGCTCTGCGAAAGACGTTCAAGCGAGAAAGTTATTGACGATCAAACAGTGTGCATATCATTTTAAGACACCTTGTATACCATATTTGGCAAGCCTTGATCCACTGCTTATCTTACAACAGTAGTTTGCGCTAAATTGTTTAAGATGAGGCCACCCGTCCAAAGTAGCAACTCTAGTGAAGATCTCTGCGTTTTTATTGAAGATCGAAGGTGGGCACTTTTTTTCTTGATCTCTATCAAGGTGTCATAGGACTTTTTGACTCAGCAGATCTGCGGAATGCAGTTTTCAGACTAGAGCTTGGGTTACTATTTATAGCGAGCTCGAAATAAATAATACTAAATGTAAGCAAAAGGTTTCACTTTAATTAACTTAGAAGGCGGCAAAAGATGATAAAAAGTTTTAATTCGTTGCCTAGAATCTTCCTCGCCGATAGTATAGCATCTTCCAAGCTCGCATTCCTTATGTGGAAAGCACTGCTAGAAGTTAGCTCTCACCATGCAAACTTTTATGAAAAAATTCAAAGCCCATTAGCTAATATGGGCTAAAACTGCCCCATGCCTTATTACTTCTCCTCAGTCAGAGCTCCATCCTTCCGGTGCCGAAGTTTGAGCAAATATGTCACTAAATACTTGCCTGCTCTCTACAGGCTTTTTCAGTCTTTACCATAGTACCCCCCTCTCCATTTTCTCCTCTCCAGAAAGCACCATTAACTTGTAATGTTCATGTGTGCGCCGTTTTTCCTCTATTCCCTAGTTCAAGCCCCTCCTTCCCCGCACCCCTCCTTCTGGTCTCCTTCTAGTGGAGATTGAAGGAGTAATAAAGGTCAGAATGAATGAGAAAGTTTTCAATAGAACTTTCTCTTTTTTCTCTATGAAGCACAGGTGCAATAAGGTGAGAACGACTCCTCCAGGGTGAAGGGGGTCGCAGTGGTCGCAGCCCCTCCAGGGTGAAGGGTATTTTATACTTGGTAGAGAAATTATAAAATGTCGGGGGGGGGGGGGCATCATTTTTCCTACTCAAAGTTCATAATTTCCAATTTCTTACCATCACTGTTTGTCTTTTTTCTGAAATGTGAACCGATATGCTGCTGGATTAGCATACAGCAGTGGCGTACCGAGGGGGGAGGGGCGGGGGGGGGGGGCGCGCCCCCCCCCCCCTCGAGAACGGGTCGCGAAATTTTTGAAAGTTACTTACATGGGTTATAAAAATGTGCAAGTGACTTGTTTTTACTTGTAAATAATTAAAATAATTTTTAAAATTTTTTAAAAATTCATTTTAGCCTTATAAAAAAAATTTTCGGGGCGTGGCTGACGCCACGCCCCCTTTTTCCAGATTTTAGGGGTCGGAGACCCAGAAAAATTTTGAGAAGCACCCCAAAAAAATTTTCGGAGTGCGTGGCTAACGCCACGCACCTTCTTTAGAAAAAAATTTTTGTCGTGCCCCCCCCCCCCGAGCCGAAATCCTGGGTACGCCACTGGCATACAGTTATATTTCTGACCAGCACCTTGCATTTTTTTACATTTCCTTTTCCCTTTTTTACATCGCCCTGCCTCTTTTTGGAATTACCATAGAAGATGTGCATGCGAGAACATTTGTTTCGGAAAGAGTTAGACAATTTTTGAGCATTTACGAACTTTTTTTAAGAAGAAGTTCGTAAATTCTGTAGATGAACAGCAATGTCAGCAAGGTAAATGTTTTTGAAACAACCTCGTCTTCCGCTTTCAGAGAATATATAATTTACCTGGAGTCTATTGAAAAAATGCCTGGTGAAGAGTGTGGGTAGTGATTTCCGAATATTCACGAGTTTTTAGGATAGAAAAAATCCGTAACTTCTGTCAGGATAAAGGTTCATGACGCCTTTACCTGATGTGTAGCGGGTTTACCTAAGTCTTACTCTAATATTTATTATATAAGATATATACAGAAAGTGTAAGAGGAAAGGGGAGAGGGCACCGGCTCCTGCCGGCGGGCGGAGGTCACTGCCAGAGGTTGGCTATCCAGGGCCAACCTCCTTCCTAGGCAGCTGTTGGGGATTAGCTGCATCCCGACATCTCCATTCCTTCAGAAAGCTCGTCCTCGAGCTTGTTCGGTTGTTGTTTAATGTTTTCCGAGTTACGTGTGTAGGAAATACACGTGTTACGGCGAGATGAGTGTCTTCCGAGTTTCGTGTGTAAAGAGTACACGAGTTACGGCGAGACCATAGAGAGTTTCGATGTGTATACCATTATCTTCTGATTGATTGAGTAGAGGAGTTGGATCAGGCGAATTGGATAATCAAACAGCGACTTTCACCTCATCCTAGGGGTTTAGAGTGAGCTTGTCCTCAAGCTAGAGATATGTGGAATGAAAGATGTGACGTAGGGACTGCGTGGAAGAGGCAGTAGCATGTATTATAGTTGTAGAAAGTGATGGAACGTATTCCCGGAGGGTGACAAAGGGGAATAGTTGCCTTGAAGTTATAGCAATATAATGCAACCGGTATTTGAAGGTTGAGGTGATAAAGTTATGGCTTGGAAGGGCATTTGTTGTAGAACATTTTAATTCAAAAAAAAATACAGTGTTGATGGTACAAAAATAGTTAACAGTATATTAGGCAGTATTATAATACAATAGTCATTTTGGGAGTTTATGTTATACAAATAGGTTTAAGTGACGTTGAATTGTGGTATTAATTGGAATATGATGAGCAAATTAATTAGGTTATGTAATCTGAGAGATGTATACACAGTATATAAGGCATATGCAGATCAAGGTGGCATCAAATGTTGAATTGAGTGTTGCACAACATTGCGCATCCAACATAGGGCCAAGATTTGGTAGTTACGAAAAGGTTTTTTTTTGAAGCTGCCTAGTGCAAATGGTTTCTTTGAATTTGCCTTTTCAAAGAATTTTATGCTTGTAAATAACGCGGCGGTGCGGCAAAATAAATGTAAACAAACTCACGTTGTGAAAGCATGGCGAGGACAAAAAGAACGCGGTTAATCAGATTTTTTTGAACTGAATTGCGTTGAAAATTTGTCTTGTGGTTTTGAAACCGATTTCAAGACTACAACCATTGACAATACAAGCATATTGTCGTTCGTCTTCTGATGTTTCCCTTTTTTTCAAACAAAAAAAATTTTTTTTCAATTGAGTTTTGGAAGCATTAGCCGATAACCGACATTTACAAAGTGGAAATGCAGATCAAATTGTACAGCTTAATTAAACATAACAATAGTGATAACTTAGAGATGTAGTACCAGAACGCTTCCGCTGCAAAAAAAAACTGCGATGTGTAGCTTACGGGTTGTAAGTATGAAAACTTCAGCGGAAGTGATCTTTACATGTTACATGTTACATCTTAATTCACTACTGGTTGCAATCTGTGAAAGCTGTCTACGTTTTTTTCAACGTCCAAATCCAATATAGAAAATTCTATGAAATGAATGTTCCTGAATTCTGATGAAATCTGTAAAGGAATCATTACCATCATTTTCTAGGAAAAAGAACGAGGACTGGGTGATTTGAAACGGTCTAAACAGTTTCTTTTTCATTCCCAAAAAATAAATTTCGGTGCGACAAAAACTGTGCCTTTATTGCTTATTGTCAGCTTCGGCTGTTCACCTTAAAAAAAAATGCGGTCATTGCTTCCGATTGAAATATCAATCTGGATATCCCAACATGTTCAGAAGCACTGAGGATTTTTTTCTGTGAAGCTTTTGGTTGGAAGAGAATTGTTCTCTGAAAACAATCTCCTTTCAGCTACAAGTAATATTCTCAGAAAATATTTTTAATGGTAGTTCTGAATGCTACGTTTAAGAACGTAATGCAGACTTGGTTTGTGCAATCGCACAAAACTGGAGAAACTGCTATTTTCCGATGTTTTTACCAATAGTTCGTTTGTTATTCTAAATCTACGTCATATGGCTGCTTTCTGTAAGCTATCGCGACTAATCGCGACACTTTACGGTTTTTTTTTTGTGGCAGTCGGGAAAATTTGGACATTAAAAAACCTTGCATCACTCAGTAGATTATTCCTGCGAATTGATCAAGAAATGTCGCAGTGCAGTCCAATATGGAACAAACAATCACAGATTGGGAAAAAATTCTTTTTTTGAATGTGCGCACAATCACAAAAAAATGCATCAAAGTGACAAACGTTGGGATTTCCCAGAAATGTGACTTGTCACTTCCAAGTTTTTTTTTTTGAACCATAACGGAAATGCTTCATCCAGCACTATAACTTACAGAAATAATAGCTTGATCAGAGCTTAGAAGATCTGTCCTAGAGCTTGATGGAATGCAATTTGAAAAATCTCACTTGTGGTGAGTGATAGAAGGAACGGCTAAATACGTAGCGGTTATGCTTTGCCATTATCTGAGTAGGCAAATATTCAAGCGCTCGCGCTTTGAAAGTGGCGAGTAATTGGGCTGGCGGCAATTTATTTTAGGCGGTGCTCATTTAGCATTGAGATATAGAAATAGGTTGATGAGGGCATTTTACGTGTACGACTAGCGAAGCGTCATGCTACTCATATACTTTTCATCCGCTCTCTTGCGTCTTTCATTTGATAGGATGCTGGAAAGTAGGTTTCGTATTCACCTGAGAGTGTCGAAAAGCATAAAATGTTTGACTGGAAATGAGATATGATTTAAATTTATGAATTTGATTCAAGAGTGTCGAAAAGCATAAAATGTTTGACTAAAAATGAGATATGATTTAAATTTATGAATTTGATCCAAAAATTTTTTTCAAACATTCGCTATCAACAATGTAAGCCGGATTTCACAGCAGCAGTTTTTTTGATCCGTGGAATTGCAGTACGTAATAATTTTAATTTTCAAAATTCTACATTGACTGGAAATAAAAAGAACTTTGAAGCTATACTGAATTGTCTACGAGGTTGTCGTAAAGACTGCTTTTTTTACACTACATTGCAAAAATTCTCTGAATATTTTGCAAAATGTAAAAACAAGATGTTTTGTCATTTATTTTGATAAAAGTTTTGTAGTACTATTAACTAAAGCTAAAGTGGGGTCACATGAGAGGGAAATGATATTCTATGTATCAAATAAAAAGTCCGCTTTTCTCTCACTGTTAAGATGAGAGAAAATTCCAGCAAAGCTTTACAGTAGCTACGTACCAACGAATTCCATGCGTTTTCTTCTGAAAAATTGTAGGGTTTCCGAAGAATACTCCTTAGTGGGTTGTCAATCACTTAGAGTCAGAACTAAAGTAAAAAAAAAGATGATGAGAACTGTGTTGACTTTATGGCGTAGCTTAGTGAGAAGTGATGATGTGTTTGAAGCTCTTTCAGAGTTTGCATTCGCTTTCCATGGATAAATAGTCATATAAGGATGCAAAATGCTTCAGTTTAAATAATGCACTGCTGCGCAAATACGGTTGCAAGCTGAGTAGTCTATGCTGCACATTAGATTATAAAGATTTTTACTTCTACAGTATAAAGATTTTCACTTCTACATCTAATTCTATTTCGACAATGCATATAGCGCTTTTCTAATCTCCAGCAATCTCAAGCAAGTGGCCCCTCTGTAAAGCATTCGAATCTATAATATATTGAGTTTTTTTTCTGATACAAATATTAGTTCATAAATTTGTGGAACTTGTGAAAAAAAAGGAAACGTTTGGCATATTGAATGACATATTCCTATGAAAATCAACATTTCTTTTCTTTTGAGGTTGCGTCCGCTATGTCAAAAATGAGCTAAAGATCAACATCTGTAACTGCAGTTTCTGCTCAGAATTCTTGAAATAGAGGCTTTGTAGGGGTAATAAACATGAATGTGTTGCTGAGTATTAATAAGGTGACGACTTTTTTTATGAATTTGAAGTGCGGCTTTTAAAATCTGTCTTCTAAAAAAATTTCAATCACTTTTTTTGTTTATTGAATGGGGGACGAATTCTAGAATACGTAAGGCTAATATCTGAACATTTTCTAAAAAGTATGTAAGTAACAAAGCAAAAGTTGTATAACACTCTAGTAATCTCCTTTCTAAAAAATGTTTTCTTCAGCAATCATCTCAAATGTCAGCAATCATCTCAAATGCTTCTTCTATGCTAGAACGAAATTTTTTTTTGGAGATTTAGCGACTAAATTCGAAATAATTCGAAAATATTGGTGGAATCTGAGCAAGAATTAATCAGTCTGGTTTTGATGCGTAATGATATCGCCACTCACTAAAGAATATCTTTGAAATGAAGATATGGTGAGGAGTTCCTAGAATCGAAAACGTCACACTAGATTTTTTTTCATACATTCGAAACTTTTTCCAAGTACTCGAATCTTGTCCTTTTTTCTTTAAACTTGCACTACATAGAAGAAGAAGAAAATGCAAAAATTGAGCAAGAGCTCATGAGATGCATGTTACAGAGGTCCAACTTGATTGCAGATGAGAGATTCTTGGTCATAGCAGATATTTTGCAGTATCTCTATTTGCTCTTTTCCTTTCTTTCAGATTCACTTTTTTTTCTAAAAGGTATATGCACAGCGCTTGATGAAATGAGCTTTTTTTTGAATTTGTATATGCCAAAAACAATTACATTTTGCAATCGCGGTATACGAGATTCGAAGAACAAAACTATTGGATTTTTTTTCTAAGCAGCAGCAATGGCTGTCATCTGTCCTTCAAGACATGCGACTGTTCCTCAAGTTTGAGGCTTTCAGAATCTACAAACTTGAAAAAACGATGGGTCTGCTCCTGAGCCTTAGATGACACGAGATCTGATCTGTGCATGATCGATTTGCTGGCATGATCAGTTATCAACAATATGGAAATATTGGCAACCATAGAAAGTTTAACTCAGAAACTGCATAGTTCCTCTCGTGTATTTTTAGCGGCGGCTGCAATGTGCGATCAAATATTCACTACTAGTCTCCGGATTGACTTGTAGGAGGCACGCGCCGAGACCGATGGTTGATGCATCGGTGTGGATGATATAGGGTTTTCCTAGAATAGGAAGCACTAAAACAAGCGCATCCACTAGGGCATGCTTTAATGCTTGGAATGCTATTTCTTACTCCTTGCTCCAAAAAAACTGCATTTTTTTTATGCGCAGTTTGTTCAATGGATGGGAAATTGTAGCAAAACGCGGTAAATCTTCAAAAGTACGATCCTGCACTAAGAATGATTCGAGTGCTATTTTTATCTGTGAGGCGCGGAATATCACCAAAGCTGTCGAAATTTTTTTTTGATCTAGACGTGTATCATTTTCATGAAACAACAAACAATATAATTAGTGTTGTGTATAGTATGAATATTTCTAAATATTTCAAAAGGTTTGAAATGGTTTTGTATTCGACAGCAGAAGGTAAATATTACGATAATATAATTTGCGTAAGATATACGGCAGCGGGACATCGGGCACAACTGTTGTTGTTGGCAGTATAAGTTGCATAAGAACAGACGCTAAGGGGTCATACTGTGCAACTGCTGCTGTTGGACGTATACCATGATCGTAAAAGATTAGGTTACGCAATTATTAATCCTGTTCCAAAGCTTATCGCGACACAAAGCAGACGTATTTGCACTATCACAGCTGAAAGGTCATAGCGCTCAAATAATATTAATTTGTCACAAAAAAATTTGTCGCGGGTCACATGCTTACAACTTGCGAGGGCAGCTGCGTTGCTCTATAGCCAAGGGGGGTCACCGCGCGCGGACAGTAGCACTGGGTTTTGCTATATTTCCTGAGAGGTCGAAGCATTACGTTTTGTCGACACTTCCCAGCAGAAGTTATCTGCAGTGGGCCAGCAGATTTATCTTTCTGGGTCTAATACTGCAGTGAATTTTGTGCTAGCAATTGCGAACAAGTCCATTGTCTAATTATAAAAAAAGAAAAAAAAAGAAAATAAGTTAACAAAAATTCACGGAATCACGGTTTCACGGATTCACGGATCACGGATCACGGAATCACGGCAATTTTTTCAAAAAAATTCACGGATATGCAATCACGGATTCACGAACTCACGGATCACGGAATCACGGATCACGGGAGATGCGAGCGCTTTGCGAAAGAAAGAATTGACAAAAATGGGACTGTTCGCAGGACTGTTATTTTTTATTTTATTTTACTTTATTTTATTTTAATTTATTTTATTTTATTTTATTCCTTCTGAAATGATTAAATACTTTCACTGCACACGATTATTATAGATAAACTAGCTGGCTTACCCGGCTCCGCCGTATCCGGACCAAACTTGGCACACATACACTTCGGGCCCCGGCGGGTGTCACAGTCCACTTTTCGTTATCGATCGATGTCGATTTTACCGATTTTTATCGATTTTTTTGCAGAGTTCACCTACAGGGCTAGGAGTTGGCACAACGGGGGAAGTGAGCATGGGGATTCCGAATACAATATTAGTTTTCAGAATTATCGATTACTTTTATTGATTTTTTCGATTTTTTGTAAATTTTGACATGCGAGGCTGGGATTTTGCACAGGGGGGTAATCGAGCATGCTGATTACGAACACAATATTAGTTTTCAGGATCGTCCATTACTTTTATCGATTTTATCGATTTTTTTGTAAAGTTTGACCTGCGGGGCTGGGAGTTTGCACAGGGGGTAATCGAGCATGCAGATTACGAAAACAATATTAGTTTTCAAGATCGTCCATTACTTTTATCGATTTTATCGATTTTTTGAAAATTTGAGCTAGGGGGCTGGAATTTGGCACAGGGGTGTAATCGAGCATGCTGATCACCCCCCTTGGGGATGATCAGCATGCTCGATTACCCCCCTGTGCCAACTCCCAGCCCCCTAGCTCAAACTTTGCAAAAAAATCGATAAAATCGATAAAAGTAATCGATAATCCCGAAAACCAATATTGTATTCGGAATCCCCATGCTCGATTACCCCCCCTGTGCGAACTCCCAGCCCCGTAGCTCAAACTTTGCAAAAAATCGATAAAATCGATAGAAGTAATCGATATCCTGAAAACCAATATTGTATTCGGAATCCCCATGCTCGATTACCCCCCTGTGCCAACTCCCAGCCCCGTACTCAGATAATCGCCGGGGGCAAGCGGCGATGCGATTTATGGGCAGGCGGGCACCGGAAAAATAGTCCGTTGATTTTTTGCGGCCCGCTTGCAGAAATTTGGAAGAAACTTGGCGAAATTAAAGACGAAAGCTTGAAGAACAATCGCGGTTTCTTTATGGATTAGCTGCGGCGCAGTGGCCGCATTCTCGCGGACTTTCCGCGAGAATATGCAAAAATTTCGAGGGCCGCACGGTCCTTTGTGGAGGACCGCTCAACCCTCAGGTACTTTCCGCTGAGAGAAAGTACCTCAAACTTGAGTAACTAAACCAACGGTGACACCTCTGCCACACAGAGTCTTACCTGCGCTCGACGTACGCCCGAAAATGCCTAAAAAGAGTCCGAGCGCTTGCTGAAAATTTGGCCAGCGCTCGCTGAAAGAAATTATTTGCGGAGCGCTTGCATGAAATTTTGTATTGCTGCCCGCTGGCAGGAGACGAAAGTACCGCCCGCTGAAGGTTTGGCCACGCCCCAAAATTCTGCTGACCGCCTGCAGAAAAGCGCGAGTTTGCGGACCGCCTGCCCCCGGCGATTATCTGAGTAGGTGAACTCAGCAAAAAAATCGATAAAAATCGATAAAATCGATATCGATCGATGACGAAAAGTAGCCTATGACACCCGCCGGGGCCCGTAGTGTATGTGTGCCAAGTTTGGTCCGGATCGGTTCAGAAATGGAATTTTCTATTCGGAACATACGTACACACAGACAGACATACAGACAGACAGACAGACAGACAAACAGACATTCAGCTTTATATATAAGATTAACAAAACAGTTAGAACTCACACACTCGCTTTCATTCGTTGTTGAGTGACTCCATCCAGACGGTTGGAAGATTGTGGCAGAGGAGAGGAGGGGATCGAATATTATCTACCATATGGTTGATTGGTTGATAAAAAAAATTTAATTTTAGGATTTGAGAGAAAAAAATCTTCCCGGGACTTCCATGTCAGGATAAAGGTTCATGACGCCTTTACCTGATGTGTAGCGGGTTTACCTAAGTCTTACTCTAATATTTATTATATAAGATATATACAGAAAGTGTAAGAGGAAAGGGGAGAGGGCACCGGCTCCTGCCGGCGGGCGGAGGTCACTGCCAGAGGTTGGCTATCCAGGGCCAACCTCCTTCCTAGGCAGCTGTTGGGGATTAGCTGCATCCCGACACTTCTGAAGATGAACATCTTGTACGCCGTGATGGTCACATTGAAACCGCCTCGTTTTCTCCTTTCAAAAAATATGTACTTTGCCTGGGGTCCATCAGAAAAAGTGCCGGGTGAAGGGTGGGTGGGACTTTTATAATGGGAATGCTCAAGTAGACGTCTTTTTACAATGATAAAAAAGCCTGTACTTGAGCACTCCCATTATAAAAGTCTCACCCACACTTCACCCGCACTTTTTCTAATGGACCTTAGGCAAGGTATATATTTTCTAAAAGCGGAGGACAAGTCGGTTTTAATGGTGGCTATCTCGGCGTACAAGATGTTCAACCACAAAAGTTATGAATTTTTTTATGTTAAAAACTCGAATATCTTCAAAATCACCGAGCACACCCTTCACCCAGGCACTTTTTTGAATGGATCTCAGACATGCTATATATTTTTTGAAAGCGGAGGACGAGACGGTTCCCATGGTGACTATTTCCTTGCACCAGCTATTCATCTGCAGTAGTCACGAATCTTTGTCCTAAAAATTCGAAAATTCTTAGAAATCACTAGGCACATCCTTCACCAGGCACTTTTTTGAATGGATCATAAATACGCTGTGTGTTTTCTGAGAGCGGAGAACGAGGCGGTTCTAATGGTGACGTTTTCGCCGTGAAAGATATTCATCTACAAAAGTTATGAATTTTTTTTAATGTCAAAAACTCGAAAATCTCCAGAAATCACTACTCACACACCCGTCACCAAGCACTTTTTTCAACAGACTCCTCCCTTCCTATACATGAACAATTCACATACAAATATCTCTTTTGCTTAACCTTACCTCACCGTTGATTTTTTTCTTGGCTCTTGGTGAAGGGGGTCACCTTGGTCCCGGCTCAGGGGTGAAGAGGGGGTGGGAAAATTCTTACACTATCGCACCTGTGCTATGAAGTTTTTCCTAAGCAAAGTTCTTTTAATATTTTGCACTTTTCGTTCGAGCCCTAGCTTTCAATCTTACTACGTCTATAGTTATCTTTATCTCAATGTATCATCTCAAAATCTCTCACCTACCTAGAATGACTTTTACTCTTTGCAAGAATTTTCAGCTCTTTCCAGAGCTCCACACTCAGGATTTTTTGAACAAAATGCAGATTTTTCCACACTTCCGAGAGCCAGCTGTACTTACGTGACTGTCCAGCCACAGTATTGTACCCCTCACCTCCACTATCCCAAATGGGGCGAACTGCTCTCATTATCCCGTTCCACGTTTTTAGAGCACATGCTTTTGTTTTTCACTGCCGAAAGGTTCGAATTACCGTTCATACCGCCAAAATCCGGGCACTTTTGCATCTCATAAAATTCATTTGACTTTTTTACAACTTTTTCCTCGCTCACAGAATTTTCTTTAGAAGCTATCCAAAATCTCCTCTTTTCCTTTTCTGAAAGCCCTTCTAGTCTGTCTTACTCTCTTTGGATCCACTCAGATAATCGCCGGGGGCAGGCGGCCATGCGATTTATAGGCGGGCGGGCACCGGAAAAATAGTTCGCTGATTTCTTGCGGTCCGCTTGCAGATATTTGGAAGAATTTTAGCGAAATTTTGAACAAATGCTTGAAGAACAATCGCGGTTTCCTTGCAGATTAGCTGCGGCGCAGTGGCCGCATTCTCGCGGACTTTCCGCGAGAATATGCAAAATTTTCGGGGGCCGCACGGTCCTTTATGGAGGACCGCGCAGCCCCCAGGTACTTTCCGCTGAGAGAAAGTACCTCAAACTTGAGTAATTAAACCATCGATGGCACCTCTGCCATGTAGAGTCTCATTTTTATTCGGCGTACGCCCGAAACTGCCTAGAAACCGTCCGAGCGCCAGCTAAAAATTTGACCAGCGCTCGCTGAAAGAGATTATTTGACGAGCGCCTGCAGAAAATTCTGTGTTGCTGCCCGCTGGCAACATTAAACAATAAAGGAAGCACCGCTCGCTGAAGGTTTGGCCACGCCCCAAAATTCTGCTGACCGCTTGCAGAAAAGCGCGAGTTTGCGGACCGCCTGCCCCCGACGATTATCTGAGCAGGTGGCCCAAAATCCCACTCTTCTGCGCTGGCAATATGAAATGTTGAATATGACTGAGATGATCAGTTACGACCTCATATATGAAATTGAGTATGAAGGACGAAATCTTCGGCGTAAAAAAATTACCTCTATCATCGCTGCTGCAGTGACCCCTTGCTTCACTAGTATTCCAGTATATTCAAAAATTAGCAATGGTCGAAGTGATCTGATACCATTCAAATTCAACACACATAGTGTTGAAAGCGGCAAATGTTTGGTGGAGAAAAAGATTGGATTGATGAATACTTGGAACCAAATGGTTTCCTTTTGGAAAAGGCATAACGATCTTTTGATTTGATGAAATTAGCCAGAATAATGGTATCTCCAACTTTTTTTAAAATTAACAGCACTAAGCAGAAATCCGTTTGAGTTTTTGGATCATTCCTCAAAGATGAAAAGGGAAAAAGAGCTCGATTGGATGGCTTGTTGGCCTACATGTTTTCTGTTCCAAGTGGCACTAATACAGCAGTTTTTTGAATAAATGTGATATGTGAGAAAACTTTTGAACTCTAATTTTGCTGCGCCGACATCCGCACTTACCATTTTGACCCCAAATGAGCCTCGCTTTTCCCGTCAAGGTGATTTATTTGCTTTATGATCACTGGAATTATAGTTTTTGATTTTCAGAAAAAAGCGTGTCGTTATCGAAATTATCGAAGGCAGCAATATCACTAAGGAAGACCTAATGATTGAGAAGACTGAATGCATTGGAGAGGAAGATGAGAAAAGAAGCTCGATAATATTGTCTACATTTTGTTTTTTTGCTGTATTTGTGTCGCAACCTTATGTCGCAGTATATTTGTATACTTGTATTTGCTGCTTTCTGTGCATTTCATTTCGCTTCCGCTGTAAAGCTTGCTCGAGAAGATCATGTGGTATTTGTTAATAAATTTCACGGCGTGAGACTGGGTCTTACTAGCAGGAAAGTTACAAGCGTGAGAAATGGGACCCAAAGAGACCAATGGCTCAAGGTAAGTGAAAAGGGAGGTGTGAGAGAGGCCCAGAGGACGCAAAAACCTGTTAATAAAGGCGTAGGCCGCGTGCTCTGAAAACGATCGGGGCATTATGGTGTCTCCCGCAGGTGTTCGGATTTTGTCCGGAATGTGTCCGTCGGGAAACCTGAGTTTGTCGCGCACTTTTGTCCCGAAACAAAACCAGGTGTCCTGATTTTGTCCCGACACCGATTTCGGGAGTCGCGCAGGCATTCCGTGACGACACTCGTTTTGTCCTGCGCGACTCAACCGCGAATGTCTGAGTAGTTGTATTGAAATACGCAAGCGCGTGCCAAGAATGTTCAAATATGCAAGATGGTGATAGTTCCAAACACAGGTGCGATAAGGTGAGAATGACTCCTCCAGGGTGAAGGGGGTCACAGTGGTCGCAGCCCCTCCAGGGTGAAAGGTGTTTTACTTGGTAGAGAAATTATAAAATGTCGACGGAAGGGGGGGGGCATCATTTTTCCTATTCAAAGTTCATAATTTCCAATTTCTTACCATCACTGTTTGTCTTTTTTCTGAAATGTGAAACGATATGCTGCTGGATTAGCGCACAATTATATTTCTGACCAGCACCTTGTATTTTTTTACATTTCCTCTTCCCTCTTTTACATCGTCCTGCCTGTTTTTGGAATTACCATAGAAGATGTGCATGCGAGAACATTTGTTTCGGAAAAAGACAATTTTTAAGCATTTACGAATTTTTTCAAGAAATTCGTAATTTCTGTAGATGAACAGCAATGTCAGCAAGGTAAAGTTTTCAAAACAACCTTGTCTTCCGCTTTTAGAGAATATACAGTTTGTCTGGAGTCTATTGAAAAAATGCCTGGTGAAGAGGTGGGTAGTGATTTCCGAATATTCACGAGTTTTTAAAATAGAAAAAATCCGTAACTTCTGAAGATGAACATCTTGTACGCTGTGATGGTCATCATTGGAACCGCCTCGTCCTCCGCTTTCAGAAAATATATACCTTGCCTAGGGTACGTTAGAAAAAGTGCCGGGTGAAGGGTGGGTGAGACTTTTATAATGGGAGTGCTCAAGTACAGGCTTTTTTACCATTGTAAAAAGACGTCTACAGGGCTTATCAAACGGAGTGTCGCTTGCTTTAGCATCTTCACTCCCGCGCTGGACTTTGCATCTCTTCCGAGAACATGCTCTCTGATCACTTTCCCAAGGCGAGCGTGGGAAAGGCGGAGCTTCAATCGATTGGAAGTGACCAGAGAGCATGTTCGCGGAAGAGACGCAGAGTCCAGCGCAGGAGTGGAGATGCTTATGAAAGCGACACTGCGTTTGATAAGCCCTGTACTTGAGCACTCCCATTATAAAAGTCTCGCTCACCCTTCACCCGGCACTTTTTCTAACGGATCTCAGACACGCTGTTTATTTTCTGAAAGCAGAGGACGAGACGGTTCTAATGGTGACTATCTCGGCGTACAAGATGTTCAACTACAAAAGTTATGAATTTTTTTATGTTAAAAACTCGAAAATCACCAGAAATCACTAGGACACCCTTCACCCAGGCACTTTTTTCAACGGACTCCAGGCAAAGTACATATATTCTGAAAGCAGAGGACGAGACGGTTCTAAAGGTGACCATCAAGGTGTACAAGATATTCATCTACAAAATTTATTGATTTTTTACGCCAAAAACTCCAAAATTCCTAAAACTCACTAGGCACACCCTTCACCGCACTTTCTTGTACGGATCTCAGATATGCTGAATGATTTCTGGAAGCGGAGGACGATACGGTTTCAATGGTGACCATCTCGCCGTAAAAATTCTTAGAAATCACTAGGCACATCCTTCACCAGGCACTTTTTTGAATGGATCATAAATACGCTGTGTGTTTTCTGAGAGCGGAGAACGAGGCGGTTCTAATGGTGACGTTTTCGCCGTGAAAGATATTCATCTACAAAAGTTATGAATTTTTTTTAATGTTAAAAACTCCAAGATGTCCAGAAATCACTACTCACACCCGTCACCAAGCACCTTTTTCAACAGACTCCTCCATTCCTGTACATAAATATTAGGGTGATCCAAAAGTGATGGGGCAGCTAGAGAATAAATGCAGTTTTCTCAAATAGAAAAGTTAATTGGAAGTCCAAGTTTTTGCAGATGTTAGTACATAACAAAACCTTCTGATCGAGGTCTATAGTTGGGCACTGTCACATGGCGTTAATTCTATAAGCGCTCAAAATTAAAGCTCACCACTTCAAGTAATTTTGAACTTTGAGCAGCAGCGCCGCAGTAAAACAAGTGAGCATATCAAAGACATCTGCGCAGCAATGGGTGAGGGAACTGTCACCGAATCCACGATAGCTCGGTGGTTCCAAGGCTTTAGAAAAGAAGATATAGCATTGGGTATCAGGAGACATATTACTTATTCTTTCAGCAAGGTAATCAAATAAGCTCAACCTTAACAATTGCCTTCTGATAGTGCTTTTTACGCTCTATCCATACATATACAAATTGCTTCGAATTTACTCATTTTCAAAAAATTAGGGCCAAAACATGAATTTTAGTCTGAAAATCTGCTACGAACACCGTACCTTTTCGAATAAAGTACCCTTGTTCAATAAAATAATGAACAATTTTTGAATATTTAAGTAATTATTGTAAAGAGCTTGGAAAGCTCTTTCGAATGGTATGCCATATGTCGAAGGACTATCAAGTGCAACGGCCCAAATTCGGATGGCGTTCAAAAAAGTCTGTCTGACTTCTTTGAAGCGCCACTCGAAGAAATGTCAATGAGGTGCTGCAAGGTGCTGTCAAGATAACCTGCGAAGATAACCTGATAAGATAAGATAACCTGATAAGATAACCTGCACTCCCATTATAAAAGTCTCGCTCACCCTTCACCCGGCACTTTTTCTAACGGATCTCAGACACGCTGTTTATTTTCTGAAAGCGGAGGACGAGACGGTTCTAATGGTGACTATCTCGGCGTACAAGATGTTCAACTACAAAAGTTATGAATTTTTTTATGTTAAAAACTCGAAAATCACCAGAAATCACTAGGACACCCTTCACCCAGGCACTTTTTTTTCAACGGACCCCAGACAAAGTGTATATTTTCTGAAAGAAGAAAACGAGGCGGTTTCAATGGTGGCCATCTCGGCGTATAAGATGTTCATCTTCAGAAGTTACGGATTTTTTCTATCCTAAAAACTCGTGAATATTCGGAAATCACTACCCACACTCTTCACCAGGCATTTTTTCAATAGACTCCAGGCAAATTATATATTTTCTGAAAGCGGAAGACGAGGTTGTTTTAAAAACATTTACCTTGCTGACATTGCTGTTCATCTACAGAAATTACGAATTTCTTGAAAAAATTCGTGCTCAAAAATTGTCTAACTTTTTCCGAAGCAAATGTTCTCGCATGCACATCTTCTATGGTAATTCCAAAAACAGGCAGGGCGATGTAAAAGAGGGAAGAGGAAATGTAAAAAAAATACAAGGTGCTTGTCAGAATTATAATTGTGCGCTAATCCAGCAGCATATCGGTTCATATTTCAGAAAAAAGACAAACAGTGATGGTAAGAAATTGGAAATTATGAACTTCGAATAGGAAAAATGATGCCCCCCCGTCAACATTTTATAATTTCTCTACCAAGTAAAACACCCTTCACCCTGGAGGGGCTGCGACCACTGTGACCCCCTTCACCCTGGAAGAGTCATTCCCACCTTATCGCACCTGTGGTGCTAATTACGAAAATGATACTCTTATGTTTTCAGAATTCTTTTACTATGTACGACGATAGGCCAAAAGACCAGTGCTACTATCTTGCATAATGGGCCTGTCAGACATTGTTGACTGACATCATGTCGCTAACATCACTATCACCTCGATAACGACCCCCCCCCACTCCCTGACCCGTCTACGACGCCCAGGTGTGGCGTGCCACACCTCAAGCTCGACCCTAGTCATCGTTTCCAACAAAGGATACCCACTGCAGCCCAAAACCTCAAGGCGAACACACATGAACGCAAGCAATTGAAGTCGATCACACATTCCTTTGTGCTTGCCGTTCATATGCGACAGAATGACCAATGCAGTTAGGCGATGTATAGCGCAAGCGCAGGTGGAGGATGATGTTGTCTTATTGAATATACCACAAGACAGCATCAAGAAACAACTGGTTCGAAATTGATTGCACGATAGCTCGCAAGTCGCAAAACTGTGTTGTGGGCACAAATGGAACGTCAGGACTCACAAAGTGGTGTGGTTTATCTGTTGGAATGTCAAACATGCCGGGCTATATACATCGGCGAGACCGGTTGACCACTTTTAGTGCATGTAAATGAACTCTGGCAAATGAGAGAGAATCTCGTGAGCCCACTGGGGAAACATAGGAAGGAGGACCATGAAGGCGAAGATTTTGAAATAATTTGTAACATACTGGCGGTCGAGGATAACATCTCAGCTCGGAAAGCGTTGGAGGTCGCATACATTCCTGCTCGAAATCCGAAAATGAACAGCAAGAATGAACAGTTGTCCATCACAAATGATTTTAAGCCGTTTCTAAAATCTTGCGGTTTCTAGATACAGATTTCTACATAAACATGTCCAACCCAACTGGACAGTTCATTTCACCATATTCTGTAGGCAACCGAAAGAGCTTTTGCTCTTCTGTGGAACTCTTGGTAAGCTGAGTCGGCGTAAACGCTAGGCTCCGATCACTCTGGAAGAATCAAACGTACGAGTTGGATAAGGCGTTTGATTGCATAAAGCGTTTGAAGGAAGTGATTAAATCGCTTTCATTCCTCTGAGGAAGGGCGTTTTCCCGCCGAAACGTAAGGCTCAATAAAGAGATCTATAAAAGCCTGTTGTGGCACAAAAAAAGCCAAACGATATACTATCAACATGCCAAGGTTTAAAGAAAGGAGAGTTTATGAAGGAACTGTAACCGTTAGATCTATGCGGTCGGCTAATACATAGAGTAAGCCTTTTGCTGCATATCGGAGGAGACCTTCATAGCAGTCCCGTATATATTCCCAACAACAGATTTTTTTAAACTTGCGTGGGGTTGGCTGAAATGCAATCAGTGAGGACGTTCCTCTGCTGAGCTTGCGATACCATCGTGTTCTCCAACCGTTTTCCGAGAGCTGCATCTCGACACTCAAGAATGGCAGCCAACAATCTGTGGATTTCTCTTGTGTCATCTTGATGTGGCAAGACTGCTGGTTGAGGGTGCTAAAACAAGGATTCAGCTCTTCTTGGGTGGAGCAAACTATACAACAGTCGCCCATGTAGCGGCAGTACAAGTGGTTTTTGCGCGAGTATCGGAGATTGCTGTTCGAGTGAGTGAGTTGACTGAGTTCGAGCGCTGTGCTGGAACTGTTCCTGAACTCCCGAAGAGTATTATAAACGCAGCCAGAGTACACATGCCGCCACCGTTAAAATTGTGGGATCCCACAGGGACTCTGCTCTCAGCCCTCGTGGAAACCGTCCCATTTCGAATTGTAGAGCTCTGGGAAATGCATGTTCTCCCCGTTTTCGTGTTTTCTAATGCGGATTTTCGAATTCAGCATTACCGATAACCCCAGGAAAGTGAGATCTATAGAAGTCGAGTTGTTGCCCGAACACTGCCTTTGAGAGCAAGCAACGAATGAATCTCGCAACAAATGAATGTATTTACAGGGAATGTCTAAAACAAGAACGAACTAGACATAAACATAATGCATTACCTGTGGCCATATACAGTCGAATAGATTTCCTGCTTAATATAGTGTCCCTGCAGACGCGACAACGCTGGGGCGTCAATAATTGCCTTGCGAGTTCCCGAGCTAGTGTTTTCAGTGTTTTCTTTGCTTATTCTATGTTTTTAGGTGATTCGTTGCTTATAAAGAAGAAAAGGGTAAGTTAGAGAGTATTTCTGTTTCTTGAGAAATTCTATCATCGCATATTCACAGATATCCGCGTGGAAGCAGTTCGCGTCAGCTTCTTGTCAATTCTTTTGTTACTTCATGTCTCTTTCTTCTTGTGAAGTACTTCTTTGAACGCTAATGGGTTTTTACGATTGACCTATTGTCTTTATCACATGAAGTACTTGATTAAAATGCCATTTCTTATGGGTGAAAGCCGAAGTTGCTGCAAGACAAGCCAACTAGCGTTCAAAGAAGCGCCTCATAAGACGAAGGTTCGAAAGAAGAAGTGACAGAAGAAAAGGAAATGACAAAAAAATAGACAAAAAGCTGACGCGAAATGCTTCCACGTGGATATCTGTGAATATGCGATGATAGAACTTCTCAGAAAACAGAAACTACTCTTTAACTTACCCTTTTCTTCTTTATCAGCAACGAATCACCTAAAAACATAGAATAAGCAAAGAAAACACTGGAAAACACTAGCTCGGGAACTCGCAAGGCAATTATTGACGTCCCAGCGTTGTCGCGTCTGCAGGGACACTATATTGAGCAGGAAATCTACTCGACTGTATCTACAACCCGTTTTCCCCAACATCTAACGTCATCGCAATCCAAAAGCTCCTGGAAGCAGCTATCGGGTTAGGCTACTGGTGCGATTATGAGTGCAGTATTGAGTCTCATATACAGGGTGGCCGAAAAATGCGTGCGTCGCGTTTTTGTTTGCGAAATTAAACAAAACGAAACCGTACAGTGATTTTGCATGTCAAAAAACAGGAACATTTTAGTGTGTTACTCCTACAAGATTGAGCCCCTGCACATGCACCTTGCAACTGTAGCGATAACGGAGCGGAAGGGGGGGGGGGTGAGCGGGAAGAGGGGAGTACGCGCTATCAAAAAAGGTGCATTCATAAAATCGTGACTATAGCGCCCGCGCGCTCGCGCACGCATTTCCGGCAACCGCAGTCCCTGGGTTCTCACCTCTGCTCGGATGGTTTTTTTTTTGTTGCATACACATAATAGCATTCAGATGGAGAAGACCGAGCTGAGCATCAAGGTGATACGCCTTTTTTATGAGTGTTTAATGCTCCTGTGGGCGTAAAAACCGCGAGAGATCTGTGGTCACAATTTTTAACACCCTAAAACTAAAGACTGCTGCATGACGAAGGCGCAGAAGTAGTACCTGTTGAGCGGGCGCGAATGCTGCGCTCGCGCATCTTTACCGTTGTATCAAATCCTGCGCCTCATGCGCTCTGCGGCTAATGAAATCGCGTTTGCGCCCAAAGATATTGCGCCTTCGTCATGCAGCAGCCTGTATGTATGTGAAGCTATCATTTGCTGAGAAGATTGCTGGAGCATTTACGGAGACATCGAGAACGCTGCTAAGTAATTTTCTTGTTCGGGAACATCTCAAACTTCTTGGCAGACTACTTAGCATACAGTCGATGTCAATTACGTACAGTCGCTTCATGTCATATGATCATGTGTGTCATTGCACACACAGTTCACCTTTGGCGTCCCCATCCTGGATTTGTGTGAGAAACAAGCCTTCAGGTAAGTGTTTCCCAAGTGTTCTTAGCATTTTCTTTCCTTTTTGGTTACTAGTCACCTCAAATTGATGTAATCGATAACAATCGGTAAGTCTCTTGCGTTTTTGCGATTGCAAATCCAGGATGAGGACGCCAAAGTGGACTGTGTGTGCAATGACACACATGATCATATGAGATGAAGCGACTGTACTCCCTTTCGCATGGGAACTACGCAAGCACGACGCAAGAGCCCGCGCGCGGGCCACCAATCGATGAAGCCAATTTGAATGCCCGAGCCATACGCGCGCGAAGGCGGCGCGAAGCTCTTGCGCTTGCGGAAAAGGGAACAGGTAATTAACATGGACTGTAAAATCGCGCTTTTGCCATGCAGTCGAGTAGGTTTCCCTGCTAATGTGTGCACCTGCACAGTATGCAGGATACTTACAATGAAACGTCGGTCTTTGCAAGCCTATAAGATATAATCATTTACGTCTTCAAACATGGTGCTCATGCTACGGTAAGCGCCAGACTAAGTGACTATTTTGTTCAGCTGCAGAAGGCGCACAGAATTAACGTTAATTCTGCTCTCGATTGCCTGCTTCAGCTGCAGGTGCGCAGAATTAACGTAATTCTGTGCGCCTTTTGCAGCTGAACAAAACATTCGCTTAGTCTGGCACCTACAGTCAAGTAGATTTTCCGCTTATTATAGTGTGCTTGCACTGAAGGTGAAATGCGGTAAAATTTGCGCGTGAAGAAGTAGCCAACCCATTAAAGGCAGTGGCTCGGGAAAATTGCGACTGCGGGCTTTTCACGACTACATGGCCTTCTGGACCAGCTGAGTCCGGTACTGCGCCTGAAAGGTTAAAAAAGTGCTTTTTTGGCGTTTCCGGGTCTTGGAGATTGCTGGGGAGGCGGAGCGAGGGATTCACCCCAAAATGAGCAACCGGCTGCAGTAGACTGTAACTCCACCTATTGTGGCGGCAAACTGTATCGCGATGGCTGCCTAGACTGATCAGCCAATTGCCGCCAAAATAGGTAAAGAAGGCCATGCAGTCGTGAAAAGCCCGCAGTCGCAATTTTCCCAAGCCACTGCCTTTAAAGGCAGTACATCGGCAGAATGAGACCCGTGACAAAACAAGGTCACAGGGTAGGAGCCCACTTATAGAGCCTATTGGCCAAAGTCCGATCTTTCTTTGCCACTTCTAACCCCCGAAATTTCAAAGCGAAAGCAGCGCTCATCTTCTGTCCTCTCCGAACCCGCCCACCCCATGGACGAGTGAACGCGAAGCCTGTCATGGCGAAGACGCAGAGTCGTTGCGGGACCTCATGCTTATAGCAGCATTGCGGCTGGCGCTCTGACCGCGGAAGTCATTCGTCCATGGGGTGGGCGGGTTCGGTGAGGACAGGAGATGAGCGCTGCTTTCGCTTGAAATTTCGGGGGTAGAAGTGGCAGAGAAAGATCGGACTTTGGCCGATAGGTTCCATATGGGGGCTCCTACCCTGTGACCTTGTTTTGTCACGGGTCTCATTCTGCCGATGTACTGCCTTTAATGCCAGTCTTTTGCGCGCGCAATTGGCCGGCGCCACGGGCGCAGCTATCTGTGCACGCGCATATTTTACCGCGATTCACCTTCAGTGCAAGCACACTAAATTGAGCGGAAAATGTCCCATTTGATTCAACTGGCTTGGCATCGGCAAAGGCGGAGCTTCGTGACCTAATTAAGGCTAGGTAATGATCAGAGAGCACTCGCGCGAGAGACGCAGGTGCGTCGCGGGCGCGAGCGGCCTCAATTAGACCACAAAACCCCGCCCTAATGATGCCAAGCCGGTTGAATCAAAGGTTACTTGACTGTACCTACGCACAAAACCGAAAAAAAAACGGAAAGAAACACCATATCTGGGTCCACTGATTTACACCATACTACTGTGCAACTGCACACATGGGGTACATGCCATGGAGCACAATTTTGAAGCCGTCGCTGTTCACATGTGATTCCGGTATGGAATGTCTAGAATCATGATTGATTAGGTGAGGCACCCATACTCAAAATATTCGCGCAGATGTAGTCAGACGGCAGAGGGTATCTTTTTTTAAAACGATACCAGATCTTACACTCAACGTTCTCCGCCAATCATTCGGTCGACATAGGCCGGGATAGTACAGCGATGTACGTAGTTAAACAGGGCGTTTGCTTATGAGCATTTGAGTGATCTCCACCTCTTCTCAAAGTGGCTTGATTTCAGAAAGATGAATTTGTTAGCATGACGATCGATGGAAACTCGAGATGGGACGAATCTCCAGGAACGCAGCTAATCGACCGAATAAACCGCGCCGCGAGCGCTGAGGGCAGCGCGTGACAGACACAGCCTGGAACGTTCACGGTCAGTCAATATTGCGCCGCTTCGTGGTGTTCGCGCTTCGAGCAGGCTGAGTGCATCGGCTTACTCGCTTTGTGGATATTGTGGTTCACCAAAAAGCACTACTATCACCAAGAAATCAGTTAATTTTGCCAATGTTATCTGCCAGTTGTAATGAAATTCCTCACTTTGATCGGCGATTTGGGTTTTCAAATTGAGCTGGTTGTTCCGCATGGAAATATCACGCTCAGAAAAAACTCAGTTTTCAATTTAAATCCTTTCAGTACATTGCGGCTTGGCTGGTCCAAGCTTGTCTGTGGAGAAGGTTCTGAGTCCTACTCTTACAACACCATTACTCGTGAGGGGAGTGGAAAGGTGTGTTTCAATTTCACTTTGAACTTCTCTGCTAATTGAGTTACATTAATTTTTATAATTTTTGTTTCGATCTTTCTTTTTTTTCATATTTTATGTTCAATATCAACCATGAAGTCTGCATTTGTTGCTTGCTTTGTTTCAGCTCATTACGTTAACGTTGACGTGGATGAAGGATATAAAGAGCCATTTTTATTTGGTCGGCTATTTGTATTGTTTAACTAACTTAGTTTGTCAGTATTTACCGAAAACTTACAGCTCGCGAATGGCGAACTTACAGCTTTGCTAGTTCACCTCACTCGTTTTCAAAAGTTACTCGAGAGTGCAAATCGATCGATTTATATGCCCTTTTGAGGTTATTTCATTTTTTGCAGTAGCTGACTATGTCCGCTTCGGGAAAAGGCTGAATAGGTTACTACGTTAGCTAGTGCGAATTTTGAGGGTCCTGTCCATGCTCTCCATCAATTTGAACGTGGGACGCAAGCAGCGGGACCTTCCTTGTGATAGCCACGTATTTTGAAAGACTTGATTGGAGAGATTCGAGCCCAGAAACTTCCAATTCATGATTGAAGATCGTGGCTAATTTTTCGATCCGACATCATTCAAGGGCTTGACTTAGAAGGTGGAGCAGCATCTCTGCGCCAGAAATTGGTTCACACATGGATTTAGCATCTAACTCAAGCGAAATGAAAATCACGTTTGAAGCAACGCATCACGTATGTTGTAATACAAGCAATTTTAGTATATTGCCTTTTGGATTGCTTGGTTATGGTCGTTTTGTTGGCCATATCTGCGCAACTTGTTCTTGAGATTTCTTATTCTGTGTTACCGAAGTGACTCGATGTACTCGCCCTTCATGATGCATATCTCTCTTTCCAGAGAATCAATTTCTCATCACATTCGTTCTAGCATTTTCCTGTGATAGCTTAAAGAATGTTATGTGTTTGAGCGCGTAGTAGGCTAACAGAAGCACTTGAATCTCACTGTGAGAAGTCCATCTGCGGAAATTTCTGAGCGCGAGCAACTTGGAAATGAACAAATCAGAGTAGCGACGTTTGTAAGGGCGCGCTTACAATGTTGTGTTGAATAAGTCTAAGATGACACACATGGTGTATCAAGCAATGACTATCGCGTGGGACCGTTTGACACACCATACTTGAATTTTGTAAAAATGACTACTATCTTGGCATAGACTCACTCCATGAGCTTTCTTTTGCACTGAATCTAGGGGTGACCGCTACCTTTTTTTATCAGCCATTCAGATTTACTGTAGGTGTGCTGTAGATGGCAGTATGCCTAATTATAGTTGAAAAATGTGGGCTGGTCCGTAAAAGGCCTTGCTCCCAGAAGGCAGACAGCCAAAAATGTGCATGGTTACCAATGTGTTAAACAACAATCATTGAATGTATGCTTTATCAATGTTTGAGAATTTACTAAGATTTCCATAGTTAGGTAAATGCGCATGGTATAAATGTTGAGCAAGTGGCAGTTCGCAGGAAGAAATGCCAGAGCTCTTCGATCTCAACTCAGACGAGTTCCGTTTTTCGAACTTTGTGATGGACGATAGGAATAGATTTGGCCTATAAGATTAATAAGTCTGAATTATAATCATTATTATAACTGTTCTAATAGCTCTAATTTATGAAAAAGACCTGTTTTGAGACAAAAAAAAATTATGGTGATGTGAAACATGTCGGTATAATAGCCCATGCAGTAGTAGCCTAATGTCATGCAAGATTGAGTGACTACGTTCTCCAAACGTTTTTTGAACGTCGCGTCGTTGAAGTAGGTAATCTGTATGTACCCCTCCATAATTAAGCGTGTGCGCAACTATAGATAAATCTTGATGGTGATATTAACGCATGATCGATCTCCGTGCTCACTATACATGCCAGCTCTATCAGTGGCTTGATAGGGGCATTGCTTTCTCTGAAGTCGTAACTTACGCTAACGCGATTACGTTTTTGGAGTTAGGGAATGTTGTTGCATTGTTACTAGCCCGTGTTTTCCCCTTACATAGCTGAATAACAAGCCGCGATTTTCCTGCTTTCTAGCAATAACTTTTCCTACCAGACAAGTTGTAAATAGGAACAAGTTCGGTGATGTCATTATATATATATACATATATATATTCCTTTTCCTAGATTCCATGTCTTCATTAGCAAGAGGCGCTGTCGGAGTCAATAAGCCCAAGCCTGTCAATGTGAATAGTCTTTACGCCGGTCGCAACCTCGCTGCGGGATCAAAACCTCTAGGTGAGTTTTTATGTGAACTCAGATTGCTGTCACTCTGGCGGTATGAGTGTGCTACGCTATGGATTCACTTGCAAGTTCGGAATTTCCATATTCTAGAATACATCAAAAAGCCGGCATACATCACGCGGTTTCATCGCCTTGCGATTCTCTCAACAACACAACTGTTAACAGTTCACTGCATGCTGATCGTCTTGCTCGGTTGTGAAAGTTTCCCTACACGACGAATCGCGACTAACTATCACAACCGAAATGCAAGATGATCGGCATGCAATGAACTCGTAACAGTTGTTTTATTGGGAGAATCGCGAGACGACGAAATCGCTTGATGTATGCCCGACCCTTAACCCGAAAAGTAAGGAAGTGCGATGTGAGAAATCATTTTAATGTTCAGTCTTGTGGCAAGGTTGCAAAATGATAAATACACAGAATGAATTTGTCCCGAAGTGTGACCTGCTATAGTGTTTGTGAATGTTCAATCGTGCCCGTTACCACGATACTGACCTCATCCAAATACTGAGATGAAATTACGGTCACCGTAGTCTTTATGTCCCAAAGTTTTCTTGAACAGTTTTCTGTGAAAATCAGCGACAATAGAAGCAATTTATAAGCTCGCATCAGGCAGTGAAAAACAAACATGGATTACTATACCTTTACAAGATGGAGATTACCGTAATTCTCAATATAATTTCCAGGTAAGCATGGTCTCACTTCAGTTGGAAAGAGTGTTGGCGTTGTGCGACGAATGCCACCGCCGGCAACTCTCCCTTCGTTGAAGGCAGAAAATAATGGACAAGATCCTACAACTGCTGTTGTTCCACAAGGTACATGTTTCAGAATTTTTACTTGCTGCTATTCTTGAATTTGCCGTTTTTTTTTTGTCTTGTGGTGTAATTTTCACCAGAGGTGATACTGAAAGTAGTATTTGATTACAGGAGGAACTGGTTGGTGCAAAAACGAAACCGGACCAGATTCTGGGGATGCCATCAAGGCATCTGTTGTGAGTGTATCAGGTGGACCAGACTTGCGCCCAACGTGGGCAAAGCCATCTTCGGATGTGTTATCTAGTGGAAACACATCGACGAGAGAGTTTCCCACGCTTGCAGTTGCAGCACAGGGAAATGATCTCCCTCATAAGCCCTCAAGTAAATTTTTTGAAATTTCATTTTCCTCAATTGCTTCTTGCCTTTGCTACGCTTTTTCCCTTCTACCATTTATTTGTTCTTGATATCTAGTGGTCTCAAAATCCAAAAGTAGTATATCCCAGCTCACTATCTGCTGACTGGAATCTGGAAGGAGATCACGATAGATTTATCGGGAGTCGGAGGGTGACTGTATATTTTTCAAATTGATTTTGCGAACTATGGGTACGAAAACTTGCCCGAGCATTTCGCAGCGGACTGTGCAGTAGAAGACGTTTTGTACAAGAAATGGTGAAATCTCACCGTGTGTCTTAGAAAATGTTGTATGGATAGTAGATCAAGCTTTGCCGACATAGCCTTTTTGCATTCTGTAACTTTTTGCAGAGTGCGTTTGAGGATCTTTACCGATTCAGCTCTCTGCCACCGCATCATTTTCAAGCCTTTGCAATATTAACATGATGATGCGCGGGATAGAACCACAAGTTTAGCAGGAGTGTTTCATCATTACTGTTTATTAACACATTGACGACAATACGACCCACCGGTGGGTCGTACGTGTACTGCCATTTCGGACAATACGACCCACCGGTGGGTCGTAAGTTTTCGAAAGCTCTAACTTTGCCAGCATGTGGTGGAATTCTACGGTATTCTGGCACATGACTGGGGACACCTTGGCGAAGCTCTAGCCGGAGTGGTCCGGGTCCGGGATACTGTAATGTAATGTTACGGTAGGTATACCGTAGATAAAAGTAAGGCACAGATTTTAGCTCGAATTTCTCGTAGAGTGGTGCTGTTTTTGACAATTCAAGTTTACATGCACAAAAAATACAGGGAGAGCATGAGACTTATGTAAGCCCATCAAAAATTATCGATTTTATTGATTTTATTGATTTTTCGCATTGTTCATCCCAGGAAGCTTAAACCTTGCATATATAGGTTTTTTAGCATGCTGATTACGAAAATGATAGTCTCAAGTTCTAATACCGCCTTCTTACATCACTTTTTTGATCCTTAAAAAAATTCTGCCGTACTGCTACCGTAGTCCCACTGTGGGAAGGTAGTGAACAAAGTGGACACTATAGTCATGATCAGCATGTGAAATAACCCCCGAAACACAATTTTTCACGAAAATCCGTGATGTTGGGTTCGTACAGAGTGACTACCGTAATCTTACCGTATATTGCCAAAAACTGAAACAAATCATACAGTCTTTTTCAACCCAGAGTAGGCAAAACATTTGAGTGGAGCAGCGCGTCCGCACCGCCACTGGCTCAGCGAGATAGATCAGAATGAAGAGACGCAGACTGCAAATCGGCGCGAATCGTTGCGAAGCGGACTCCCGCCAGTCCAATTTCCGCCTAAACTGAGTTGAAACTTACTGTATTTTGATAATCAGCGCCTTCGATAACCCTTGTGGGGATATTCTCAGAGAAATGTTTTGAATTTCTTACAAAAAGACTACCATTTTGGACAATACGACCCACGGGTGGGTCGTAAGATTGGCAGAGCAAAAAAGGCTCCTGTCCGAAATGGCAGTAATCGAAAAATCGGCCTTGTCGTCAATGTGTTAACGGTTTATTTACATTGCAATAAGGTTCGGCAACGGGAAAAAAGTAGAAGTTTCGTGTCGCCACAAATGATGTTGAGTTAGAAATGCAGGGTTGTTTTGAAACATTAAAAGATGAAGAACTGGGTGTCTTACCCTCTGCAGAAGGCACTTCTTCGTAGTCAAAGAGACTGTTGACCTTCACAACGAGTGGAGATGCTCATTAGAAACAGGAAAAGTTGTATCAGTATTGCAAGTCGCGCAAAATCGATAAAGGCGGCGACTGGATGGAGGGAGGGGAGGGGGGGGGGGGTATTAGATTACAATAGTAGGTCCTCAAGTTGTAGCGCAATCTATAAACTAGCACGATCACTCCTTTTGAAGTGCGACTTTTCAACTTCCTTCGCCCATGTTGTTTTTGTTCTGTGGCGTATTTGCCCACATGAAAAGTCGTTTTTGGTGAAACACTAACTTCTCCCATCAAATATCATGCAGGTTCTAATTCAGATAAGTGGGTGATCGATGAAAATATACGCGACAACGAAACAAAGACCGCAGATTCCCCAAATTCCGATGAATTGCACCCTGTGAGTTTGATTTCTCAGGTAATCTTTGTAAACAGTCTTAAAGCTTACTTCAAGTTGTCGTCTCGATATAACAACACCTCGGATTCGTTTGGTGGTCCTGCTCGTTTCTATCCCTCCTCTGAGAGGCCACGACTTCGTAAGCTTGATTACCTCTTTATATCTTTTCATTAACGTAGTTTTTAGAAGGAAGTTCCGATGCTAGAGTGACTTCAAGTTATTCTTGCTCCTCGTCATTCAGAAATAGTCAGAAGCCCAGCGAAGTCAACAAGAATGAACCATGTAAGTCACTTTAACGAGCAACTCAGCAGATATCAATTTGTTTTCTCACGTGTAAAGTTTGAGCAGTGTTCTATCATAGCAATCAGTTTAGTCTTTTCTCACAAAGTCAGCTTGTATGTCATAGTAATTTTCACTCACAAGCTGTGATTACATTTTATGCCAGACATTTGCATACCGCGTATAGAAAAAGTTGTGAGGATTGCTTTTAAGGTGAGCAGATTTTTTTGATCGACTTCATCTTAAGGGCAGCCCTGACAATCTGGCAATAAACACCATTTTCAAGAGTCACCAGTTTCGCTATCGTTATGTCATATTTACGTCTTAGGTTTTGAAATACTGCTGTTAGTTGTGTTCTTCAAAATTATCATTTCTGATGGTATGTCCTGACCGAACTCATTCTTTCTTGACACAGTCAAAAATAGGAATTTAGCACAGGGATTCATGCTATCGATGATCTATACGGCTGTCATTGTGGCTTTCAAGCTTCTCTTGGCGAAAAAGTACATAGATTGATGAAGGCTACTGATGATGGGAAATGTTCCTCAATTTCATAAAAAAGTGTACCCATTTACCCTTCTACACCAACTTCCAGCTTTCCTGTTTTAGAAGAAAATCCATAAAGTTTGTTGTTGAATAATGATGGTTGTCAAGCATGTTCATTCAACCCTCTGTACGAACCCGACTCCTTGTATCAAAATGTGCAAAAAGTCAACCAGCCAATACCGATCTATGACGATAAATGGGATATGGCATCCGCCCGCTTTGGAACATTTATGTTATTTTTAACCGGGACTGGCTCAAAAATGAATCTTTTTTGGAACTTGTATACAATATCTTACAGTCATGGTTTCTTGTTCTATCGCTTGACCTGTCGCTTACCTCCCCTTTTCCCCCTCGGAGTTTCCAGGTTGCTAGCAATCGTAATGTCTGGCTTCCTATATGATAAACTTGGTGTTTCACAAACTTTCTTCCAGTAAAGCTATGATTGAACATCCGCTTTGAACAGTCGAAAATGTTTTTTTTTGCCTATGCAAATGTATACTTTGTATTTCGAGGCGTTACACGAGAACCGAATCCTGTCAATTCGTCACGATATGAGGATGACAAAGCTACCCAGTCTTCTCAAACGGTGAGTTTTCCCGTTTGGATGTGATAATCATTTTATCGATTTTGACATTCAGTCTCGAGCATTCGAATTCTTTGATGGTGCTCCTACACGAGAGAACGCACAAGTTGAAGAAGCTTACAGTGTCCGCGAGTATGATAGGGATGACGCAATTGGGAAGAGTCGACATAAGCGAACGAGTTTCAAGGTGCGAGTTTCTCATGTCTTTTGCAAAATATTCCTTTCCATTAGAGAGATCTTTGGTTTCATTGTGAAATGATGATGGTGAGTGCAGCAAGCTTCGGTAAGAAGCATGCAGTGGGGATATATTTCCGAGCTCTAAACAAAATGCTAACCAAGTTTGTGCACTTTTTCCTGCTCTATCTTCTCTGTATTTTGGACGAATTCGAAACACACAAGCGTACCCTGATCGGCAACGCGGCAGCGACGCGCAGTTTTCTCCGCCGAGCGCGACAGCGAGCAAGAACTTTGTTTTTTTTTAAACGTTTTTTGAAGTTTCAGACGCCGATCTTTCTACGCTTGTGTTCCGAATTCGCTTACGACAAGGCTTTCCGAACTCGATCAGCAACAAGCATATTGTCACAAAGTAGAGCAATCACAGCTTTGTAATGTTGATGTCTAAAATTTTCTGGTACAGCCATGCGCACATAGATGGTTTGTGATTTCGTCCGCAAATCTCTAACATGGGAACGATACTCAATGTCCGTGGCTTTTCGAAACGTGATTCATACTATTACACTCGTCTTCGAACGCTGATTCCGAATCCGTCTTCCGTTTCTGCTAATCGTTTCTCTGAAAGAAGTTATGGGGGAATTTCGAGCCAAGTTTGGCTGCTCAAGGGAAATATGGTCATTGGAACGGGTTCTACCGCGGCCACTTTCTGGTCTAGTGGTTAGTGCGATAGCCTTATAAGTTGATGCAGGTGTAGGTTCATCCTTTTGTGTGTTTACTTTTGCATTACCTCAATTAAGCTTGTTCGAGAAAATTTACTTGAACTATGGTCATTGGATACAATTTAGCGCAAATAGTAATCATTTTTTCCAAATTTCCACATTTTTTGAAGAGTAGCGGCGTTCACTTAGCTCGATGATGCGAAAGAAGGTTAATTGAGACAATGCAAAACTGGAAAACACAAAAGGATTCGAACCTGCAACTGCATCAACTTGTGAGGCTATCGCACTAACCACTAGACCACAGTGCACCGGTAGCTCAGGCGATCCGACCCTATTTCACGGGAAAGCCAGAATCCGCGCGATCTATTATAACATTTTTGAAGCGATTAGCAGAAACAGAAGCCAGATTCGGAATCAGTGTTCCAAGACGAGTTAATGGTATACATATCATCTCGAAAGGCCACGGACACCGAGTATCGTTTCCTTGTAAGAAGCTTTCTCCACAGTTTGAAATTTCTCTGAAATTTTACGCAGTGGAGAAGCATCGTTACGTTTAAGGCTCACACTCCCACTAACGGATTTGGTCACTACAAAATGTTACCTTTATTTCAAAAGGCCGCGCAGACTGAAAAAAGACACTGAATTGCGAAGTGCTTGCTCTATCCGCCGGTCAGCAAATTATGTTTGGGGATCCTAATAAAAATGAGAATTAGTCAAAGTTATACATGATGAAAACGTCGGGTTGAGCCTCGGTGAGTGACTTCGAGGAGCAACCAAATCGAGAACATAATTGCTTAAAAGAGAAAGGCGAAATATTTAGGTGGTTTGTTTCTTTGCAAATCCACCCCTACCGCGTCTCGCAATGTCCTCTAGCGTCAGATAATTTGTAATTGTCACAGTGAGCAGCCTATTTAAGCAAAAACAACTGGCGTTACCCACTGTACCCGAAGTTAAAGCAGTTATGTATATACAAAGGCGTGCCACGTCGAAGTAGCTGAATGGGGGAACGGTCAGGAGGTACGATCGGCGCGAAATTTTCGCGAAGCGACGCCGCAACGTACTCCAGCCGATACAACAGCAGCGCTCCTGGCGCAGTGTTACTTAAGGCATCCAGTCATGTATCTGCCCCATCCCCACCCCCCTGTTTTTGCCGCGGGGAATCTTCAACAGCGGGGGTTTTGTGGGCCCCAAGATTCGAACGCGGCGGAGCGGCCGCCGCGCGCGGCGTACTTCCTGACGTGCAGCCGCTGAATGGTAGCCCTCAGAACTAATCCACTCTGAACATAGACCTGATGCGAAAAATTTGGTGAACTCCGGCGGAGGCCGTCCAAGCACAGCCGCCGCGATTCTTTTTTCACAAATAATGAGCGGCAATCCAGGAATTTAACACCCCAGTAGCTGATCTGGCTTCGTCATAAAGATTCTTACTATAGTTTCAAGCCTCAAAGTACATATGTTGCACAAACTATATCTGTAGTACTGTAGTACCACAATTGGTTTCTAACGAATTCCAGCTTTTGGTGAAAATACACCCAAAGACCAATCCTTTTCTGCTTTCTACACTTACAAACAGGTGAGACCAGAATTGGCAATAAGTTTGCAAAGAAGCCGTAACTTCATCAATCTTCGCTATCTATAGATTTCCTTTTCGCTTCTTGGTAATGTTAACAACTGAGTCTATAAATTAAGGCTGAAAAGGATACTTCATCGATGAGCAATCAGCACGAATCTTCTCTAAGCGGTTTTACTTTTCTTTCCACCCTTGTCATACATCTACTTGACTTTACTGATATTCCACTTTATTGTGGAACATCACCGGTACGCTAAACGCAAATAGTGCATGCAAAGAAGTCACAAAAAAACACGTTTCACTTCTGCCTTTCATACATGCTCCAATAATCGTGCGCTTGAAAGTCGGGACGAATTCGAAACAGACCAGCGTACAAAGATCGGCGTCTGAAACTTCAAAAAACGTTTAAAAAAAAACCAAGTTTGTGACCGGGCGGAGAAAACTGCGCGTCGCTGCCGCGTCGCGTTTCGAATGTCCTTCAAACTACATATATGACGAAAAACGCATCCAGATTGTTGGGGCCACAGATTTGGTGGGCCTAAGAGCTTTTCTACATTCTGAACATTAAGATGAGCAATACTACAGCACTACAGCATACTCAATGATGGAGCCTTCAATCAACTCAGAATGGTTTTTTTTTGCTTTCTGTTATATTAAGTGCCTCAGAATGCGCATTTTCGCTCATTATTGTTATGATGATTGAATGAGGATACCTACTAACTTTTACGTCAAAAATGACTCGTGAATTTTCTCGAAGCCATAGGGGACTTCGTTTCCAAAAATGCAAACCAACGCGTGCCTGGCCCTGCTCTCAGTTGTAGTCTATCACATTTCAATGGGCATCTCATAGTCGCTGATTCTCCCTTGTGATTTTTTCAAAGAGCACCTGACCACTAGCTCACTGAAGCAAAATTATGAACTATATAAAATTATTCTTAGAACCTCGCATTTTCCGCAAAAATCAACAGACGCAGCCTGGAAAAGAGACAAAAATCTGCATATCAGCTGACTGCCAGTGATATATAGCAGTTGCGTCGGCTAACCAGCTGGATGTAGTCTGTTTCAACCGAGTGTAGATCAAGGTATTGTGTTAGTCGATGTGTCCTTTGCTGGAAGCTAACAAGCGCACTGGCAATTTGCCATCCAGAAATTAAGTGTCGTAGAGTATCGCGGTGAATTTCGCAGCAGTTATTACCTCAACCTGTTTTTGGGAAGTTGCAAGATTTTATCGTTAATTTTCATTCCTGGATGTTCACCACAGAATTAAAGGCAGCGTCCAGGCAAGTCTGGACACATGGGGATCTTACGCGGATAGTAATTTTGGGGCCTTAATTAAGCCACTGCCCAACCGGCAGCTCAGGTAGTGCTCTAACGACTGAGATATTCCCCTCGAAACTGGACCCCGCGATCATATTCCGCATGGATTCATGGCGCAAAGCGTGGACGCGAAACTGCCATGAATCCATGCGAATACGATCGCGGGGTCCAATTTCGAGGGGAATTTCTTAGCCGTTAGAGCACTACCTGCGCTGCCACTTGGGCACTGCCTTAGTTAGGGCCCCAAAAGTACTTTCCACGTAAAATCTTCATAGGTCCAGATCTGCCTGGACGCTGCCTTTAAGACGCTAGCGAATGCCCAAACAGTGTGGACACTCACAAATGCGCTATTTTCTTGTATAAGCTATATATGTCTTACTCATACACAAAACTATTCTTTCTTATACTCGCTTATATTCTCATTCTTTCAGAGTATCGATGGTGAAGATGTCTGTAAACCAGCTGCTATTGATAGTCAAAAATCTGATGTAAGTTCTCAAGTTGCCTTCTACATTTTATGATCATGTAAATCAAGCTTTATTAGATCCTGGAGTTGATAACATCTTTGAATGACATCTACTAATGATCACTGAGTTTAAAAGCAATGTCCGGGCAGATTTGGCAGCATTCAGGCTTTACAGTATCTTGAAATAGGCTGTGCAAACACCATAGCCCTGTTGCGATTGCAAAATATGCAGCCAATGACAGCGTCGCAACGGCCGCAGTCCCAGGACGATTTCCTGCTTGGTAAGGACCGAAGCGCATATACAGGGTGTCCCAAAAGTATGTATCGAACGTTTGATCGTTAATAACTCTCTTCCCAAGAAGTCTTTTGCCTTGCTTTAGGTACCGTTTTGTAGAGCTGGCTTCAACTTAGATTTGCACTATAGAACGAATCATTCATCTCTCTTCATTATTGTAGGATTACGGTAGAAACTTGAAACATATGGTGTTAATGTGAAAAAAGCTGCCGTTTCAAAATTTTTCAAAAAATCGTGAAAACTTGTGTAATAGGGTTTTTATGGACGCTGAGTTCAATAATTAACTATTCACAAGATTACGAAGCTTTCTAAACGGTGCAATCCCACTTTTTAGGAACATTGAAAAAATGGCCGCTACTTCTTACCTGGCATAACTCTTCAATGAAGCATCATAATAAGTTGGGAACTTTACAGTTATAATCAGCAACTCTAATTAGCCTAGTGTAAAAGTTTTAAGGCTGTTTTGTTTCCTTTCTGGGGCAAAATATGGCGTTTCATTGCTTAAAACCCTCCTTGAAGTTTCTACCGTAATCCTACAGTAATGAAGAGAAATGAGTGATTCGTTCTATACTGCAAATCTAAGTTGAAGCCAGCTCTACAAAACGGTACCTGAAGCAAGGCAAAAGACTTCTTGGGAAGAGAGTTATTAACGATCAAACGTTCGATACATACTTTTGGGACACCCTGTATGTTTAGACTTCTGAAACAATTTTTCGCTTCAAACGCAGTATTTTGCAGTCGCAGCTAGGCTATGATTTGCATGGGCAACCTGCTTCAACAAACTGTTGAGACTGACTGCTTTCAAATCTGCCTGGGGTCGTACGTGTTCTGCCACTTCGGACAATACGACCCACCGGTGGGTCGTATGCTTTCCGAAGTTTTTGGTTTTGTTAGTTCGCGGTGAAACTTTTTAGGCGAACCGAGTAAACTTCTGCATACACCTCTTCGAGTACTTTCTAAAAGATTAACACTTCAGACCACAGGTCCATCAGTGACCTGAAAATATTACGCAAACTCAATTTTGCGAAATATGCTCTGGTCCGAAATGGCAATCGAAAAATCGGCCCTGTCGTGAATGTGTTAAAGGCAGTGGCTCGGCAAATCTCATCTTTGGGAAAGCTTCGCTTAGATGGAGTCATGCGAGGCGCTAATGCCGAAAATCCACCTTAGAGAGCTTAAAAATGACGAAAACGGCCTTTCTTAGGCCCTTCTTTTTGAATGTGGACTGTTTCCGCCAACGTTAGAGACGCAGAGTCGGTGCCCCTTTCGGTTGTAACCAAAGTTGAGCAAAGGGTCAGGCACAAGTCGTTCGGAAACGACCCCCTCCCCCCTTTCAGAAAAGCCCCCAAACGACCTCCTCTTGATCCTCTCCACCTCCGAAACCTCAGAGTGTGACACTCTGGAGAAGAAGAGTCTGTCCTGCAGAGTTTTTGAATTTTAGGAGAATGTATGATCGCTTTTCTGGATTGCACATCACAAGCACACGCAATTTGACGGCGGATTTTGATGTGAATCGCCCTATTGAACGAGCCAGAATTCCCCCAGGGGTGGAGTGTTTTGCTCCAAATTTTCCCTGAGGCAAAAAGAGGCTATGAGCGCAATACTCATGCCAGAAATGGACTGATTTCTGAACTTTAAAGACAAGTTAAGTGGGTCAGGCGGAAGGCTACAAAAAGCGTCTCGATCTTTTGAGAGGTTGCGCCCGACCCCTTTAACTTTATCTTCGAAGACGCTTTTTCATCCAAGTTTCATGTAGGTAATTCGCTATCACAAACCCCGAACATTCTACAGTAGGTGTTTGAGCTTAGCTCGACTTGTTTGGGCTTTGTGGTAATCCGCGGAGTTGACGCGCTCAAGGTGAAAAACGTGATGTTTGGAATATTGGCAGTACTTCCTAATCCATTAGTTGAAAGCGATATGAATTCTAATAGTATAGACTGATAGGGAACATTACTTTGTTATGAGTATAAATAAGCTGACTTCTTTCACTTCTGAAACCAAGTCAATCATGTTTGAATTTCAGGCTTTTTAAAAATAGAAAACGCTAGAAAATGTAAAGGTAATGGTCTCTAGTGCTAGTAGAGGTGATTTGATATGCTAATCACGGAAACTATACTCAATTTACACAGCAAGCTTCTTTGGTGACCGTGACCTTAGTAGTGTCAGGTAAGGAATGGAGAATTGAAATTTGGCTGAAACTCCGATGGAGTCAGTCATTATGCTAGTCACGACAGTCATTCCTTCAATTCTAGTGGAGTTGTGATATGCGGTCTAAGCTTTTCTTCTTCACCTTACTCAATCGTAGTATTTCCTTAGTTTTGAGCGAATTCGATTCTTGATTACGACCACCCTCCCCCTCAGTCTTACCACCAATACGACCCCCCCCAGGTCTTGCGCGCCTGACCTCACGCCTGACCCACGCTCAACCCTGGTTATAACTTGCGGCATGCGGGTAGGGGACTATATATTGCCGTTAGGCTCCACCCCGCGCTGGCAGCTGATACAAATCTGTATGCCTGTAGCGGGTGGACTTGCGCGCTCTGTCGCAGATGTGCGCACGGGACCATCCCCTTTCGGCGACATATAGTCCTCCACCCCGGTATGCCGCCTCCAACAGTGGGAGGAGAATCGCGAGCTCGTCCGAACGTGTGTAAGGCTGCGTTCATACTGATCCCGAAGTTCGGGAACAGTTCCGGCACAACGTTCAGTTCGGGCACTGTACTGGAACTCCTGAACTTCGGGATCAGTATGAGCGCAGCTCAAGAAAGGCTTGCGCATACAGGTTCCAGGGCAATTTTCTCGGCCGGGAGAGCAAACTTTGCGGCCGAACTGCTCTGTTTTCATAGTTGGGGAGTAAGCAACCTACTGCTGCAAACTTCCGAGTTGTTCAGTTCTGCCGATCCACTGCCTTTAAGTTCAAACTGACCTTATGTTCTTCTTGCGTTCTGTTCCTACAGAATGTGTCACATGTGTACAACACATTCACGACAAGGCCGATTTCTTGATGACTGCCATCAGGGCCCAGCACAGATCGTCTGGAAGCAGGCTGGACTTCGTTTTTGGAGCAAAAAGCAAAGCAGATATCGTTTTTGACGAGTCGGGGCCGAGCATCAAGAATAAGAGCTATTTAGTCGAACACAAGCTTTTCGGACAGGTTATCACATGGTAGGCATGCTCTATCGTGTATGGCGGAAAGTGCGCGCGATTTGAAAGCAAGGCTAAAATAAACGAATTGCTTGTTTACAGCGCACACAGAATCGCGTGACAACAAAATTGAATCGTATACCTAGAAGTATTAGCGGAAGAATTATGTAAAAACATTTGAAAACTTATGTGAAGTAATACCTTTTCCAAAATTAGTTCGTCTCCAAACGGCCATCAAACGATCTGAGATCGTCCGTAGCATATATTTCCGTCACTTCACATAAGTTTCGGATTTCTTTGGTATGGACGGATGCCAAGGTCAAATATCTATCACTTAGCATGAAGACCTTTTCATATCATTGCCTTTCCTTTGTTTTTTTTGCCTTAATTTCTTCATAAACCGTTTTGTTAAATATCGCGCTCCAATGCCAAACTCATGTGCATGCGAAGTATTCAGCTCCAATCTGGATTTTCAGTCTTATCTCACGTTTTTTCTTTTAGACTAGTAAGTCGTTCTTTTTTTCATCTTTTCCCAAGTAGCTAGGTCAAAGGGGACTTCGTAGAACTTCCGAAATTCAAGGGGACTTCGTTTTCAGAAACCCTAGAAACCGACTTGTGCCGGGCTCTGACTGCCATTTCGGACGGCGATATTGAGTTAGCGTAATATTCTCTATTCACGGATGGGTTTGTGGTCTGAAGTGTTAATCTTTTGAAAAGTATTCCGAGAGCTGTATACAAAAATTTACTCAATTTGCCCAGGAAATTTCATTGTAAACTAGCAAAATCGAACTTCAGAAAGCATACGACCCATTGGCGGGTTGTATTGTTGTAAATGTGTTAATATATTGAAGTGGAACACAGTGGAACAAATCTGAGGGTGTAGCTCAACAATTACAGTCGAGTGGATTTTCCGCTCAATATAGTGTGTTCGCAAGTTTATGAAATGCGGTAAAATTTGCGCGTGAACAGGTATAGGGGCCTGCAGGATCGCGAGAGTCGATGAGGTTGCGGCCATTGCTCGCGCATTGAGCTTTCTCGGTTTTCTTTCTCCTTTTTGACGTTTTCCTGCAATCGGATGTAAGCTTCCAATTATTTGAGGCGATTCCGAAAAGTACAGGATTGTTTGAGTGGTTTGAGGCCTTGTAGCATCCTGCGTGCGCAATGGCCGCAAACTCACCGACTCTCGCGATTCTGCAGAGCCCTATAGCTGCGCCAGCACTGCCGGCATTTTGCGCGCGCAATTGGCCGGCGTCACAGTCGAAGCTATTTCCTCACGAGCATCTTACCGCATTTCACCTTCTGTGCAAGCACACACTGTACTGAATTAAGCGGAAAATCTACTCGACTGTATCATTGAAGTTATCGCACTCGTTTACAGTCGTCCTCACCCCAGTAACACGAGTTGGTCAGTTAGCTTAAAGGCAGCGTCCAGTCAAAAACGAAAATGTAGAGTACAAGGGCGCCCAATCTGGTAAGGCTCTTGCCCAGCTGGCAATGAGCAGCGAGAAAACCGCTTCAGAAGTGGCGACTAGAACGCCCCGGCGACCGGGGACGAGTTAGTTCGATAAGCTAGACTCAGACACTCGCGGTTGAGTCGCGCAGGGCAAAACGAGGTGTCGTCAACGAATGTCTGGGCGACTCGCGAAATCGGTGTCGCGGCAAAATCAGGACACCTGATTTTGTGTCGCGGCAAAAGTGCGCGACAAAATCGGGGCAAAATCGGGACACCTGCGCGAGACACCAAAATGTCCCGATCGCGTTCAGAGCACGCGGCCTACGCCCTTACTGACTTACTTTTTGCGTCCTCTAAGCCCTCTCTCACGCATTCCTTTTGACTTACCTTGAGTCCTTGGTCACGTTGGGTCCCGTTTCTCACGCTTGTTTCTTTTCTGCTGATGAAACCCAGTCTGACGACATAAAATTTATTAGCAAATACCACATGATCTTCTCGAGTAGCGTTTACAATAACATCGAAATGAGATGCTCAGTCAGCAGCAAGTATAAAATTCAACGCACCGCAACCACGACACAAGGTTACGAAAGAACTACGATTAAGAATGACAACAGCATTAATCTTCTTCAACTACTTTAACTTCATCTTCAACGTTTTCAATCTTCTGGATCATTACGTCTTCTTGGTAACACTGCTGCCTTCGACCATGACGCGCTTTTTCTGAAAATAAAAAATTACTGTTACCAGGATCGTAAACAAATGAATCACCTTTGATGGAAGGAGCATGGACATATCAGGGTCAAAATGATACCTCCGAATGTCTTCCCTGCAAAATTGTAGTTCAGAAGTATGCGCTGCTTTGAGGAATATTTGCGTCTGGAATCATATATTTCTGGAAGCATAGTCACAATGTAATAGCTTGCAAAAGTGTAACTTGTAGATTATGAAAAGGGATGTTTCGCTAGAATATGCAAACATGGTCATTTGCTACTAAGCTAAAAAGTCAGCAACCAGCCATTATGACAAGAGTCATCCCTGGACAGTACAAAATAACAATTCAAAGAATTTTCAAATCAAAAGGAAGAGAAAAAGCAACAAATGCTGGGAAGAATTGACCTATAGGTGCATTATTTCGAAATCTCCTCGCCCGTCGCGACAAAATCGCATCAAAATCGGGACGAAACTAAAATGATGACTCGCGCCGGTCCACCGGATTTTGGTGCGAACGCCCATTTTGTGGGCGGATCCCCTGCGCGACTCAACCGCGAGTGTCTGAGGAGTGCGCATACCGCACACAGTCAAGACTTAGGGTCCCACAAAGACTCTGCGTCTTAACCTTGGCGGCAGGCGACAAAATTCAAATAAAAACTTCTGGAAAAGCCCGTTTTTGTTTTCGTGCTCTCCGAGCTGTACTTTCGGAATCAGCGGGAAGGATAAGCCCAGGTAAGCGAAAAAATTTCCATCCGAAATCTTACCCGGACGCTGCCTTCAACTAGGCACGTGGGCTGCGGCAGAGCGCGGCCCTTAGGCCTAAGGCATACCTCACGCGATTTTAGTCGCCGCGCGATTTGGCACTGCAACGACTCTCCATAGCTGGTCGTAAACGCAATTTGCTTGGGCCAGACTTGCTGTGTTTGTTACAATTTACGGAATCTACGCACCCATGCATCTGAGAGCCCGCATACTTAATCTCTAGACATCTGGCAAATTGCCAAGTCGCGAGGATGTGGCGATTTCGCGAAATCGCGAGAGGCCTAAGGCCTAAGGCATACCTCACGCGATTCCGGTCGCTGCGCGATTTGGCACCACAGCGACTCTTCGTAATTCGTCGTTAATGCGCTGCCTTTGGTCAGAACTTGCTTTGTTTGCAACAACTTACACAAGCTACCCAAATATGCGTCCGAGAAGTGCGCATGATAAATTACAGAAATCTGGCAAATCGCCAAGTCGCGTGAAAGTGGCGATTCGGCCGAATCGCGCGAGGTATGCCTTAGGCCTTAGGCCATAGCCGTCAGTTCAAGTTGTGCTTTTTTCCCCTTTTCGTGCTATTTTTTGTATCAACAATGTTAGTCTGAACTAGTCTTTCTTATTGCTGGAAGGTGTTTTATATTGATGTTATTTGATGTGCTCGTTTCATCCACTTTCAATGGAGAAACTGCTGATAGCATTTTGTAGTATAAGATTTACTAAACCTGCATTTTAGTACATCTTACTTACCAAACTGGAACTCAATGGCGAAAACTTCTTATCTTGATCGTTTCTCACAACTTATGCACCTATAATCAGAATTGAAGAAACGAGCCCAGCTTATGAAACATCGCTCAACAACAAATCGCAATTTGATCACGAGCATTATTGAAATACAAAATATACCATGCAACGACAAAAAAAGCGTAGGCTTGAATTGAGAGCTGGGCGTGCCGCGCACTACCGCAACCGGTCTACTCTGTTCAAATCCGAACTTGACCACCGACTTTCTAGCGGAGTGACTGAAATGATTATAAAGCTCGTCTCATAATCGAGGTGATATATATTTAGCGGGATATTGACTCCACAAAAAGACGTATGGGATATCTTGACAAAGGCTTGGAACTTGAAGATGTCAGCGACGAGGATGATGGTAAACACCAACTTTTCATGTTACGTGCTGTCTAAAATGAAAACTGCAGACATTCAAATGACGAAGCTAGATAAGCCAAGTATTCGGATAGTGAAGCGGGTCGCAGAATCAAATGGTGTTTCCGTGAACGAGAATGACACTGCTTCTTCATCACCGGAAGTTCTTGTGAGTACATCAATGCACATGGACATGCTGTTCAGTTCTTTTATGTCAGAATCGAGTAGCATCAAAGGGACATAATTCCGATAATGGGTCTTATGCGGAGAAAAGAATTGAACAATCTGTGGATACTGCCGACGATTCCAATCCTTCGAATCTTAAGACAGTAAGTCTAGAGTTGTAGTTTCAACTGCAACAGTATTTGATCAGAGTATTTTCACTTATCAGATTATAAGGATACGCCATCAGTATTAGTTGCTTTTTTCCAACATCATTTTTGTTGTCTTTGCGTATCATCACAATCAGCCTATTTTTTCTGCAGACTGATGATGGTCATCTCTCCGCTCCAGCAGACAATGTTTGGGCTAAACGACAAGAGGAAAGAGAATCGCAGGAACGCGAGAAGGTGGGCCATCCGTGTTTTACATGTGTTGCTTTTCTTATTATGTCTCTCACAAGGAATGCATGTTTAGTCGAAGTGGCCTTTCTAAATGAGATGTGTGCCATATTAGAGGGCATAAAACGCTGATTCCAAATCTGCCTTCCTTATCTGCAGAGCGTTTATGGACGTCTTTGGAGTCAAAAATTGAATGTGCATTTGGATGAAATCAGTTGCTAAAATCTTACTTGCCCTCAAATAATGCAACCAAGTGGATATTTTTTCAGTTTGGAGTGTATTTATATATTTGAATAAAGCGCTCTGTATCACTGCTTCATTGAGGAGCTAGAAAAAGTGTTACGGCTATTTTTGTCCTACTTGCATTCAATTCTTGGCTCCAAAAAACGCTCATAAATCCTCGCTCATAGACGTTCTGCAGATAAGAAAGGCAGATTTTGAGTCAGCATTTTATGCCCTCTAATATGGTACACATCTCATTTAGAAAGGCCACTTCGACCAAACATGCATTCCTTGTCAGTCAGATTTAGACGTTTGGTCAGAGCTGGAATTGATCAAATACATTTTGTTGGTTTGCTTGTGAGGTTCAAGTGATTGGTGTTATCAACATAAATAAAATCCCTTATAAATAGCTTAGGATTAACTTTTCTTATTCAGCTTTCGCGTGTTCCAAAAATCATGCAACAAGCAATTGAGCAACACTTCCCTTCTGTATCTGAAGCTGCATCGATAAAAGTGGATAAGGTAGGTATCGCTTTTATTCCATCAATTTTGTTACACTGTCAAAAAATTCCTAGGACACTGCGCGACGTCCAGCTGACTCTGACTTTGCCCGTGCCACTTTGAGGGCTAGACGGCAGCAAGGTAGCAATGATGTGCGCCAGCTCATGTATTCCGAGGATGCGTATCAGCGTCGAGCTCCCTCGCATGTGCAGCGACAAGAAAGTGACGGTGATTACCGGGCACAAGCTCCTATCAAAATCGCTCAGAAAGTAGAAGTGCGGAATGATCAAAAGGAGGCGAATGCAGAACCTTGGAGTAAAAGTAGGTTCATTAAGTTTGGTTCTCGTAAAGTCAAAGGACTGTGAAAATCAATTTCCTTTACCTTCCGCATTCGGGCTGCGCCAGAGTCGTCCGCATTGCTAATGCACTCGGCACAGGACGACAGGACGTCAGCGGTGACGGTAATAAGCAGATGTCGCTACGTGCACAAGCGTCGCATCGTCTCGTGCCGGTTGGATTGCAGTCGACGGGGGAGGGAGGGGAGGGAGTGGCAAATTTGCTCGCGCGTACTCGCAAAATCTTAGATTACTTTTTTATTGTGATAAAACCTATGTTTTTCTTGAACAAACGGCAGTAGAACGTTATACCAGAGACAGCCGTTTTCGGCGCGTACATTTTCCACCTATTTTCAGGTGTATAAACCGCACTTTTTCAAATTTTCGCCCGGGCTGCTCAGCTGCTTCAGTTGTGTTTCGAGAAGAAATCCTTAAGCTGCACGATTATTTCAGGCAATACGCAGCACGGTATAGGGTCCTTTGGTTGCGAAGTCCTTTAATGTGTTCGGGCTGGTCGATGTAAGCTAGGACCACCCCGCGGCTTATACACCTGAAAATAGGGTACTACATATTACAGTCGGTACCTATCGGCGGTCTCCCAATATAAATTTTTCGTGAAGATTTTTCGAGGTGGCTTATGAAGCTTGATTTCGCATTTTGAAGCTGCTCATATAGTCATTTTGAATGCCTAGTGCCCTTTGTAGTTTCTTTTGTAGTCGTAGTTAATTACGTTCACAGTGACCAATAAGCTATCGTAATTAGTGCATTCAGATGCTCGTCGACAAGTCCCACAACGAGGCAGATATGTACGAAACCGCGGACGAACGGCCATACAGCCACAAATATATCGGCGGTCATCGTCGATGAAAAAAGGAACGGAGAGGGAAGACTCACTTCTTACGGAAGAGGTGGGTTGAAAAGATCACAACTCATCAGGGAAGACACTTTGGTTGAAGTGGCCATATGGAAAGTGATGCATATGGATAGACAGCTCTTCGAACGCTGATCTCAAAACTGCTTTCGCTATCTGCGGAGCGCTTCTATAAATGGAGTTATGAGCCTTTGTTTTCCCCAAAAACGACCCTTCATCAAGGCGCGGCACGGCGTTTACGTTATGGCGGCGTGATGTAGTGGTGAATGACTGCGGTTTGCAGGTGAATGAACAGGGTTCGAATCCTGTTGTCGCCCAGCGGTTTTGCATTTTTCTAAAATTATTGCTTGCTTTTGAAAATGCCACACTTGGACAATTTATCGTAATCTCGCTACAAGTGATCAGGCTTTGAATGTGGCCAGTTGTGGAACACTTCTTTAGCTACACTTCTACAGATAAGAAGCTTTCTTAGAAATGTTCAAAAAGGTATAAAAGTTCAATAGCTAATCTCTTGCCTAAGCGCGTTTTGGATTACCAACGCACAAGAATTAAGAATATGAGTAAAGCCGTCCATATGTGGCATTTTCAAAGCAAGCAATAATTTTAGAAAAATGCAAAACCTCTGGGTGACAACAGGACTCGAACCCTGCTCACTCACCTGTAAACCGCATGCACTCACCGCTACACCACGCCGCCTCAACGGGAATGTCTTGCCACTCCTTGATAAAGGGAAGGTCGTTTTGGGGAAAACAAAGGCTCAAAACTCCTTTTACAGAAACGCTCCGCAGATAGCTAAAGCAGTTTTGAAATCAGCGTTCGAGGAGCTGTCTATCCATATGCATCACTTTCCATATGGCCACTTCGACCAAAGTGTCTTCCCTGGTAAGTTACAGTTTAGGTTAGCCTCTGATCATTTGCGTTGTGCATGTTTTTATTGATTTCTCGCAATGTCCGCATATTTCATCTCAGTGATGTTAGTCCACTACTGCAATTTTGCTGCTTCCAGCGTCTTGTGTAAGTCCGCTATATGCGGAAGCAGGAGTGCGGCCCCACTTATTCCCTTTGATAGGAGCCAATATAGCACAGAAAATCTAGGCTTTGAGACGGACACTCGCTCTGTTCGAGCATTACATTTCCTGGGAAGCGCCACTGTCCCTGAATAAGGTGCCGTTTAGGCTGCTCGTCAAGGGTTGTTCCAGACTGCCGCACTGACCGCAGCAGACTGCAGCTGACTGCAGCTGACCGCACTAACCGCACCGGTCGCTGCCTCCTTTCGTAAAAGAAAAACAACCGCGATTATCAAAACCGCATGATTCACGCCTAAGAAGATCATAAGTTCCATCACATTTCTTCTCAATCAAATTTTGGCAATAGTTTTGCTTTGGTATGCTCGTATTTGTTCTAATTCCTCCTATCATTGCAAATATCTGCTTTGTAACATTCTAGCCCGTGTTGTCTTTTGCTTATAGATATATATTGTTGTTGTTTGTTAGAGTCATCACAACTATTTGTCCTCTCCATCTTTAGGCTTCAGCCGCTGCGGCCGTTGCAGTCAGTGCGGTCAACTGCAGTCTGCTGCGGTCAGTGCGGCAGTCTGAAACAACCCCAAAGGAATTTTTGCTGACATTGCTCTCCCTCCCTCTTTCCCCAACCCCCCCCCCCCCTCATCCTCCTCCCTCGCCCCGGCCAGCATCAGTGCATCAAGAAGCAAAGAGTCCTTATGTTGAGAGCTTTATTCGTAGCGGCTTGGGCGGTTACACACGAATATATACTAACCACCTGTCATGTCCTACTTGGCGTGGGATTAACTTACGTCGATGGTCGAACATTTGGTAAAGGCTGCATGACGAAGGCGCAGAAGCAATGATGGCTGAGCGTGCGCGAACGCTGCGCGCGTATCTTCACCGTTGCAAACTCGGCGCCTCATGCGCTGTGCGGCTAATGGAACCGCGTTTGCGTCCAAAGATATTGCGCCTTCGTCATGCAGCAGCCCATACTTCTAGGTAACCAAGTATGACTCGCTAATTTTCAGTACGTGAACGAACCCGCTGCTGTCTCAGAAAATGATTCTGGAGCACATGTAACTGAGGGAAAGCCTCACTTCGGTGCTGTGGGAGACAAAACTACAGCGACAGTGAAGACAAAAACACGGACTGATGTGCTGAAGTCAACGGTGAAGTCGTCACCAAATCAGAATGAAAGTGTAGTTGTGGATGAGCAGAGGAGCGAAGATTCCGCAGCATTCCCTTCGTCTAGAGAAGTTAATGAACGCCCTTTGAATAGGTCAGCTTATGATTTTCATTCAGTGTTCTCTTTTTTTCAAATTCTGTGGAGTAGATCATAGGAATGTGAATACATCTTTATTACTGACACTCCTAGGTACAGAAAAGGCTATGCTCAACGCGGGCACAATCGAAAGGGAAGAGGAGCACAGCAACTTGGCAAAACGGAGTCTGAGGTTTGTACTGCGAAACAATGGCTCTCCTTAGAGTCGTTTCTTTCCAAATCATGTGTTTTCTTTCATTGCTAAGACGTGCATATGGGAGCAGTGGCATGAGGCGCTGCTCTGAATCAAGATTTGTCCCTCGCGCTTGGAGCCATGTCCAACCCTCCGGACACTTCAAAATGCCAGATCAATCTGGATCTGGGATGATTGCAGACTAGTTTAGCACCGCTGGGCCTCGTAAATTTGCGCATCCAGTAGCTTCAAACGCTGGGTTATTCTTAATTCGTTGGTAGAATTTTTTGAGGCGGCACACGATTTACGATTCAGTGTCATAATTGGAATGAAACGATGAGTATAATCGGGACTCGGCACGAGTAGAACGTGGGGAAGCTGGATAATGTTTGAAAGTCAAGATAGAGAGGATATCGTAGTATTAGTTTACAATGTAAAGGCTGCTGCATGACGAAGGCACAGGAGCAGTATTAGTTGAGCGGACGCTAACGTGGCGCGCGCGCATCCTCACCATTGTAGATCCTGTGTCTCATGCTCTCTGCGGCTAGTATAGCCGCGTTCGCGCACAAAGATATTGCGCCCTTGTCATGCAGCAGCCTTTAAATAAGCGTACTTAGATTCAGCAGTACGACCCAGCCGAGGGAGGTGCAGAGAATTCACGCCTGCCGATTTGTGGTATACGCTAGACCAACTCGTTAGGCTTCATATATGCGAGACGATGGGTCAGTTGACGATAGGACGCTGCTAGCAGCAGTGCTTGTGCTTGTGCGTATCGTATTGATTGAGTTAGGGATCGCAACTGCTTCTAGCTGCTACGCCAACGCGAAACAGTCCCGCTATAGCTATCGATGCTGCGCTGCTTCTTGCTGCTCCCTGCTGCTCGTTGCTGCTCCTCGCTGCTACGCGATATGAAGTTCCCTCAGCTGCTTCATACTTCTAACGCTGATTTTGCTTAATTTGCTTTTTAACATGTTTCCGAACTTAAAGGATTTCTAGAGCACTTGTCGCGATACTGAACTATGACAAAATTTGCAAAAGCGAAACGCAAATGCGTCGATAAGATATCAATGAAGAATTTACGAAGTTGACAAAGAATGAAATCTGAGCAACTGCACGCAACTTTAACGAAGAAAAATTTAAAATAAAATTGGGGTAGAGATGAAAAGCTAAAAGATTCTAACGACTTAGTGGGATGTTACCAGTACACCTCAATACGTTAACGGCAGTATGACCTAAGTAGTTCCTTGTCGCCTCAAGCACACAACAAGGTCCTACTGTGGCACTCGCTTGCATATTTGTCAAATGATTATGATTTTCTCAGTATATGCAACATTTGGTTTGTCCTTTTTATGCTTGTTGAAAAGAAAATTTTTTAGTGAAGACAGTATGGCTTTTTTGGACCTCATATTATTATATTTTTCAACTTTGGTAGTTCTCAAGACTTACCCCTAATGGCCCAAGCTAAACGTAGAAGTGGGTAAAACTATTTCGTTCTTACACGCTAAGCGTACCCAGCGCAGCAGCCACGAGTAGCTAGGCAGCGCAGACATCAGCGATTCTCCAACAACCGCTATGCGTCTATCGTCAGATATATATATATACTAGCTGGCTTACCCGGCTCCGCCGTATCCGGACCAAACTTGGCACACATACACTTCGGGCCCCGGCGGGTGTCACAGTCCACTTTTCGTTGTCGATCGATGTCGATTTTACCGATTTTTATCGATTTTTTTGCATAGTTCACCTACAGGGCTAGGAGTTGGCACAGGGGGGGAAGTGAGCATGGGGATTCCGAATACAACATTAGTTTTCAGGATCGTCCATTACTTTTATCGATTTTATCGATTTTTTTGTAAAGTTTGACCTGCGGGGCTGGGAGTTTGCACAGGGGGGTAATCGAGCATGCTGATTACGAACACAATATTAGTTTTCAGGATCGTCCATTACTTTTATCGATTTTATCGATTTTTTTTGTAAAGTTTGACCTGCGGGGCTGGGAGTTTGCACAGGAGGGTAATCGAGCATGCAGATTACGAACACAATATTAGTTTTCAAGATCGTCCATTACTTTTATCGATTTTATCGATTTTTTGAAAATTTGAGCTAGGGGGCTGGAATTTGGCACAGGGGTGTAATCGAGCATGCTGATCACCCCCCTTGGGGATGATCAGCATGCTCGATTACCCCCCTGTGCCAACTCCCAGCCCCCTAGCTCAAACTTTGCAAAAAATCGATAAAATCGATAAAAGTAATCGATAATCCCGAAAACCAATATTGTATTCGGAATCCCCATGCTCGATTACCCCCGTGTGCGAACTCCCAGCCCCGTAGCTCAAACTTTGCAAAAAAAATCGATAAAATCGATAAAAGTAATCGATAATCCCGAAAACCAATATTGTATTCGGAATCCCCATGCTCGATTACCCCCCTGTGCCAACTCCCAGCCCCGTAGGTGAACTCAGCAAAAAAATCGATAAAAATCGATAAAATCGATATCGATCGATGACGAAAAGTAGCCTATGACACCCGCCGGGGCCCGTAGTGTATGTGTGCCAAGTTTGGTCCGGATCGGTTCAGAAATGGAATTTTCTATTCGGAACATACGTACAGACAGACATACATACAGACAGACAGACAGACAGACAAACAGACATTCAGCTTTATATATAAGATATATATATATATATATATTAGGTTGGTCCGAAAGTTCGTTCGCACCATATTCAAAAAATCATAACTTCTTTTCATCACGACGATTTTGCGCAATTCAAATTTTGTCTGAAATCGTAAAGCATGTAGTTTCCAATAGTCCCTTGGCGACTTTCCAGCATGTTCAGATTGCAGAGATAAAAATGGAAGAACGAAAACATCCGAAATTCGGAATTTTTGAGAAACAATTCCAAAAATCTAGAAACTGCGCGATAAAATCCAGAAAAGCCATTATCCTAATTTTTCTTATATTTAATTACTAACTGAGCTAAGTTTGTGCTGATCGAGCTCTTCTTTCGAAAGTTATGATTTTTTGAAAAAAATTCCGAAAAATCACTTTTCTAAGAATTCCTAAGAAATTGATTTTTCGGCATTTTTTTTTTCAAAAAATCATAACTTTTGCAAGAAGAGCTCGATCAGCACAAACTTACCTCAGTTAGTAATCAAATATAAGAAAAATTAGGATAATGGTTTTTCTGGATTTTATCGCACAGTTTCTAGATTTTTGGAATTGTTCCTCAAAAATTCCGAATTTCGGATGTTTTCGCTCTTTCATTTTTATCTCTGCAATGTGAACATGCTGGAAAGTTGCCAGGGAACTGTTGGAAACTACATGCTTTTCGCTTCTTAATGAAATTTGAATTGCGCAAAATCATTATGAGGGAAGGAAGTTATGATTTTTTGAAAATGGTGCGAACGAACTTTCGGACCAACCTAATATATCAGGTTGTCCCATAAGTTCCGTCCGCTTAAACTTTCAATCGCAATAAGTCATGAAATTCTTGGTTTTAGATAGGTTCCAAGGTAATATTTGATAGAGCAAAGCAAGCTCTACAAGATGCGCTTCTCATTTTTGCATCAGTTCAAATCCATCTCGAGTTTGAAGCCAAAAACCAAAAAGATCCAACCGCCCGAAAAATAAAGAAAAATTTGCAACTCCGTTTAGAAAAATCCTAGAAAATTCCTAATTTGCTCACAGATGCCCTATTCATATCAGACATTTATATATACCGTTGCTGTATTTTTTCCTGAAATAGAAATCGAGAAAACGAAAATTTTCATGTTCTTGCCAAAGTGATGCTGTGCCGTTCTTACACTAGTAGTTGTATACTACAGACCAGTACAAGTACAGACACAAATTTTCAGCGCTCTACAGGCTTTAGTTCTCGAGAAATAATCGTTTTAAGACGGGACACCCCGACTGTACGAAGCTAAACTCAATGTTTCTCGAGAACTAAAGCCTGTAGAGCGCTGAAAATTTTTGTCTGTACTTGTACTGGTCTGTAGTATACAACTACTAGTGCGAGAACGGCACAGCATCACTTTGGCAAGAACATGAAAATTTTCGTTTTCTCGATTTCTATTTGAGGAAAAAATACAGCAACGGTATATATAAATGTCTGATATGAATAGGGCATCTGTGAGCAAATTAGGAATTTTCTAGGATTTTTCTAAACGGAGTTGCGAATTTTTCTTTATTTTTCGGGCGGTTGGATCTTTTTGGTTTTTGGCTTCAAACTCGAGATGGATTTGAACTGATGCGAAAATGAGAAGCGCATCTTGTAGAGCTTGCTTTGCTCTATCAAATGGTACCTTGGAACCTGTCTAAAACCAAGAAGTTCATGACTTATTGCGATTGAAAGTTTAAACGGACGGAACTTATGGGACAACCTTGATATATATATATATATATATATATATATATATATATATATATATATATATATATATATATATATATATATATATATATATATATATATATATATATATATATATATATATATATATATATATATATATATATATATATATATATATATATATATATATATATATATATATGAAGCCTTACTTGCTTCAGCAGCGGGTACCTAACGTTTCACGTATTCTTGCTGCTAGAACCTCTAATTCATTCTTCCAAAAATTCGACAAGAATTTTTGCAAATGATGCCATTGCACACTTCATGATTTCTATTGCTTTTTTGCAGTGGCGGACCGAGGGGGAGGGGGCAGGAGCCACGTCACGCACCTTCATTTGAAATTTTTTTTTCACCCCCCTCGGACGATAATCCTGCTACCGCCATTGCTTTTTTGTATTGTCGATATTATAGCCAGGGGCGGTATCTATCAAGCCACTCGCTATTCGGGCCATTATTATCTAGTGCCCGGACAGGCGAGAGCGCCATCCTATGATTTACTGGCGGCGTGGCGTTATACTACAAAGACCTTGCCGCCAAAGCTCGCCACCATAGTCGGCACACGCGACGAGCTGGCTTTTTGTATGCCGCACCCATTTTGCACCGGTGAGCGTGAGCCATGAGGCAATCGCGCGAATGCAGCCTCGTCAGCTTTTCGCGTTGCGACGTCGCGCTGCGATGTCGCGAATTTTACAAAATTACATGAAAATACTCAGAAAAAATTTCTCTTTCAGATTTTAACGTGAAGTTTCGTGCGTCGCACCGTATAAGGTGAAACTAAAAAAAACTTGTAAATTTCCTGGTTTTCAATTGATTCATGTTCGTTTTTCAAGTAAAATCAAGGAATAAAAATCGCGCCAGGCGTTATTTCAAAACATGTATGTTGCTGAGTACTCAGAATATCCCCGATTTATATACGTTTTGGCATCAGCGATCTTCTTTTGTCCTAATAAGTGAAGTTCGCAGGTCATCATCGTCGTGTTACCAATCTCAACTTGCAATCAGGCCACAGGTCAGAGCTTGCAATGACATTTAAGTAACTATCCATGGCAGAAACAAACGTAAAGCAAGAAAAAAGAAAACTGAAGAAACACTAAGGAGTATCGGAGTCAAACGAATCTGTTTTCATTTGGAAATACAAACGAACATAGATCAAATAAAAACCAGGAAGTTTACAAGTTTTCTTTTGAAGTTTCACCTTATGCGGTGCAACGGACGATACAGCACGTTAAAATCTGAAAGAGGAATTTTTTCTGGGTATTTTCATTTACCTTTTTGTCAAATTCGCGACATCGCGGCGCTACGTCGCAACACGGCAAAGCTGGCGAGGCTGCGTTTGCGCGATTGCCGCATGGCTCACCCGCACCGGTGCAAAGTGAGTGCGGATTACTGTAAGCCAGCTCGGCGCGCGTGCCGAATATGGCGGCGAGCTTTGGCGGCGAGGTCTTTGTAGTATAACGCACCTCCTCCGATTTACTTGGGGCGCGCGGCCCAGGCGGGCAACAGGGCCAGATCAAACCATATCCTCAAACGAGCAGGCGCCCGACCACTAGCTTGGTTTCGCATATCGCGAGCCCAGTGCCGGCGCCTATACGGGCTGTGACCTGTACAGGAACCCCTTCCCATATAGGAGACTGATAAAAAGCGCCCCAGAAATACAAGTGTTAAGAAACAGTTCCAGGTACTTTTATGAGCAAATGTCATACTCGTTCTCTTAGATGCTAATATTTGTGATTGTGTGATAGAAAAAGCAACCTTTGCTCAACAAAAAAAAAACACAACTTTGTAGATCTCTAATGAAGCATATATGATCTTGAAGGTGCAAAGGAACTGTTTTTTCGGAACTGTTTCTGACTTTTCGCAGTTGCGCGAAATTCTCTACAAAAAACTTGCTTTCAATAAAATGTCAATGAGGTGGGGAAAGCAGTTAGAAAGAGTTCTCAGGAGAATCGTTAGGCACCGAAACGTAAAACCGAGAAAAACAAAAAACGAGTATTCACCATCAAAAACTCAGCTTTGAATAAATCAACAAATCAGTGATCTACAATAATTCTTTCAAAGCTGATAATTACTGTTAGAAAGTTTGCAGGTAAGGGTCATTTATAAAGTCGTGACGACGGATTTGACTGCAGTCTTTGCGCCCACAGGAGCATAATACCCTCATACAAAAAGGCGTTACTAAACGCCCACCTCAGTCACTTCCAGTGTCCAAGTACTATCATACTTAAGCAGAAAAACAGTCGAGTACAGATTCGAACAAAAAAAATGAGATTGCCCCAAAGTGCTTACATGTCGCGCGCGGTTGCGCTCTCGTCACAATTTTTCGAATCTCCTATAGCTTGCTTCTATCAGCTGCAGATGAAGTCTGTTAGTCAGACAAGCTTACTACTTCGGGATAGTGACAATTAATCAAGCGTTGCTTTCTGATATCGTGAGAAATCCCTCATTTTTTGCTGCTCTGTTCAATTCGCAATTTATAGGCTGCATTCGCCAGCGCTTAAAGGCAGCGTGACCCAAAAGTTACCCAGTTCTCTAAACCGTGTATATTACAGGGCCCAGAAGAAGACCAACTGCGTTGGTCCGGTCTCCCAATGTTGCTTTTGAGCGGAGAAAACCCGCCTGATTTTTCTTTACTCCGCCTCCTTCGGACGAGTCCACGACAGCGTAAACTGCAGTTGCAGTTGCAGTTGCAGTTGCTTCTTGCGGTCCGTCTCTTTCGGAGGACGAATCCACGACAGCATACGCTGCATTTGTAGTTGCAACTGCAGGCTGTCATGCAGTTGCAGCCGCTCCTCACTGTCATGCCGACGAGGTCGAGCAGTTCGAAACTCGTCCTCTCTAAAGAGAGGGTCCCCAAGAATCGGGACTTTTTTGGGGGGTTTTGGAGAATTTCAATGTCAAATTGACAGCTGCGAAGTATTCTCACCTCGGCTAGGTACTTAACGCCAGGCACCTCGGGTCACCTAAATTGAAAAAAAAAACTTGCACCTTCAAACCACGTAGGTTTTTTCCACATCTTATTTCACCTCATAGTTGCGCATATACGCAGCGATTGCGGGTGCGTGATGTTTTTTTTAAATTGCTGTTTATGTGCGTAGTTAGGAGGAGAAACCACATCTGGAAATCATGGAAATCTAGTGGCTCGAAAGGGCAGGTTTTTTTTTAGTTTAAGTGACCCCGTACCGGCTGTTGAGCTCTGAATTGGCGCACAGAATGTGAAACCATATCTTTTTTGACACAACTGTGTTTGACTTTTGATCATAACTCATTGTAAATTTCAAATTCTGTATTCAAAGGCAGTGTTCAGGCAACAAGTCGATTTTCAGATTTTGTGCGCCAATTCAGAGCTCAACAGCCGGTACGGGGTCACTTAAACTAAAAAAAAAACCTGCCCTTTCGAGCCACTAGATTTCCATGATTTCCAGATGTGGTTTCTCCTCCTAACTACGCACATAAACAGCAATTTAAAAAAAACATCACGCACCCGCAATCGCTGCGTATATGCGCAACTATGAGGTGAAATAAGATGTGGAAAAAACCTACGTGGTTTGAAGGTGCAAGTTTTTTTTTTTCAATTTAGGTGACCCGAGGTGCCTGGCGTTAAGTACCTAGCCGAGGTGAGAATACTTCGCAGCTGTCAATTTGACATTGAAATTCTCCAAAACCCCCCAAAAAAGTCCCGATTCTTGGGGACCCTCTCTTTAGAGAGGACGAGTTTCGAACTGCTCGACCTCGTCGGCATGACAGTGAGGAGCGGCTGCAACTGCATGACAGCCTGCAGTTGCAACTACAAATGCAGCGTATGCTGTCGTGGATTCGTCCTCCGAAAGAGACGGACCGCAAGAAGCAACTGCAACTGCAACTGCAACTGCAGTTTACGCTGTCGTGGACTCGTCCGAAGGAGGCGGAGTAAAGAAAAATCAGGCGGGTTTTCTCCGCTCAAAAGCAACATTGGGAGACCGGACCAACGCAGTTGGTCTTCTTCTGGGCCCTGTAATATACACGGTTTAGAGAACTGGGTAACTTTTGGGTCACGCTGCCTTTAAGCGCTGGCGAATGCAGCCTATAAATTGCGAATTGAACAGAGCAGCAAAAAATGAGGGATTTCTCACGATATCAGAAAGCAACGCTTGATTAATTGTCACTATCCCGAAGTAGTAAGCTTGTCTGACTAACAGACTTCATCTGCAGCTGATAGAAGCAAGCTATAGGAGATTCGAAAAATTGTGACGAGAGCGCAACCGCGCGCGACATGTAAGCACTTTGGGGCAATCTCATTTTTTTTTGTTCGAATCTGTACTCGACTGTTTTTCTGCTTAAGTATGATAGTACTTGGACACTGGAAGTGACTGAGGTGGGCGTTTAGTAACGCCTTTTTGTATGAGGGGTATTATGCTCCTGTGGGCGCAAAGACTGCAGTCAAATCCGTCGTCACGACTTTATAAATGACCCTTACCTGCAAACTTTCTAACAGTAATTATCAGCTTTGAAAGAATTATTGTAGATCACTGATTTGTTGATTTATTCAAAGCTGAGTTTTTGATGGTGAATACTCGTTTTTTGTTTTTCTCGGTTTTACGTTTCGGTGCCTAACGATTCTCCTGAGAACTCTTTCTAACTGCTTTCCCCACCTCATTGACATTTTATTGAAAGCAAGTTTTTTGTAGAGAATTTCGCGCAACTGCGAAAAGTCAGAAACAGTTCCGAAAAAACAGTTCCTTTGCACCTTCAAGATCATATATGCTTCATTAGAGATCTACAAAGTTGTGTTTTTTTTTTGTTGAGCAAAGGTTGCTTTTTCTATCACACAATCACAAATATTAGCATCTAAGAGAACGAGTATGACATTTGCTCATAAAAGTACCTGGAACTGTTTCTTAACACTTGTATTTCTGGGGCGCTTTTTATCAGTCTCCTATATGGGAAGGGGTTCCTGTACAGGTCACAGCCCGTATAGGCGCCGGCACTGGGCTCGCGATATGCGAAACCAAGCTAGTGGTCGGGCGCCTGCTCGTTTGAGGATATGGTTTGATCTGGCCCTGTTGCCCGCCTGGGCCGCGCGCCCCAAGTAAATCGGAGGAGGTGCGTTATACTACAAAGACCTCGCCGCCAAAGCTCGCCGCCATATTCGGCACGCGCGCCGAGCTGGCTTACAGTAATCCGCACTCACTTTGCACCGGTGCGGGGTGAGCCATGCGGCAATCGCGCAAACGCAGCCTCGCCAGCTTTGCCGTGTTGCGACGTAGCGCCGCGATGTCGCGAATTTGACAAAAAGGTAAATGAAAATACCCAGAAAAAATTCCTCTTTCAGATTTTAACGTGCTGTATCGTCCGTTGCACCGCATAAGGTGAAACTTCAAAAGAAAACTTGTAAACTTCCTGGTTTTTATTTGATCTATGTTCGTTTGTATTTCCAAATGAAAACAGATTCGTTTGACTCCGATACTCCTTAGTGTTTCTTCAGTTTTCTTTTTTCTTGCTTTACGTTTGTTTCTGCCATGGATAGTTACTTAAATGTCATTGCAAGCTCTGACCTGTGGCCTGATTGCAAGTTGAGATTGGTAACACGACGATGATGACCTGCGAACTTCACTTATTAGGACAAAAGAAGATCGCTGATGCCAAAACGTATATAAATCGGGGATATTCTGAGTACTCAGCAACATACATGTTTTGAAATAACGCCTGGCGCGATTTTTATTCCTTGATTTTACTTGAAAAACGAACATGAATCAATTGAAAACCAGGAAATTTACAAGTTTTTTTTAGTTTCACCTTATACGGTGCGACGCACGAAACTTCACGTTAAAATCTGAAAGAGAAATTTTTTTCTGAGTATTTTCATGTAATTTTGTAAAATTCGCGACATCGCAGCGCGACGTCGCAACGCGAAAAGCTGACGAGGCTGCATTCGCGCGATTGCCTCATGGCTCACGCTCACCGGTGCAAAATGGGTGCGGCATACAAAAAGCCAGCTCGTCGCGTGTGCCGACTATGGTGGCGAGCTTTGGCGGCAAGGTCTTTGTAGTATAACGCCACGCCGCCAGTAAATCATAGGATGGCGCTCTCGCCTGTCCGGGCACTAGATAATAATGGCCCGAATAGCGAGTGGCTTGATAGATACCGCCCCTGGCTATAATATCGACAATACAAAAAAGCAATGGCGGTAGCAGGATTATCGTCCGAGGGGGGGTGAAAAAAAAATTTCAAATGAAGGTGCGTGACGTGGCTCCTGCCCCCTCCCCCTCGGTCCGCCACTGCAAAAAAAGCAATAGAAATCATGAAGTGTGCAATGGCATCATTTGCAAAAATTCTTGTCGAATTTTTGGAAGAATGAATTAGAGGTTCTAGCAGCAAGAATACGTGAAACGTTAGGTACCCGCTGCTGAAGCAAGGTAAGGCTTCATATATATATATATATATATATATATATATATATATATATATATATATATATATATATATATATATATATAATATATATATATATATATATATATATATATATATATATATATATATAGATATATATATATATATATATATATATATATATATATATATATATATATATATATCAGGTTGTCCCATAAGTTCCGTCCGTTTAAACTTTCAATCGCAATAAGTCATGAACTTCTTGGTTTTAGACAGGTTCCAAGGTACCATTTGATAGAGCAAAGCAAGCTCTACAAGATGCGCTTCTCATTTTCGCATCAGTTCAAATCCATCTCGAGTTTGAAGCCAAAAACCAAAAAGATCCAACCGCCCGAAAAATAAAGAAAAATTCGCAACTCCGTTTAGAAAAATCCTAGAAAATTCCTAATTTGCTCACAGATGCCCTATTCATATCAGACATTTATATATACCGTTGCTGTATTTTTTCCTCAAATAGAAATCGAGAAAACGAAAATTTTCATGTTCTTGCCAAAGTGATGCTGTGCCGTTCTCGCACTAGTAGTTGTATACTACAGACCAGTACAAGTACAGACAAAAATTTCAGCGCTCTACAGGCTTTAGTTCTCGAGAAACATTGAGTTTAGCTTCGTACAGTCGGGTGTCCCGTCTTAAAACGATTATTTCTCGAGAACTAAAGCCTGTAGAGCGCTGAAAATTTGTGTCTGTACTTGTACTGGTCTGTAGTATACAACTACTAGTGTAAGAACGGCACAGCATCACTTTGGCAAGAACATGAAAATTTTCGTTTTCTCGATTTCTATTTCAGGAAAAAATACAGCAACGGTATATATAAATGTCTGATATGAATAGGGCATCTGTGAGCAAATTAGGAATTTTCTAGGATTTTTCTAAACGGAGTTGCAAATTTTTCTTTATTTTTCGGGCGGTTGGATCTTTTTGGTTTTTGGCTTCAAACTCGAGATGGATTTGAACTGATGCAAAAATGAGAAGCGCATCTTGTAGAGCTTGCTTTGCTCTATCAAATATTACCTTGGAACCTATCTAAAACCAAGAATTTCATGACTTATTGCGATTGAAAGTTTAAGCGGACGGAACTTATGGGACAACCTGATATATTAGGTTGGTCCGAAAGTTCGTTCGCACCATTTTCAAAAAATCATAACTTCCTTCCCTCATAATGATTTTGCGCAATTCAAATTTCATTAAGAAGCGAAAAGCATGTAGTTTCCAACAGTTCCCTGGCAACTTTCCAGCATGTTCACATTGCAGAGATAAAAATGAAAGAGCGAAAAACATCCGAAATTCGGAATTTTTGAGGAACAATTCCAAAAATCTAGAAACTGTGCGATAAAATCCAGAAAAACCATTATCCTAATTTTTCTTATATTTGATTACTAACTGAGGTAAGTTTGTGCTGATCGAGCTCTTCTTGCAAAAGTTATGATTTTTTGAAAAAAAAATGCCGAAAAATCAATTTCTTAGG
>CATQJL010000326.1:15755468-15974229 GCA_958299035.1 Cylicocyclus nassatus
AAGCAGTGGTATCAACGCAGAGTACTCGTTGCGACGTCGCGCTGCGATGTCGCGAATTTTACAAAATTACATGAAAATACTCAGAAAAAATTTCTCTTTCAGATTTTAACGTGAAGTTTCGTGCGTCGCACCGTATAAGGTGAAACTAAAAAAAACTTGTAAATTTCCTGGTTTTCAATTGATTCATGTTCGTTTTTCAAGTAAAATCAAGGAATAAAAATCGCGCCAGGCGTTATTTCAAAACATGTATGTTGCTGAGTACTCAGAATATCCCCGATTTATATACGTTTTGGCATCAGCGATCTTCTTTTGTCCTAATAAGTGAAGTTCGCAGGTCATCATCGTCGTGTTACCAATCTCAACTTGCAATCAGGCCACAGGTCAGAGCTTGCAATGACATTTAAGTAACTATCCATGGCAGAAACAAACGTAAAGCAAGAAAAAAGAAAACTGAAGAAACACTAAGGAGTATCGGAGTCAAACGAATCTGTTTTCATTTGGAAATACAAACGAACATAGATCAAATAAAAACCAGGAAGTTTACAAGTTTTCTTTTGAAGTTTCACCTTATGCGGTGCAACGGACGATACAGCACGTTAAAATCTGAAAGAGGAATTTTTTCTGGGTATTTTCATTTACCTTTTTGTCAAATTCGCGACATCGCGGCGCTACGTCGCAACACGGCAAAGCTGGCGAGGCTGCGTTTGCGCGATTGCCGCATGGCTCACCCGCACCGGTGCAAAGTGAGTGCGGATTACTGTAAGCCAGCTCGGCGCGCGTGCCGAATATGGCGGCGAGCTTTGGCGGCGAGGTCTTTGTAGTATAACGCACCTCCTCCGATTTACTTGGGGCGCGCGGCCCAGGCGGGCAACAGGGCCAGATCAAACCATATCCTCAAACGAGCAGGCGCCCGACCACTAGCTTGGTTTCGCATATCGCGAGCCCAGTGCCGGCGCCTATACGGGCTGTGACCTGTACAGGAACCCCTTCCCATATAGGAGACTGATAAAAAGCGCCCCAGAAATACAAGTGTTAAGAAACAGTTCCAGGTACTTTTATGAGCAAATGTCATACTCGTTCTCTTAGATGCTAATATTTGTGATTGTGTGATAGAAAAAGCAACCTTTGCTCAACAAAAAAAAAACACAACTTTGTAGATCTCTAATGAAGCATATATGATCTTGAAGGTGCAAAGGAACTGTTTTTTCGGAACTGTTTCTGACTTTTCGCAGTTGCGCGAAATTCTCTACAAAAAACTTGCTTTCAATAAAATGTCAATGAGGTGGGGAAAGCAGTTAGAAAGAGTTCTCAGGAGAATCGTTAGGCACCGAAACGTAAAACCGAGAAAAACAAAAAACGAGTATTCACCATCAAAAACTCAGCTTTGAATAAATCAACAAATCAGTGATCTACAATAATTCTTTCAAAGCTGATAATTACTGTTAGAAAGTTTGCAGGTAAGGGTCATTTATAAAGTCGTGACGACGGATTTGACTGCAGTCTTTGCGCCCACAGGAGCATAATACCCTCATACAAAAAGGCGTTACTAAACGCCCACCTCAGTCACTTCCAGTGTCCAAGTACTATCATACTTAAGCAGAAAAACAGTCGAGTACAGATTCGAACAAAAAAAATGAGATTGCCCCAAAGTGCTTACATGTCGCGCGCGGTTGCGCTCTCGTCACAATTTTTCGAATCTCCTATAGCTTGCTTCTATCAGCTGCAGATGAAGTCTGTTAGTCAGACAAGCTTACTACTTCGGGATAGTGACAATTAATCAAGCGTTGCTTTCTGATATCGTGAGAAATCCCTCATTTTTTGCTGCTCTGTTCAATTCGCAATTTATAGGCTGCATTCGCCAGCGCTTAAAGGCAGCGTGACCCAAAAGTTACCCAGTTCTCTAAACCGTGTATATTACAGGGCCCAGAAGAAGACCAACTGCGTTGGTCCGGTCTCCCAATGTTGCTTTTGAGCGGAGAAAACCCGCCTGATTTTTCTTTACTCCGCCTCCTTCGGACGAGTCCACGACAGCGTAAACTGCAGTTGCAGTTGCAGTTGCAGTTGCTTCTTGCGGTCCGTCTCTTTCGGAGGACGAATCCACGACAGCATACGCTGCATTTGTAGTTGCAACTGCAGGCTGTCATGCAGTTGCAGCCGCTCCTCACTGTCATGCCGACGAGGTCGAGCAGTTCGAAACTCGTCCTCTCTAAAGAGAGGGTCCCCAAGAATCGGGACTTTTTTGGGGGGTTTTGGAGAATTTCAATGTCAAATTGACAGCTGCGAAGTATTCTCACCTCGGCTAGGTACTTAACGCCAGGCACCTCGGGTCACCTAAATTGAAAAAAAAAACTTGCACCTTCAAACCACGTAGGTTTTTTCCACATCTTATTTCACCTCATAGTTGCGCATATACGCAGCGATTGCGGGTGCGTGATGTTTTTTTTAAATTGCTGTTTATGTGCGTAGTTAGGAGGAGAAACCACATCTGGAAATCATGGAAATCTAGTGGCTCGAAAGGGCAGGTTTTTTTTTAGTTTAAGTGACCCCGTACCGGCTGTTGAGCTCTGAATTGGCGCACAGAATGTGAAACCATATCTTTTTTGACACAACTGTGTTTGACTTTTGATCATAACTCATTGTAAATTTCAAATTCTGTATTCAAAGGCAGTGTTCAGGCAACAAGTCGATTTTCAGATTTTGTGCTTACCTAGGTCACTATGCTGAACTCGAATCAAACTGGAGAGCGCGAAAACGGGGAAAAAGGGCTTTAAAGGCACCGTGCACCCAGATTTTCGACGTCCACGTTTTTGTCGTTTCAGGGCCTTCTCATGTCTCTGATTCCGAATATGAAGTCGAAAACCGACAATCCCCGTTTCAGAGAACCCACAGGCCGGCTTGCAGGAACGGTGATTGGATGGGCACGTACAAGTGGGCGGGCGTGGATGGGGATCCTCGTGCATCTTCGCTATTCCGAAGCGATTTTCTCGCTTCCGAAGCGGCACTTTGCGCCGCGACTTGAGCATTGGATTGATAGGGGGCCCTTCTATTATATGCTGCCAAAAGCTCAACACCCTCAACTTATGGTGGACGGTGCCTTTAAGCAGGAGGGATCGCATTTGGGCGGGGCTGTTCCCACTGTGACATCATTTTCCCAGCTTTAGGAGCGATCTTGTCGGTTCCGGTTTTAGGTCACGCGTTTGCAGTTGGCTGGCGATGATAGGGCGATTACCGGAAGCGAGAAGATTGCTCCCGAAGCTGGGAGAGTGACGTCACAGTGTGAACATCCCCGCCCACCTGCGATTACTCGCCTGCGTCAAAGCTCTTTTTCGCCGTTTTCGCTCTCTCCAGTGTTGATTTTCGGATTCAGCATAGCGAATAGGCTTAGGTAAGCACAATCTCAAAATCTATTTTTTACCCGGACACTGTCCGCAACTCGAGCTTCAAAACCCGCTCTTCTGCTCATTTGCAGACCTTTTGATGAAAAAAGTTCTGAGCAGTGGCACAGTGTTGCTGCTCTGAGCGCGCAGCAGTGCGCGCAATGAATACGTGTGGCGGAAGTAGGCAACACGAACATTATCACTTCATCGGGATTCGGCGTTTCTATTGTGTTCTGTTTTTTTTTATCCATGAACATTGGCCACTGGTCATGCCGGTTATTTTTACAAAGTGGGACTTCGTTCATGGTTGGGTGCCACCTCGCGCCGAGCCCAAACTGTGATGCGTTTGGCGTGCCTTTTGCAAATGTGCCAGACGCATTCTGCTTCATTCAGATGCTACTGAATGGTGCCAATTTCTACACAAAATGATGCTAGGTCAGTCGGTTCTCAAGCCAGCGCTGTATCTTCGAGATTAAAGTGGTCGTCAAGTCAGCGCTTCTTTCTGCTGTCCCTGATCAACATTTTACTGTACCGAAAGTGAATTTGTTCCTATCAATTACAGCGACGCTTTACTACGCTGCTCACCTTCAGAAACTGCTTCATTTATTATTGTTTGTTTTTTTGTACAGGAATCACACACACAAAGATACCAACGCGGAAGCGATGGTGGAGCCAGCAACGCTGGTCATATAGTGAGACCAATCGCACAGCTTAGAGGAAGACATGATTACCAGCAACAGCGTACTCGTCGGAAGGTACATCGGAGCTTTTTCTCGAAGATTTATGCTTTTTGGTTGCTATTTACGTTTCGTCTCTTAGCACCATTGCTAGATAAGTCAGGACATGTAACTCTGTCATGTATTTGCTACGAGTACAGTTTTTAGAATCTTTTGGATTGATATTTCAGTTCGACGTGCATCAGAAGACGCATCCGCATGTGAAAACTATTGGACAAGAAGGAACTGACCGCCTTCGAAGTCCGGTCGTTTCTAGTGAGGGTTACGATGAATGGGAAACAGCTAGTGAAAGCAGTGCGCGTGCAACGCGCGATGAGCGATCCAAGTTTGTTACACTCCATTGTCTGTTTGGATGGTTCCCTTTCGCTGAGAATTAGAATCTTTCTAGCACGGCAATAGGTTCTACCCGGGGTTCTAGTCGACAGATGAATTCGAATGCGACTCCATCAAGATTAAGCCCATCAAACCCACACCAAGCAGGAAATCGGAACACTCCCGTCTGCTCAGGCTCCAGCATGGATAATTCAAATGCCCCTAACAATACAGAGCGGTCTTACGGTTCAAAAAACGTCCAACCCGCCAGCCGTACGTGCCAGTCCCCCTCCGGAAGTTACAACAATTACAAAAACAACAAGGAGACTAGCTCGAGGGTACATTCCTTGAAATCAATCTCCTTAATCGGTATTCTTATTGCACCACGAAGTTGCTGGCATTTCAGAATGTTTCGGACGCGCTGGCGGGTCTTGACATCAATAATATAGCAAGTGTTGTGGTCATTGACGATCATCTGGTTGAAACGGCGAGTGTAGATGCCAGCGAAGAGTTTGAAGAGGTTGAACTCAGGCCTTTTTCAATGGTTTTTCTCGTCTCTAGTCCTCATGTGTAATGGTCCATTTGTAGGTCTTGAATAAGCGTGCGAAGAAACAGAAAGCTCTTCTGCTGCAGGCGAAGCTTGAGGCTGAGGAAAGACGTAAGATGAAAGAAAGGGAACGACATCTCCGCTCTCAGAATAAGAAGGCCATTCGTCATTGCAACTCAAGAAAAGTTGAGTTTTGCCAAAAATTTTTTTTTAATTTCTATATATTGTAGAGTTTTTTAGAACTCAGAAAAGGTGAAACGCGGAAGGACAAACAGGAGGACGATAACTGGAGTGCAGTGGCTGAGAAAAACAAATCCAAGCAGCAGGAACGCAAAAAAGTGGAGGCTATCGCTGCTGAGGCTACTTCTATAAATAGCGCTGATTCTTCGCCTTTAAAAAGTGTGGCAGAAGTACATGGAGAAGAATCTCTGAAGACTGTGTGGAATAGTGCTCATATTGCAGGAGAAAAGGAGTCTCTGGAAGGGGTAGGTTCAGCTGTATCTCCTAGGTGGTATACAGCCAGGTCACAACGCTTTGTTCGTTTAAGGGTCCGCCAATAATTCCTTCACCGATTGCTAGGCCCAATCCGCGGTCGAAATCCGCTGCGTCAGATACAGCCCCACCATTTCAGGACCTTGTTAGGTTAGCACGCTCCTATCTTCTTTTTTTTTAAATGGTTAAAAAATTTCTGCAGGAGACAGATTGTGGAGTTACCAGTGTCTCTTTCATCTAGTCAGCCTCTACGTGGAGATAAATACGATTTCACCTTTGATCCACGATTGCATGAGGTAAGTTGCGGTAAAATAATTCGAATATCAGCATTTGTTTGGGCATTTTTGACAAATTGATCCGAACATGTGGTTGTGTCAATCCAAACAAGCTGTATATTTGCGCTCTCTTTGAGACCCTAATCTTGAATTTATGTTGTTTATCTGTTAATCGACTTCGAGGGTTGCGAGCGTTGTAAATTGCGTTTGCTAGGGATTCTGTGATATGTTCCACGGAGTACTTGTTATCACTCATTTTGTTTCTAGTAGATCAGTTTTCAGTTAAAATACTCATTGTAATCACGCGCCTTCAGGCTGCTTTTCAACGAACTTCATTCATTGGGGCTTGAACAGGTTTCCACACTTAAACGCTCATAATTCCTCCCATATACTCGCTTAGCAGCTAATATGGAGCTCTGCCAGATCTTGAAGGTCTGTGGGTTTGCGGCCACGTGGGATGCCCTAAATCCTAAAACCAGCTGAACAATCCCTATATATCCTTAAAGTAGACGCCAGACTAAGCGACTGTTTTGTTCAGCTGCAGAAGACGCGCAGAATCAACAGATTAAACGCTTTAACATTAAATCTGCGCACGATTGCCTGCTTCAGCTGCAGGACCGCACAAAATTTATGTTAATTCTGCGCGCCTTCTGCTGCTGAACAAAACTGTCGCTTAGTTTGGCGCCTACCTAATGCGCTCCACGTATTTAAAAGCTTTATCTGTTAGCAGAAAAGCGTCTGACAGGAGAAAGAAAACTGAGAAAGCATGCGCGAGTTGATCGAAAATTTGCCGATCTCACAACCAGTCAGATCCCTGGGTGAGTGCGATGATATGCAGGTTGTTGGATTGGCCGGACCAAGTTCTGACCACTCTTTTGCAAGCAAAAATTCATAAGTCATGAGGAGAAGTGAAATTATCTGTTTCCATATGCATGGTTTGTGCGTTAAATATTGTTTTTTGTCTATCTGTAATTGTTTTGACGTTTTAATAACAGCTTCTTCAGGAGCAAATGCCAAACGAAAAGGTCCTCACATCTTTATCGACTGGGGCAAGTTCGGAAGCTGGAAGTATGACTGATGATTTCCGTCTCAAGGAAAAGCTCTACAAGGTCAAGGTGTGGGCTACTTACGATAGTTCTCAACGGTGGTCCGAGAAAATTTTCGGGGAGGGGGAGGGGGGGGGGGGAAGAACAGAAATCAATTTTAAAGGGGCACCGCGAGACATATTTTTTTACAAGTAAATACAAGTTACACAATTTTATGCTCATGTAGGACAAAAATTTCGCGACCAGTTCTCGAAAAAGAGAGGGGGGGGGGGGGAAGGAGGAGAGGAGCGTACCCATTCCCGCCCCCCCCCCCTTCTCGGTCCATCACTTCCACATTATATACATTTTGTTTGAGCACGTTCAAGTGGCGCTTTTGAGATTGAGTCATAATTAAGGGTCTGTGGTCTGGAGAGGAAAAGGACTCTGAATCGAGCTTGCCTTCAAACGTTGCCAAAGTGAAACCACAACCACAGTCTGGAACTGAACACCTACAGAATGATGGAAAAGCAGCAGCCAGTGTCCCTAATGGTTGCCATACTGCTCCTCCTAAAAGCCCCGGGATTGGTAAGCGGTTTGAAGCTCTAGTTCCTTTCGTACACCTCTTTTTAGCGCCTTTTCCCGGTCTGGGTGGTTTCATGTTTTCACCTTTCCCGGTGATGTTTGGAGATGTGTCAATGGGACGAGGCTACACTTCTGTCGGTTCCGTTCTTCAACCACTTATTCCTCCATCCAATGCATCTAGTCCTCCCATCGGTCAACCACTTTACCAGCAACCCCCCTCTCTTGCCGCTAATGGAGCAATGAGCCAACGTCCTCTTCCAATACGTTCCAATTATATGGATCAGAACGCGATGTTTGCTGCTAGTCGTAAGCTCCCTGAATTTGTTTTTCCGAATGTGAGAGGGTTGGCCAAAAATTTGCTTTAGTTCCAGCGTCGCAGAACGTTTCATGGAATATCGGCAACATCGGAAGCATGTTGGATAGCGCTTGCAATGCTGCTTTGTCGGGTACTCCATCTCCACAACTTGCTGCAACTCATATCTCATCCTCTGTGCAACATCCACCACCGAATATGATACTGCAACATCGTGGACCGGCTCCTGCTTCCATGGCACAGGTGGCTTGCGCTCTCTGGATTCTCTAACTTTCTAAACATTTTTGATATAGTGAGCATGTCGTGTAACGCGTACAATAAGTCCATGTATCAGTTTGCTATACATAGTTTTGTTTGTCGCATCTTCAATACTTGTTTAGAATCATTCGCAGTCCCTCGCTCATGGATACGGAGTGGGAAATTTGGCAGTTGCCGGAGGACATTTGGGGCCGCCACACCCTCCGCCAAATGTAGGAGCACCAACAACTTTGGTTCCTCCACCGCCAATCCCTCCTCCTGAGCTGATGAATATCCCCCCTCCGATTGGCAGTCAGCGTGTCGCGCCCGTGACGATACAGTATGCAGGATTTCCTCCGGCTCCACCTCTCAATCATGCTGTTCATCCCTCGCATAATTTCGCCCAACCACCTCCGAATGTCAGGTTTGTGATACTCTGAAAAAGTTACCAAAGTATCTCGAGTTTCACAAATATCTATATGGGATGAAACGATGTTATACAGGACACGGACAAGCAGCGTAAGGTGACATGCACATAGATGCAGAGAGCCAGCCTTCTTAGGCCCATCAACGAACCCAGTGGGTTCCGCTACTCAGTGGGTAACCGAAAATAGTCCCGCTGGGTTGGATCGATAATCACAAAAAGCATTACTGGGTACCGAACCCGCTAGCTTCGTGAATACAATCTCGTGAGTTAAGCCTACTCAGTGGGTTTTGGGACAACTGGGTTCATTGATGAATACGGCCACTGGTCTCCCTGCGACTTGATTGTTGCGATCGCCGTAATGTTTCGCGTTTACAATTTTTGGCCAAAACCATGTCTGCATCAGCTTTCAGCTATGTGTCATGCACTGGATCCATCTACGGTGGATTTATGGACAACTGGCAAAAAACTAGATCGCGCGGCGAGACCAATTGGTGGAACCGCTTGCGGTATTGTTGGAGACTTCGGCCCTAGTGGGCAGAGGACGTTATCGCCGAATGGGGGATCCGCACGGACATCTGCACTAAGCCTACCTGCTCATAAAATGTAGCTGCATTTGTGCGCCAGATCTCTGCGAATCCACCGCAGAAATTCCTGGATTTAAAATGCGTGGGCGCATGGCTTTGTAAGCTGTTGCAAACATGCTAAATCTTCCTTGCACAGAGTTCGTCTACAAAGAATTATGAGCGATCATAGTTCAAAACGCGCGATGTCTGACCGAGGCCTTAGGTATCGGGCATAGTTCACGCGATTTTGTCGTAATCTGCCCATCTTTCAACATGCCAATTTCTCATGGGCTTATCAATTTTTGAAGGGTTCTTGCTTGCGAATGTTGGCATTTGATAGCTAGAACTTACAATTAGGACATTCTTCGCTAAGTTTTTGGCGGAACATGCGCTCATAAAGAAAAATTGGAAGGACGAGGTGTTGTTTCGTAGTGCTTTAGCAAAAATCTACATTGGCTGCTTTTTGAGAAGGAAAAATCAAGCACAGCACGGTAATCATGTGCTGGATTAGTAAAGCCAAATATCCTCTTGCATCTATGCGGATAGCGAATAGCAAACGTGAAGGTATCCAGTCAAGTAAAATGATCAAGCTTAACTCAAAAGGAAACACCCCAACATTCAAATCGCGAATTACAGTGGGAAGATCTCGCCCACCTGCTGATTTCCTCCTGCGTTAGCCCCTTTTGCCATTTTCGCGCTCTCCAGCGTGATTTTCACATTCAACCTAGCGAATAGCATTGGGTAAGCACAATATCTTAGAACTGACTTTTTGCTCGGACACTGCCTTTAAGGCCCGTGTGCACGCACAAACCCTTTGTGGAGGGGAGGGGAGCTGGATCTCCAGGGGAGAGGGGAGGGGGGGGGGGGGAGAGAACGGTACTTAGGAACCCGAGCCTAATTAGGCCGTTCGTGAAGTGCCTGCAGGATACAATCATGCTCGCTATCTCCGATTGCTCCTTAGGACATGGCGACATCTAGGCCTCGCCCTCTGCGAGCCTGTTTATGGACCCGGCTAAAGAATGCTGGAAACACTAATTGAACTTCAGATAACTAAAACTGGCTCATAGCCAATGATCGTACGAAGGTGAAATTGGGCTCAAACGAAAGAGAAAAATCGGTCCGTTCCCAGAAAGTACTCTACTGATTGAACAGAATTCTTTTGTTTAAGACTTCATTTATGTGTTGAAATTCAAACAAAACACTAAATTGTTCAGAAAACTGTCAACTTTTTCAAAAATAATACTTTATTAGAATGTTGAAATTCGAACAAAACACTGGAAAATCTTTCAAGAAATGGCATTTTAAATCTTTTCAAGAACAGTGCTTTATTCATGTGCTGAAGGCAAAGGACTAGAAAATCACTCGAAATGACTCAAGGAGCTTTCAGATAGTATATTTGCTGAACTTCGGGCATAATTCTAGAAAATCTGACTCAAAGTTATTGTTTTACTTTTTTTATTTTGAATATGGCAATGCTGATAGTTGTGAAGGAATTTTTGTGAGCCAGTCGTTGCACACAAATGACCATCAAAATTCATTTAGGGTCAGCACATCCTCCAGACATGCCAGCGGCTGTTTACAGCTCGAAATAGTTTGTATAATTACCGATTCTGCATTTTTGTACGGAATGCGTCTAAAAAATTGATGAAATCGCACATATTTTGACTCAGCTTTGTTGGAAAAAACCAAGTGAAAGGGTGGGAGGGGCAAAGCGACTTTTGGAGCAATCACTATCATTTTTAAAGCACGGCCCAAAAAAATTCCTTTTTTTTCAGGCAACTCTGATGTATGACCACTGAAGGTCATTTCATGTCTTTTGCCCTATTTTTCCCGAGAAGTTTTTAACTGTCATTTCTTGAATGACTAGCTTCTAGTCTTTTGCCCGAGTTTCAGCACAATGAACTATTACTTCTGAGTTCTTAAATTGTCATTTCTGAAACAGTTTTTTAGTATTTTACCCAAATTTAACGCACAAATAAACTTATTCCGGAAAATATGACAGTTTCTAAAATAATTTCTAAAAGTTATTTCGAATTAGACACTTAAGTAATGTTTTGAGCACAAAGCTGTGTTTGATCAAATTCAGTTAGTAGATACTTTGTGGCAAAGGCACGGTTTTTCTCTTTCGTTTGAGCCTAATTTCGCCTTCGCACAATCATTTTGAAGGTTAGGTAAGAGCCACTTTCAGTGATCTGAAGCTCAATCGAAATTTTCAGCATTCCTTGGTCAGGTGCCAATACAGGCTCTCAGGGGGCGGGGCTTAGGAGCTTAGATTGTCGCCATGTCCTAGGTAGCAATGAGCCGAGACCCAAGGTGACCCCCTTCACCAAAAGCCAGAAGAAATTCAGTCGTGAGGTAAAGTTTTCAATGATAAAACCGCCATGCTGTTCATCTACTTGCCAGCTCTACGATAAGGAACTGCATCAAGGAATTGTGCTGCCATTTCCTTCAACTTCCAACCCCTTCGGTGTAAATGAAAAATTTTATGTCCAAGGACGGCTTTATAAAGATTTCCTTGTACTAAATGAGTTTCAAACTAACAAGGTTAAGGTAAGGTAAGGTAAGGTTTTGCAGGATTAGTGCTTGGAGCAGTACGAGAACTGTTCAACTCCTTGCACTTGCTTCATACTAATATGTAGAACGAATCAAGCTGAATTAATTTATATTCTCGTCTCAAAGTTTTGTTTCATACTCTATGTTACATGGAAATATTAGGAGCAATACGACGGCTTCCGACTATCCTGAGACTATGGGAAGTTTGCACATGAAGAGAATGTAATGTAGATGAAGCATGGTTTTGAGAATTGTGCCGATAGCAAGTATTAGGGAGTGCAATGATGAAAGCACGAAGAAAGAGTCGAAGCATTGTTTGCTTAGAGATCTCCGAATTAATGAACGTAGACACATATAAATGACCACTCTTGGTAAATGTCGTGAACAATATGGAAATGGTACGATGGCAGCAAGATTGGAGTCCTCTCGATTTTATCTTTTGACTTTGATGTTCATGGCTTGGCTGAGAATGGGGAGAACGACGATGGGAAATTGCCTGATTGCCACGAAAATTTTGACATGTGCTGAGGACCAGATCCACCAGGCTGGGTTAGATAATCGGTAACACTTTGGGATGTCATCGTTGACTTCGAAGAAAGAAAAATGACTTCAAAGGACGGTCGGCTGTTGGGGATCATCAGGGGATCATATACAAAAAGCTGGAATATGCGGCTTGTATAGCTTCTCACTCCTTTTTAATATGCGAGTGAAGGATGGTGGGGATACTCACGGATAGGTAGACAGCGCGAAATTCAGATATCTGGAGCTTCAGGATATGAAGCTTTCTTCTAAGCTGCGATTCCTTCCCCGGAGGGAATGTTGATGCATGCGGCCTAGATTTTCGCCATTTCGTGTGATCCCTGGGAATCCCCAGGGGGATCACTTTTCATTTTCAAACTCATTTATCTTCATGAGAACTCATGAAAACATGGTGAAATTGTACTGACAGTATACTACGGCATTGCTTAACATGTTTGTAGGTGAGATTTCAGGATATCGAAATCTCCGATAAACACTGCTCGCGACTAGATATTATTGAAAAATTCACAATTTCTAATCTCATTTTTCTGTTGAAAACATGCTTAGCAATACCGTAGTATATCTTTAGTGCTATTTTACCGTGTTTTCAATGAGTTTTCAGTAAGAAAAATGGCTTCGAAAATGAGAGCTGATCTTTCGGGATCCCCAGGGATCACAAGATAGAGAAAATCTTATATTGTATGGCAGTATCTGGCATCCATTATGCACAGGTATCAGGGTATGAGAATTTTCATAAGCCAAATAGAGAAGGAAGAAGAAAGTTTTCTAGAATAGCCAGATATGACGCATCTCCTCACAAATCCCCTCCCTCCCGCAGGGATGTACGTGCATACGGGCCTTAGAAATTTTAGGTAAATAATTTCTTGTATGTAATGCTCCTATTATATTATGATTAATACCTATGTAGATAAAAGCAACGATTTTCGTTTTGGGTGGGAATCGCAGAATCCCTGAGTATTTGCCCAGAAGTCCTATCACGTTGTCGTATCAAACACAAAGACGTATTTTTTGAGAACCGTCTACATTATCTTAAAGATCTTTTGATTGCAGTAAGTCACACAAAACATATCGCGCAATTTTCTGTATGAGAGAACTCGAGATAATTTGCACGCATGCATGCGATTACCTCGAGGAGAGAATAAATGGATTGTCTCTCAATATTCAATGCCATATCTGCTGTGTCAAAGTGTTGAGACAAGACTGTCATAGATCGGTTGGCAGTTCCCTAAACCACTGTGGCACAAATATTTCTCGTAGCCTCACTTGTTTTACTGCTGTGGTGCTGCCCAGAGTTCGAGATTACTTGAATTGACGAGCGTTGATTTTGAACAGTGAAAATAATGTCATATGAAAGTGACCATTTACATTTGATGCATACTGACCAGTGGTGGATCGAGGCCGGGGGGGGGGGGGGGTACATGAGTAGAAAAAATGTGCAAATGACTTCATACTGCTAAATGATTACCTGTAGAATGATCATATGGTTGGATACAAAACTTTTGCGGTCGAACTGAATAAGTGGCAGGGACTAATATGGAGCACTGAAACCTAACAAATGCTAAAAAACGTTAGTGCAGGTGGCAGAGTCCTCCTTGCGCTGGCTTGCCAAGCTTGTCGGTCGCGGGCCTGCGTAATTGGCACTCATATGTAAAGATACGCACCCGCCCGAGAGCAACGGTCAAGAGGCACGGTCGGGCCCCCCAAGTCACCGCAACAGTATGAGCGCTCCTAGGTTAGAGCGAGGTGGAGCTGCTATGCCGCCTCTTGCGTTGCGTTTGTTCTGTGGTAAGGCGTACAGGGTGTGGCACCAGCTGGCACGGGGTAAGCTGGATATCGTTTTTGGGACAAAAGGCAAAGGGAATATCGTTTTTGTCGACAAACTTTTTTGAAGTCGAGGATCGTGTTTTGGGGTATTTTTTTCAAGGTTTAAGGTTTAGGGTCAAGGGGGACTTCGTTTTGAAAATTCCCTGGTGCCGCTCGTGCCCAGCCCTGAGGCATACCTCGGTCTTTATTGCGGTCTTTGACCATCACGAATCAGCTTGCCACAATTGGGGAGCCGGCAACACATGTTCCAATACTCCTTGTCCATGTTACATATGGCACGGAGCCTGTATCGGCCCACCCACACCCCGCTAGTTTGCGACACTTTAGGCCGGAAAGTTTTTGGGGCACAAAATTTGAACGCGGCGTACTTTCTGACGTGGAGCCCCGCCCAGTGCCTCTTCCCCAGTCATATCTATAAGAGGTGAAGTTTTTTTTGCAAATATTATTGTGGGTATCATTCAACTCACGAGATTAAAAGTAATCTAGACAAAACAGACATTTAGACCTACCTAGAAATGCCTTAAAAATCGTGTACTGTTCTGTCTTACTCACTTGTTTGAAGGTTCGCTCATCCTCCTCCACCCCCAAATCAGGATTCTCAGTGGGATAATGGATTAGCACGCACTTTTGTGGGATCGCGGCCACAGTTTGCTACGTTCACAAGTGAGTCTGATGAAGTCATCAATCAAGAACCTATTGCTAAATGTTTTTAGATGTGGTTTTGTTCCACAATTGCTTTCTTCTTGTTAGGATCATTTCGCTTGTATTTGAGTTCCAAACTCCGTTTGCTTTGAGAAAGTTATGGGGTATCGAGTATACCACGACATAGCATATAAAGTTCTCATGTATTTCTGATATTTCGTTGCTCTAAAAACCTGCTGCAATATTTTTTGGACTTATATGAACCTGGTGAAATCACTGATCACATTTTGGTCTTGCAGATAGCTCTTCATCGCGTTCTTCGTCGCAGATGAATGCAGGTCTACAGGGAAACAGATGGGGATTGAATAGTAATCGATCTAGTCTCTCTGGGTCATCTCAAGTAAGATCTACGAAAATGGTTGGTCAATTTTACACATTCTTCTGTAATAAAATTACTTGACATCTTTTCGAGAAAATTTTTGGCATCAAGTATGTCAGCACGTCAAGCTGTGAATTCATTTTGTATGCAGTTCGATAATTTTTGGACCTTTTCTTGAAGACGATCGTATCGTTGCCTAAAATCTGTTTAGGGAGCGTGACGTGTTAGCTAAATGTAATCTGGTATTGCAGCCAGCAGCTTGTGTCGGTAGAGCCCCTTGTACCAGTGAAAATATTGTGGAATGTAAATCGTCCGTCAACATAACTTCACTGAAGACGTGTTTGGGACAAGGATCGCGTGGGACTTAGATTTTCCTCTTGTCCACGTTGAGTTTTATTTGGTTTTATCTCTCTGAGGCATATTTCGACTTTGTGTTGTCGCGAGTTTTAGCGGATGTTTTATGCATTCGAGTTCACGTTTTAGTGAATTGTTGAAACACTAGTTGTTGAGTTTTTAATGTGGGTACTTTACAATTTTCTGTATCTTGGATTTTTACCTTGTACTTTACTTCTTATATAAGAATCCAAATGATCTTCCCCTCCTACTTGTCTTCGTGATCGAGAGAATTTTCTTCTGTGAACTTATAGCGGTCATTGTTCAAAGTTTCATGCGACTACCGTTTTACTACTTAGCGATTACAAATAGTTTTTAAGGCTTGGGGTTTGAATTCCATTCTTTTACCTATTTATACTCCAGCTCAACTTGAATCGTCCATTTTATGAACGCAGCTGAATGCGTGAGAAGTTTATGAAACGATTTGGTAAACAAGACGCTTGTAATTTGGGAACGTTGTCCGTTGTCATCTTTTTGAAGGTGGAGAATAAAATAAAAAACTCAAGTTGGTTGTCGTTATGTCACTGTAGTGTTCGGTGTCACGCACAATCTTCATTACAGCATCATGACGACTTTACAATAGCTTTTTTCTTTGAAGTGAGTGTTCTTACTAGGGAAGGATACTCAGGTGATCCAGCCGTTTATAACAAGACATATTTAGTTCATCTCGATTTCCGAACGCTGAGAAAGCAAGTTGTAGCGAATTCTTCGTTTTCCAAAGATTGTGCGATCCAAGTGAAATAATCATTTTCGAACGCGTTCAACTTTGTTTACAAGATGAAATAGCTGCCTCTTTCTGCAGTCAACACAAACCACTACTCCGTCTTTGCCAGCACATGGAATACTTTAGATAACTTCCAGACTATAGAATTAGGAGCCAGCCAAAATCTCGTTTGTCCCATTTTCGCTTTCATGAACTGTGCTTTCGCCACTGTTAGATTGAAAAAGAGGTGAGTTAATGGGATGTGGCGATGATGGCCGAAAATGTATGTCGTCCTTTCCACAGTTGTGCTCACCCTGTTCTGCGTTTCTGGCTTGCCGCACGCCTGGCTAACATGTTGGCAACGTTCGACATTGTTTGGCGCTGACGCTAATTGCCAGAATACTTTGCTGACATGTTGGACATACGTGCTGCAGGTCTGAGACGCAGATCAGGGGTAGCAGCAGTTGTGGAAGGGACAATATATTCGATAGCTCAGATCTTTTTGTTTTCACAAGAGCTTAGTTTTTCTTCTTTGTTTGAGTAATAGTTGCTGAGAGCACAGCTTATGAAAGCAAAGAAATGGGACAGACAAAGATTTTGGCTGGCTTCTACGTTAGAACTTGTGCCACAGGGTGAATTTGACATGTTAATCATGAAAATGATACCCATAATGCTTGGCAAGGTATGCTTTATATTTAGGGAAATTCGAAATTTTTTTTCGAATGAATATCGAGTAATATTCGAAAATCGAAGTTGTCGAATTTTCGACCGTCGAATATTACTTGAAAATTGAAAACTTTAAATATTCGATTATCGAATACTATTCGAAAATTTCGAATATTTGACTACCGAATGTTGTTTGAGAATGGACATTTTCGAATCGAATGATATTCGAATATCGAATATTATTCGAAATTAGAATTTCGAATATCACTCGGTTCTCGAAATTCGATTCTCGAATAGTATTCGAATAATATGTCAGAACTGCCTATGAGAGATAAGTATCAAGAAAAGACATTTTACGATGAAGACACGGTTTAGTGGTTACGTGAAGAGACTTGAAACCATAGGTGCGATAGGGGGAGCCAGGCTCTCCCCAGGTGAAGAGGGTCTCGGCTGTTTGCGACCTTCCAAGGTGAAGGGGGTATGTGAGCCTAGGAGGGGGGGAGGAAGAAAAAGGTAAAAAAGCGTGGTATGAAGAGCTCTAATTTGTACCTTATTTAGGTACAAATTGAAAAAAAAATTTTAGAATTAAAAAAATAATAAATCAAAAAATTGACTTTATAAAGATCTGTGCTCCTATTTCATTGCATCAACAAAAAACGAAAGCAATAAGGTTCATCCCAAACATGTACAAGTTAGGAACACTTACAATTCCTGCACGTCATCATCAACAATATCACTATCGCTAACGTGAGAGACAACAAGTTCGCTGACTGAAAGATCTTCTTCTTCCTTCAGAAGATCATCGGAGTAGAAGGAGAATTGCGTCAAAAAGCGTTCCGAATCGAAAATAGATTTGAAACCTTCTTCTTCTAACAAGGGAGCGATACTTGGTGTCCGTAGCCTTTTGAGATGAAACGTATACTGTCACACGCGTCTTGGAACGCTGATTCCGAATCTGTCTTCCTTTCCTGCTAATCGTTTCTCTGAAAAAAGTTATGAAGGATTTTCGCGTCAATGATCGCCTAAGAGAAATACGACCAAGGATGCCTAACTGCAAAAAGAAGCTTGATTAAGGCAATGCAAAACTGAAAAACACAAAAGGACTCGAACCTAAACCTACACTAACTTGTGAGGCTATCTCACTAGTCATTACATGACATCTTAGCGGCGGTTTTAGCATTGCGACCACGTCTCCTTTGGCGCAAAAATCCTTCATAACTTCCTTTAGAAAAACGATTAGCAGAAACGGAAGTCAGATTCGGAATCAGCGCTCCAAGATGAGTGTAATGGTATACATCTTATTTCAAAAGGCCACGGACACCAAGTATCGTTTCCTTGTAAGCGCTTTTGTGTTTTTTCCTGGCCCTCTGGTAGCACCAGGAAGTCAGCAGGTAGGTGACCAATTTCTTCATACCATCATTTAGGATATTTTAAAAAGTCATACGATGACAGCCTGTCTAGACCACTTATAGCAATACTTTAAATGAAGTTTTTAGATAACCATTTAGTAGAAGGTTGACAACTTAAGTAATTGCTTACAACGAGAGGATACTTAGTCGAAAGTACCGATCCAGATGAGACATATATCATCGTAACGTGCTCGGAGCGCTGACTTCAAATCTGGCAAAATTAGCTAGCGCCTTTGGGCAACGAGTTATGGTTGTTTTTGTGGAGAAAATTTGAAGTCAAAGGGGAAGATTTAAATTATACGCAGAAGTTCCAGTTGGGCTCGAATGGGGGAGTGATGTCTATCAGATTACTCTGCGCAAAGAAAAATGTTTGTCTGCTATACCCACACTTAAAACGAGTCTATCTGCGAAATATACATGTTGTAACAATCAATTTTATTCTCTTTACCCATTCAGTTTTTGGGTTTTGAAACGGTCATAGCTCCACACCCAGAGGCGCTCCGCAGATAAGGAGGAGAGATTTGAAATCAGCGCTCCGAGCAGGTTACGATGATATATGTCTCATCTGGATTGGTGCTTTCGACTAAGTGTTCTCTCCTTGTTAGATGCTCCACCGTTGTACGAGTTCTGCGTTGCGTTCTGATAACAGAGTAGATAGAATATCCCCTCTCCACCTCTGCCGTGCTAGTCGGAATGGGAACTAGCTTTGCTAGTAAGTCCACCAGATTTTTGCGTTAAGTAATGAGGAAAGAGCCAGACCGCATATGCTTTCGCAACACGGGAAGGAAATATTGGATACTTTTTTGGGCCTTGTCGAACTCTGGCTTCACCTCCTCTGGCATACGTCTTGTTAGCTGACGAGAAAGCTGCTCAACTTCTTCTTCAACAGCATCTGCGGAATAGCCGAAAAAAGTAGATACTATGCTGCGCGTTTTTTTTTTATATCATAGGTCATAATGTCACAAGGCGAGATACTTCCAGCAGCATAAAGCACAGAGTTAAGTTCGTACTCCAATCGGGATCTAAGAGCAGTAGCTATGCTTTGTACTAACACCTTCCTTTTGTTCATATCCATGTTTGTGAAATTAGCAGCCTTGAAATCTTCAGCAACCTGAAGATCAGCAATGGACTTCCTGGACATTTCCTCATTGAAACTAGGCAGTCCGCTTGGATTCATTATGTAAGAAATCAGAGAGTTTCGCTCAATTGTCAACTCTGTATCAATGTCGGCAACATTTTCGTCAACGTCAGATTCTCCTTCTGTCTCGCTGTTGAAGTGGAACACATGCGAGTCATCTGCGATTTTGTAAAGTATTCTGCCTCGTTTCCTCTTCAAACTGCCAACCTTTCCAAAACATTAAGGGATATTTTAATAACATGTTATTCTTCTGAATGTCTTGAAGGTTTGGTTCATTGGAACCAACCATTCTCTACAAATTAGGTAAGGTGAGTCTAGAGCGTTTTCACGAAAGTGACCTTCTTCAGCACTAGGTTTACAGGGTATAGATTCCAGAAATGGGCGGGTTTTTGTGTGAAGGTGTGGAAATTCACCAATCTCCCATAGTTTTTTGAATATGTGCTGATAATGATGGCACAACTGTCAATCAAAAGCGCATTTTTTTCTAAAAAAACATAAACATATAACAACGATAAGCACGCCTAAATAGACGCGTTCGTTCGCGTTCCCGTTAATGCTGATAACGATGTCAATCCACAGCACATTTTTTACTATTAGCTTGCTCCACCTCGCTCTTACAATGTGGCTTTTATGGGTCACCGGAGCAAATGATTCTTAGAGCCGGGAAGCAAAAAAGCCCTAACATGCTTTAAACCATTCGAAAGGTGAGATCATGGAGAATCGATGTAGACCGTCGACTTTTTTCTAGGTCTTCTGTGCCGCGAAATATGAGGGATTTTATGTACTTCAAAAATCAACTGATTTTCTGTCCTCATTGTCTGCTCTCCAAATGAATGCTACGAGAAAGTCGACGGTCTGCGTCTGTTAATGAAGACTTGCTCTATCACAAAGATAGATAATCAGCAGTGATTATGTCTTCGTTTGGCAGAAATCTGGTGTTGAAAATGGACATGTTTTCAGATAAAATGCGGTGTATCTTTCGGTAGAAGGGGCTAGAAAGAAGTCGACGGTCTAGGTCGAATCCCCTTTTCCTGAGCTTTCGAATGGTATATAGGTTGCTGGGCGAATAAACTTTCCAGTTTTCGCTTATTTTATCTCATAGCTTTGGTAGAAGCCAATTAGAGCGCGTAAACCACAGAAGAACGGATGTTTTTGGAGCGCAATCACTCCAAAAGCATTTAGAGCCTTTTGATAAAAGTAACGGTCCTCTCCTTGAATTGCACTGGGTTCAGTGTGTAGCAGATGTGTCAGACTTTGTTACTGTAACTCTACAAAAAATTTGGACTCAAATGACTGCAATCTTGAATGAAAAATGGACCTTTGTTTCAGGTGTTCGTATAATTATGAACCGCTAAAAATTCGCATAGGCGCAAAAACACTCTTACAATTGACGTGGATTTCCATTCTTATGGATCATATACCGTTTTCGGCTGTGTTCTATAGCGTGGTACCAGCGGCTTTCTGAGATTCTCCCAAAAAGTCCAAAACCTTACAAAATTTTGGGTGTTCGTATAATTATGAACCGCACTTTATGGTGTTGCTTTGGTGACATTCTATACGACGAGCTCCAAGTGGAGTAGAGATTTTGGGCTTTTGCAGACCGTCTAAATGTTCTTTGGCACGAGAAATTAGTGGCAGTCCTGTTTCTCCTACGTAAGTTGCTCCGCAAGCATTGTATACTATTTGGTAGACAACAAAGATTACAAAAACAGCGTTATGTTGTACAGAAATAAAAATGGTGCTCTTCATCATAGTAGAATCATAGGGCCGCGCGCAGCCTATGCCAGCTAGTACATAATAAATAAGCATACCGTACTTTGGACCGAATCGAATGATTATTCGATCGGACAAAATCCAACTAATTGACCTTGGCATTATATATGATTACTCTCTGAATTTATTCGAGCTTAACCAAGGTGGTATAGAAATTAATACAATGGCTTACGCATTTCGGCGATGTATCGCCTTCTTAGCGCTGTAACAAAAGTATAACCGCAACAGTTAAAGACTCAACGCGGTCACCACTGTCCACTATCCTAAGATATCGGAACCAAATAAACTGACGTGACCCTCCTCCGCTATCCATTTATAGTCCCCAAGACGCTGATACGCTGTAAGATCACTTATCATGGCTATACTGTCATCCTTTCTGTTCATTTGGGGAGAACGGGCGACGATGTAAACGGCTTCAAGGGTTCTATGGCTAAAATTGATGCGGCAACTTCTATGGTGTTGCTTTGATGACATTCTATACGATGAGCCCCAAGTGGAGTAGAGATTTTGGGCTTTTGCAGACCGTCTAAATGTTCTTTGACACGAGAAATTAGTGGCAGTCCTGTTTCTCCTATGTAAGTTGCTCCGCAAGCATTGCATACTATTTGGTAGACAACGCCAGATACCTACAATCTCCCTGTTTACCATAAGGACAAATAGGGCAAGCATTGCTCATGCAAAGACGATCATAGGAGCGGCGCACTAGTTGCTGCTTGAGATTTGCTGGAGGTATTTCTATCACCATTACCATATCTTGCAATCCGGCGTGAACTGAGCATTTGCCAACTTTCCGACTTACTATCTGAAATGAAGGGTAGGCAGAACGAAATCTTTTGATCCTCGAAACTTGCCCGTCCAACAACATAGCGTCGAGATTTATGGAACTTTTGTAAAAGGTACCCATTACTACTTGCTACATTGTCTGCCATTTTCAAAGAATGGTTGCGTTCTTGAGGTCCAGATGAAACTTGCGATGCTGTTTTATACATATTTTTGATAATAGACTTTTTAACCCAGCGCGAAGGTGCCGACATGCAGTGCATTAAGATATTTTTGCCGAAACCTTTCGCAAACCTAGTTGCAAAGATATCTTAGTGCTTTACATGTCGGCACATCCGCGCTGGGTTAAGAATTCTGTTATCAAAAATGTATAGAACAGCATCGCTAGTTTCATCTGGACCTCAAGAATGCAACCATTCTTTGAAAATGGCGGACAATGTAGCAAGTAGTAATCGGTACCTTTTACAAAAGTTCCATAAATCTCGACGTTCTGTTGCTAGACGGGCAAGTTTCGAGGATCAAAAAATTTCGTTCTGCCTACCCTTCATTTCAGATAGTACCCTATTTTCAGGTGTATAAGCCGCACCCTTTTCGCTCTAAAGGCGAACACGCCAAAATACTGACTGTCATCATGGAGCGCGTTAAGTGAGAGCAGTATGCGATAAGGCGACCGCTTCGCGAGACATATGCGCGGCGGCACGCCTGGGTCTGCTCGCGTTTAGAGCAAAAAGGGTGCGGCTTATACACCTGAAAATAGGGTAAGTCGGAAAGCTGGCAAATGCTCAGTTCACGCCGGATTGCAAGATATGGTAAGGTGATAGAAATATCTCCAGCAAATCTCAAGCAGCAACTAGTGCGCCGCTCCTATGATCGTCTTTGCATGAGCAATGCTTGCCCTATTTGTCCGTATGGTAAACAGGGAGATTGTATGGTATCTGGCGTTGTCTACCAAATAGCATAGGTGCGATAGTGTGAGAATTTGCTCACCCCCCCCCTTCACCCCTGAGCCGGAAACCAAGGTGACCCCCTTCACCAAAACCGACAAAAAAAATCAACAGTGAGGTAAGGTTATGCCTGATAAAATGACCACGCTATCAACCTACTTGTAGGCTCTACAGTCAAGAAGCAAGTGAATCGTGGCATTCTTCCAGCTATGTCCTTAGATTTATAGGCAAAATTTGAAAAAATTCAATTAAAAATTCATAACGTTTGTAGATGAACAGCTAGTACAAGGAAATGCTCACCATTGAAACCGTTTCTTCCTCTGCTTTCAGAAGATATATAGATTGTCTGGGATCCGTTGGAAAAAGTCCATGGTGAAGGGGGTGCTTAGTGATTTCTGGAGATTTTAGAGTTTTCAACATAAAAAAATTCATAACTTCTGTAGATGAACAGCTAGTATACGGAGATGCTCACCATTAGAACCGTCTCATTCTCCGCTTTCAGAAAATATATAGTTTGTGAGGAATCCCTTGCAAAAAGTGCCTGGTGAAGGGGGGGGGGTGAGAATTTTATAACGGGAGTTCTCAGGCAGAGGCCTTTTCACCATTGTAAAAAGACGTCTACCTGAGAACTCCCGTTATAAAATTCTCACCCCCCCCCCCCCTTCACCAGGCACTTTTTGCAAGGGATCCCTTACAAACTATATATTTTCTGAAAGCGGAGAATGAGACGGTTCTAATGGTAAGCATCTCCGTGTACTAGCTGTTCATCTACAGAAGTTATGAATTTTTTTATGTTGAAAACTCGAAAATCTCCAGAAATCACTAGGCACCCCCTTCACCATGGACTTTTTCCAACGGATCCCAGACATTCTATATATTTTCTGAAAGCGGAGAATGAGACGGTTCTAATGGTAAGCATCTCCGTGTACTAGCTGTTCATCTACAGAAGTTATGAATTTTTTTATGTTGAAAACTCGAAAATCTTCAGAAATCACTAGGCACCCCCTTCACCCTGGAGGGGCTGCGACCACCGTGACCCCCTTCACCCTGGAGAGGTCATTCTCACCTTATCGCACCTATGCCAAATAGTATGCAATGCTTGCGGAGCAACTTACATAGGAGAAACAGGATGGCCACTAATTTCTCGTGTCAAAGAACATTTAGACGGTCTGCAAAAGCCCAAAATCTCTACTCCACTTGGGGCTCATCGTATAGAATGTCATCAAAGCAACACCATAGAAGTTGCCGCATCAATTTTAGCCGTAGAACCCTTGAAGCCGTCTACATCGTCGCCCGTTCTCCCCAAATGAACAGAAAGGATGACAGCATAGCCATGATAAGTGATCGTACAGCGTATCAGCGTCCTGGGGACTATAAATGGATAGCGGAGGAGGGTCACGTCAGTTTATTTGGTTCCGATATCTTAGGATAGTGGACAGTGGCGACCGCGTTGAGTCTTTAACTGTCGCGGTTATACTTTTGTTACAGCGCTAAGAAGGCGATACATCGCCGAAATGCATAAGCCATTGTATTAATTTCTGTACCATTTGGTTAAGCTCAAATAAATTCAGAGAGTAATCATATATAATGAAAAGGTCAATTAACAGTTGGATTTTGTCCGATCGAATAATCATTCGATTCGGTCCAAAGTACGGTATGCTTATTTATTATGTACTAGCTGGCATAGGCTGCGCGCGGCCCTATGATTCTACTATGATGAAGAGCACCATTTTTATTTCTGTACAACATAACGCTGTTTTTGTAATCGCCATGCTCGCTTACCCCCCCCCCCCCCCGCTTATCCCTCCGTACCAACTCTCAGCCACTCAGGCCAAAATCCGCACGTTAAAATCGATTAATTTGATGGGTGTTTTTCTAGATTAATGTTTTTCCGTTATCCGCATGCTCACTTACCTGTGCCACCTCCAAGCCCCGTAACTCAAAGTTTGCGAAAAACGACAAAGTCGATAAAGGTAAGCGGTATTGTCAAAAGCTAGTACTGTTTTCGTAATCAGTATGCTCACTTAGGCTGGGTTTATACTGATTCCCATGTTCTGGAACTGTCCCCGCACAGTTCCAGCACAGTGCGAGAACTGTGCGGGAACAGTTCCAGAACATGGGAATCAGTATGAACCCAGCCTTACCCCTATGCCAACTTCCAACCCGTAGCTTACAAGGGAAGCGTGTTTAGTCGAAGTGGCCTTTTCAGATGAGACCCATACTGCTCTGAAGAGTATTGCACGGTGATTCCAAATCTGCCTTCCAAATCTGCCAAGCGCCTCTGAACGCGGAGTTATGGCCGTTTTTTGGAACGAAAAATGAATGCAGAATTTGGGTAAGATCGATTATTAAAGGCAGTGGCTCGGCAAATCTCAACATAGTCAAATTTTCGCTTACCTGGGGTTATTCAATACGCTGATTCCGAAAATCCACTTTTGAGGGCTAGAAAATGCCGAAAACGAGCGTTTTTCAATGCCCTTCCCTTTGGAATTGGACGAGTGCTGCAAGGCTGATGACGCCGAATCGTTGCAGGACCCAGTGGTTTAGCATTGCGGCGGGCAGCCCCCAATGATGGGAAGGAAATTGCTAACTTGTCCAGATGCGTGTAAAAATGGCCTGCGCGTGTAAGTTTGAGAGAATTTTCTCGGCAAGGAAGGCATGCTGTGCAACCAGGATTGCACTGTTTTCAGACTTGGGCAATAAGGAGTCTGCCGCGTTAAAATTTTGAGCTGTTGAGTTTTGCCGAGCCACTGCCTTTAAAATCTTTACAGCGCTCAGATAAAGCAATGTTAAGTGTTAGCTATTGGATATACTGAGCCCATTGCATAAAGGGCTCTCATACTTAACACTGAACCATTTGAGCAAATTTGGGCGATTTTGTTCCAGTTTTGCGTTCAATCTCTTGGCTGAAAAACGCCCATAACTCGGCGTCCAGAGGCGCTTGGCAGATTTGGAAGGCAGATTTGAAATCATCGATTAATGCTCTTCAAAGCAGTATGGGTTTCATCGAAAAAGGCCACGATTAGACATGCTTCCCTTGTAAGTATCTAAATAAGTATGCAATCGCGACAACGGGTTCCAAATACTTCCCATGAGAATTCCATATGAGCAGTAGATTGGACATAACCTTGAAGTCACGATTCCCTTCTCTGAATCAAGTCACATTTTGCAGGTTAGCTAAGGATAAGTAAGGCTTTGAGTATTCTTGCGTTTGACCTGGTGGTCCGAGATAGCCATGGTTGTGCGGTGTTTCTCTCAGCTCAATTTTCCCTAACTGTGTAAAGTTTATTGTTGCGCAACTAATGTGTTTTATGTGGTGTTAAACGTGACAACGTTATAGTGAGCTTGCAGCTTGTCCATCAATATCAGCGATTACGCTTAGTTTGTGAGAGCGCCCATTACCTCATTTATCGAGAAGCCTCAGAGGATTCCATGACTCTCTTTGAAACGAACAGGAGCTTTAAAACTTTTCAAACCAGCTGTTTGCTGAAGCGAATCAACTCAGTGCTTTCGGAAGCAAAAAACGCAGCGATCATTTCTCTTTGATTACAGTGCTGGACAAAATTATAGGTACACTCTAAAAAATGCCATAACACACTCTGTTGTCAATGAAATGTTCCAAAATTTGGTCCGTGTGTTTACCAGTCTACTATCAGCCATCAAAATGGGTTTCGTTTTCTGGTTATTCAAGAAAAAATTAAAAATTTTGAAAAAAGCAGGCTTGAAGGCTGGACAAAATTATAAGTCCATCTGGATTTTTCACTGATTGAAGCACTTCTTAGCTTCCGAATTTTTGAAGTTAGGTACACTTTAAAAGTGTTAAACAGTTGCTTTACTCACACTGTGTCATACCTGAAATTCTTCGCAGAATGATGCTGTTCTGAATATTCAAGTGTACATGCAAGAGAAATACAGTCTCTTCTAATTTGGAGTAGGCGAAACTTTCAAAGTGGAGCAGCGCGTCCGCACCGCCACCGGCTTGGCGAGATAGGTTAGAATGAAGAGACGCAGACTGCAAAGCGGCGCGAATCGCTGCGAAGCGGACTCGCGCCAGTCCAATTTCCGCCTAAACTGAGTTGAAACTTACTATGGCGGTGGTGCAGGAGAGACCAAAGGCCTTACCATGTGTATCCAGGGGAAAAGGGGAGGAGCTGGCCGCATGCCAAGAAGGATCTGGCAACCTTCCAAGCTCCGCCCTCTGCTCTGAGTCTGGGTTTTGCCTTTTTTGCTCAGGAATTCCTTGAAGGAAAAGGCTAGTTTAAAAGACCTGAGGTGGAGATACAAGGGAGGGAAAAACAAGTTTGTGACCAATTTTGAAAAACGAATCTTTTTTATGGATTTTTGTAAGAATCTAGCATTCTTTTAAAGATTGGAATTGATGAACAATTTTCAGAGAGGTAAGAGCTTCGACTCGATTTCAAATTTTTCACGAACTCTTATAAATTGCTTGCATTTCATTTTCCTGAGATAATTTTCTCAATCTTTTACGATAGCCACTGCGTTAGTTGCATTTGCCAAGAAAGTCATAGTTCAAGTAAAAACTTTATTCGTTGTTAACTTCAGTAAATATTTTACTCGGGGGGGGGGGGAAGGGGGAGGGAAAGGGTGAGAAAAATTCGCGAGAAAAACATTGAAAAATATTTCAATTAGGTGAACTTGCGAAAGTAGACGTCAAATAATTCATCAAAAATTTTCGAGTTGAATCAGACTCGGGCAAAAAGCTGCAAAAAGCAGGCAAAGTCACCAGAACTTTTCTGTTATAACAGTTAAATTAGTTTTCACTGGTTTTTCCTATTTATATTAGATACTGTCCCACTTCTCCAATCCTATGCCTCGACAACTGCCAGCGGGGTAAAGGTTGAGGTTTGGTTCACACTTAAAATCTGAGCTGTGAAGCTTTATTGAGCCTCCTCTTAGGCATAAGATGTATGCATTTGCATTTTACGTTCTTTTTGGATCTGAGTATACAGGATGTAGTGTTAGTCTCTATGTTAAAGTTATTGTTAAAATCACTTTGAAACTTCAATTTTGGCTTATGTTCTCCTGCTTTGAATCAATTTTCGGTAGCCCACCTTCTGAGCTTTGTATCATCGTCACTTCGATTTTGAACAAAATTCATCAATATATAAATGGTAGCGGTGTTCTTGACTGTTACAAAGATAACCGTTACTCTATTCATTTATTAGGTTTATGACATGATGTTACTTTTATTATCATCCTGGTACCTGAAAACCTGTTTGAGAATCTTTACTGTCCATCCCAAATTCCAAATTCATGGTTACCTCTTAATCCATCAAATTTGATCGATATCTGGTAGTCCATCTACCATTCTTGCTCAACACACAATGGGAGCATCCCGTGGGCGGAGCGATGGGCGGAGCCTCCCCTGCCTTCCACTATCCCCCTTGTCCCCTCGGATACAGGCGGCAAGGGCTTTGTTTCCTCCTGCACCACCTCCCAAAAAGATTGTACATCCCGTGCTTTGACACTCTCCCACCATCCAGCACTTCTTGTGTTATGCTACTTATGCTACGTCCTGACGCGGGGCTGGGGCAATTATATAGTCGTCTTCATTTTGGTAGCCATCTTGTAAACACTTTCAATTTTGCGTGTAGCAGGCTAGTTGCGGTAGAGAACAGCACCCAGATCAAATTGCGAGCATAATTTGAAGTAAGGTTTTTGTGCTCTACCGGTTTACCTCTATTTCGGCCAATACAACAGCAGCGCTCCTGGCGCAATGTTACTTATAACATCGAGTTATCTTCCCCCACTCCCCCCTGTTTTTGCCGCCGGGAATCTTCAACACATTCATCGACCCACTGGTGGGTCTTACGTGTTTTGCCATTTCGGACAATACGATACACCGGTGGGTCATAAAAGTCATGAAGCTCTTCTCAGCCAGTTTACGATGGAATTTTACGGGATTCTGGCACTTGACTGAGGACCTAGGCGAAGCACCAACCACAGTGGTCCAGGCTTGGGATACTGTAATGTTACGGTAGGCATACCGTAGATAGAGGCAAGGCACAGACTTCAGCTGAAATTCTTCGCAGAATGATGCTGTTCTGAATATTCAAGTGTACATATACGAGAAATACAGTCTCTTCCAATTTGGAGTAGGCGAAACTTTCAAAGTGGAGCAACGCTTCCGCAATGCCACCGGCTTAGCAAGATAGGTTAGAATGAAGAGACGCAGACTGCAAAGCGGCGCGAATCGTTGCGAAGCGGACTCGCGCCAGTCCAATTTCCGCCTAAACTGAGTTGAAACTTACTATACGTCCTAAGGCGTGGACTTCTACGATGGTTATCGACAGATTGGCACTTGAACGCCGCAAAGCCGAGCTTTTGATGCTCTAAGAAACTTCAGAAATATGGCCCAGAACTTCCGAAACTGGTTTCAGTCGTGAAACTAACACTTTCAGCTTGAAAATGGTGTAAATGGTGTACTAGCCAATTTTTATCAGGTGCAAAAACAATAGTTTTCATGTATGGTGGATTCAGAGTTTTAGCTAGCCACCTATGTTGTCTGGCTTTCTTGAGAGTTTCCTGTAGCCAGTTAATAAAGTTGTTCTCTGCCTTCCTTAAGGCCTAAGGCTGACCTCAAGCGATTCCTGTCGCAGCACGATTTGACATTGCAGCGACTCTCCATGACTTGTCTAACCGCACCTTGCTTGATCGAGACACGGAGCGTTTGTGAGAACTTACAAAAGCTATGCGCCATGCATTCAAGAACCTCACCCTCTTAAATGATGAAATCGCAGGAGGTATGCCTTAGGCCTCACGGATAATCGGGACTCAAAACCGTTTCCCTGTTTACTTTAGTTGCGACCGCTTTCTCCCTTGCTGGGTGTAAGACATACTCTGACAAGGTCACGGTTTCTTGCGGGCGGCATTGCATCTGCCTTTCAGTCCAGTTAGTTTCTTGTATCACATTGCGAAGGCCACAACTACTTTCATGGTGTTCACAAAGAAATGGCAAGTGATTTTTTTTTTGAGAGTGCTAACAGCTAACAACATTTGATCGAATGTTTCACTGCATTTTTTATTCATGCAGAGGAGCACTCAAAAAGATGTACTTCACAGACAAAAGCGATGCCCGTTCAAGGTAAACGGCGTCAGCCTGGCGCGTGCAGCTTTATATAGGAATTCATCACTGTTTTCAAGCAACATAAGAATGACAAGTGCTCGTCTGAGCTGGAACGAACGCAACGCAGAAGCAAACAATATTCTTGCAGCGCCCAAGGCGCACGACTGTACGATATCCTTCTGCTCCACAAGCTCGCGCCGCTGTTAGCGTTGTGGGCTACGCCTTCATTTGCGACTGAACTCTACATTTTCCCTGTTCCTCTTCCGTCGCATCTACCAACAGAGTATTCTTCTGTTCCTTTAACTGGTAATCTATCGTGCACTTGAGTCCAAAACAAAACCACCTGCTTGACTCGGCGCTAGACTAGTGTCTTCCAACAAAGCAAAGAAATGAGACAGCATGCTGAAAGTCCGACTTTATTGGCGTTGGCGAGATAGGCAGTGATGTACACACTTTGCAGCTTATAGCTTCATTTCGTCTCACATAAAGTGATCTTTTGGTGACTTTACCTCTCGTATGAGGAGAATATGACGTGGAAGTGGTGCTCCAGCCTAGAAAGTTACTCAGTGATGATACTGTTTACATAGATCATGTGCAAAAACCTTGAGTAAATCGGGGACGTCCACGGTCCACAGTTCAAGACCATTCGATTGCAATGCAGTGAACTTCTGAAGTTCATCTAGACAATCTTGATGCAAACTTCAGTGAGAGAGAAGCTAGCACTTCGGGGCTTTTTGAATGCAAGGCATGGTTTTCCTGCTGTATAAAAAGCAGTCCGGTTGCGGTGAAACGCGTCTAAGCCCAAAATTCAAGTTTATGGATGTTTGGTACCCCAACGAATTTCAAACTATAACTGACTCTTTCGTTGTTGTTGAGCGATATTTCCTAATTCTATGCTCGTCTGTCTAACTCTGATGACGGATAAGCTTGGAAAGAACGATATAGATGTGGAATTTGCGACATAAAATCTCAAGCAACAGTTCAGCACATGTTGAAATCTGAAACAACACTTCAGCAAATGTTACCTATCAAAAAGTTAGGAGCAAAATTCCAAATACTCGTCGTCTCTTCAAGCTTACTTGAAATCAAAGTTGAAGAAACATAGCATAGCAGTATGGAACATCTCTCAATAACAACAAGATCTCAACTGCACATTTGAAACCACTGAGATAACATGCAATGACAAAAACAGGGGAACATGTGTAGGTCATTTATAAAATCGTGACGACGGATTCTACTGCGGTCATTGCGCGAGCAGAAGCATAAAACACTCAAACAAAAAGGCATCACCTCGACGCTCAGCTCAGCCACTTCCAGTATCTAGGTACTACCATACGTAAATAGAAAAACCACTATAGCGGAGATGGAAACCGAGAAACTGCCGTTTCTGGAAGGCGCGTGCGTGTCGCACGCGGTCGCGCCATCTTTACGGTTTTTCGAATGTCATATATATAGGCTGCTGCATGACGAAGGAGGCAATACCTTGGGTAGAGGAACGAACTTCGCCAGGAAGCGCCTCCACGGACTACTGATCCTGCAATGACATGCAACAATATAGCAAAAGGACCAGTTGCCGGCGAGGCGAGCTCAAACTGGCGGATCGTTCCCCCACCCCACACTTTGGTCGCGAACGTGACTTTATTAGCTGCAGAGCGCATGAGGCGCGGATTTACAACGGTGAGAATATGCGCGCTTCGCTTCGCAGAAGCAGTATTAGTTCGCTCCCCCTCAACTAATACTGCTTCTGCGCCTTCGTCATACAGTGGCCTTTAGATATGCATTGAGTTGTGAGGGTGTCGGCCTTGCCGCAACCAGCCTGCTCCAGTTCAAATGAGTTTGCCCACCAGGCGCCTAGGGGGGAGAGAACCTCCATACTAACAGACTTCAGCAAATTGTGTTCTGCCGTACAAGTCGTCATCGATAACACTTTATAGGTCTACGAGGGAAATATTTCAGTGGCCATGGCCGTTTGATGTGAGATGCATATCGTACAGCACTTTTCAACACCGATTTCAAAATCGCATCCCATTTTTACAAAACGCTCTTTTGAAAGAATACGGAAGCCTGAAAATTCCGGCGGAGAGGCTGTCGTTACATGCGGCTATGCAAGAAACCTCTCTTGTTTAGGTCAAATATGCCAAAAACATCGCTGTAAGTATCTGCGAACGGTCTTATATGCTACCTGACTCACACACAAAGCGCAAAAGAGTTCGCTAACCACCAGTTTCGAACCTCTCCTGACCTCTCGCCTCCTGTGCCAGCACGCTAACCACTACACCACCCCAACGTACCTAGTACGCGTCCTCGAACTTGAGGAGCGCCCAAAAACGGCTTCCAACTTTTCTCGCTTCCACAACTCCTTTCGGAAGAGCGTTTCGCAGAAACGGAATGCGGTTTTGAAATCAGCGTTCAAAAGTGCTTTAGCCGCTATGCATCTCGTATCAAACGGCCACGCCCACTGAAAGTACTTCCCTTGTAATCAAATAATTCCTTCCTCCCCCGCGCTGCCTAACAAGGAAAGCTCGCGGAAGCAGTCTTTTCGAATGACTTCTATATTACTTTGAAGAGCATTGAATGGCAATCCCAAATCTGCCTCCCTTTCTGACGGAAACCATGTTTTTCAGAAAATGTTATATATGGGTTGTAGGTCTTGAAATGTAATCAGCCCACTTTTTCATTCTTGTTTTACACCTGAAAATGAGCGATGAAAAAAGGAAGGGGCGACTTGTCTGCAGCTTTTTGGCACTGTATATACAAACATCGGTAGCAATTCGTAGAATGTTTTCTGGAGGGGGAAAATAAAAATTTTTTCTTAGTACAGTGTCACGTTCTCCGAAAATTTCTTTAAAATCATCGTACAGAAATTCTCGCAACCATAAACCTCAAAAAAAAAAAGAGAAAAGAGGTGGCATAGCGGCGGTATCCAAGCTCTAGAACAAAGCTATCTTTCGAGACGCTTGAAACATATTTTAATTCACAGTGCCACTTGCACAAATTTATAACCCATGAAGGCTGCTTTCATGAATTTCGCGTCCAATATCGTTCCGCCGCTGACAAATATGCAAGGTGTGCCAAAAATTATATTAGGTTGGAAGGAAAGCTCTCGGACATTCCTTTTCGACAAAGTTTTGTTTCGATGTTAGCACTGATTGAGGCATGCTGCACACCGTTGGATGGAGGAAATCATTCTCTACAAAAGCATGGTAAGCGCAAGCGCATTTTCAATGTTTTGCCTGATTTAGACAAAAACTCTAAAACATAAAATTTTGACTTAACTCAAATCTCCAGCTTCTACAAACGTTATGAAACACCTAGATGCTCCAATTTATAATATACATGCTTACATGCACAGTTTGTATGGGATTTGACTTTAAACAAGAGGAAGAACGATGTGATCGAAAAGTGACAAACTCCGCCTCGTTGTTTCTAAGCCCCTCCCACTTGCTTAGGTATCAGCTACAAGAGAGTACAGCTGCAAATTTTTGCCCATGTACATGCATAAGACTTCGAGAAATAGCAGATTCACTCTAAAAACATTCAAGATTCTTTCTAAGCTATCATACCTACCCCACGGTCTCAATCATTTTTTTTGCCCCGATACCTTTCGCCAATCTTTAGGTACCGTGGCTTCAACAAATGGACCACCGGCCGGTTACTAACTACAGTAGAAACTTCGATGAGAAACTTGCATCATTGAGAATAGATTGGTTCAAAAAAGAAATTCCAAGAGTGAAAATCTTGCTACTAGTAGAATTGAAGCCGTTCGAAAGTCACGCCTGCAGGTTGCTTATGAAATCCAATGGCAGAGACCGCACGCGTCGGGTACGCGTTTTGACAACCAATTTTCTTTGCTTTCTCCTCTTTTCGCAGCTTTGTATGTGTACAGTGACCGCCAAAAAGTTGCGGACAAGTTGCCCTCCTTTTTTCAGCGTTCATTTTCGGTTGGAAAATCAGGATGAAAAGATGATTGGATTGCATGGGGTGATAGAGCTGTTCAAGAGCTACAATCCACTCATTGCGCTTTCTAGAAAACGTGTATTCTGAAAATTTTAAAAATCTTTTTCTAGAAAAGGTCCGAAAATGGCCACGTCACAATGTCGCGGACAATGATTCTTTGAACGCGAAAACCTTTTAGGTCTTTTTTTAGAGCAAAACAGAAGTCTTCCGAACAGGTAAGCATACTATATCGTAGAGCACATCGAGGACAACAATCAGATAGTGGTTACTTCCAAAAAACGCAGTTTGAATTCTGTTTGTTTTTTTAGAAAAAAACAACTTCTATTTTTCTCTTTCAAAGCAAATTTCTTCACATAAAACCTATCCAAGGCATCCCAACAAGGTTGTTCGGATAAAGTAAATGCTCTTCACCATTCTCCATGCATCGGACATGTGCTGGTGAGTTTCTTTGCTGAAAATGGCTCTTAACCGTGCGTGCACATGACCCTACCAGCGCCTCATCACTGACTTGTATCGCTTTGCAGGCTTGTAGCTCAGCCGTCAGGCAATCTGCGAGCCTGTACTTGGGCTCATTCGAAAGGGCGTGAACTTCTCGACAAGGAGGTATGCAAATAAGTGCAGTTTGAGCAGTCCCAGAGATTTGACTGACGGGGTGGAAAAGTGGGCCTTAGAGGTGATTAGAGCGAAGGCTCTTATGAACACCTGAACAGTCTTAGAGCATCAAAATGGATCTATTTAATGAAAATTGACAATTTTGAACTTCCAGGATGAAACTGGTAGAGAAAAGAGCTCTCTTCAACTTTAGCTGAAAAATGCCTAGCTTACAACTGAAGCTGCCCTTTTCCACCTCATCCTCCAAATCTCTGGGATTGCCCAATTTGAACTTATTTGCATGCCATCGTGTCGAGAAAACCATGCCCTTTCGAATGAGCCTAAACACCGGCTCGTAGACTGCCTGACGGCTGAGCTACAAGCCTGCAAAGCGGCGGTACAAGTCAGTGGTGAGGAGCAGGTAGGGTCATGTGCACGCAGTGTCAGGAGTCATTTTTAGCCAAGAAACTCACCAGCACATGTCCGATGCATGGAGAATGGTGAAGAGCATTTACTTCATCCGAACAGCTTTGTCGGGAGGCCATGAATAGGTTTCCGTGTGAAGAAATCTGCTTTGAAAGAGAAAAATAGAAGTCATTTTTTTGAAAAAGCAAAACAAAATTCAAACTTGCGTTTTCTTGGAAGCAACCACTATCTGATTGTTGTCCTCGATGAGCTCTACGATATAGTAGGTTTACCTGTTTGGAAAACTTCTGTTTTGCTTTTAAAAAAAGACCTAAAAGAAATTTTCGCGTTCGAAGAATTATTGTCCGCGACATTGTGACGCGGCCATTTTCGGACTTCTTCTAGAAAAAGGTTCTTAAAATTTTTAGAATACATGTTTTCCAGAAAGCGCAATGTGCGGGTTGTAGCCCCTGAAGAGCTCTATCACCGCATTCAATCCAATCATTTTTTCATCCTGGTTTTCCATCCGAAAATGAACGCTGAAAAAAGGAGCAACTTGTCCGCAACTTTTTGGCGGTCACTGTATGTTAACTGCTAGTCACTTGAATCGACTGAGCTGAGTGCTTAAATGTTTCATTGTTATAAGCTCTTCTAACGCTAGGGTGGGTGGAAAGACCGCAATCGAATCTGACATCACGATTTTATAAACACTCTCTACATTTCTGAAGTTCTTCGTTAAACTGTCTACAACACCTGACTTTTTCAAAAAATTGCTCGCTGGATCAGTGTCTGCAGAAACCTCACCACAAGAGATTTCACGTATAGACAGTCCACGCTGTGCTCGGAGAGTAACAGTGTGACGTCCATCAAAGATAGTCCATGACTAGAAGAGACGCAGAGAAGACAATGGCGAGAGTGTATAGGAAAGAGGAGTGATGCGCAGTACACCCCTGCGCACCCTCCGCACCCTGTGCGGACGGCCTTTTGAGTTGAGCGTGTGATTGAGCGTAATTTGAAAAAAATTCAAATATTCGCTATTCGCTTAAATAAGTGTGCCTTGATGTACAGTAACTAAGAATATTTGGTGCTTCCCTCCACACTGTAAATTTGGGTTGAATCAGCTTTGAAGAATGGTAAAGGATTGGCGAAAGACATCAAAGAAGGAGTGTATATTGATCAGCAGGGGCATCTTTTGACATCCTTTGTAGTATGTATACATCTACAAAAATAAATATGGCACCGTCGGACCCGTTAAAACCTTTTGTTGGTAGGTCTACTTGGCCAGTTTTCACTGTTGAAAAAACTTGAGACGAATCAGCAGATTATCGGAATCACTGAGGAAGCTGGTATTTCATACGCTTGGCTTTGGCTCCCAAATAGGCCCAAGGTGATCCTTCACTAGTCCTCCCATTATTTCTGGACGCACACCAAAGTATGCGAATGCGGTTGCTATACGAATGAATGATGTTGTGACTACGCTATTGTAATGCTCTGCAAACATGGTGAAAGGCGGACCTGAGCGGCAAATAACTTACTGCAGCTGCCCGGTTCTGGTGAAAAATGAGTCGATTGTTCACTAAGATGCAATTCACACCCTCGTCATCCTTAACTGGTATTATTCTGTATCGTAACATAGTTTCGGCTTCAAGAACCTGCAGTATAGATGATAGTGTCCGCAAATCTTTTTTTTTCAATCGGCTCACTTTCAAAATATTTTGAGCTTCTTTACTTGTTCCGATTGCTAGTATACCAGGAGCAACAAGTGAAACATAATACCTCAGACTCTGTGCCTTATCTGACATATGTATCGGTATGACGGCGTGGTCACAAAATACTCTTGCTACAACCTGAATTGAGCTTTAGCAGAATTGACACACCAGATTCAGGCTTTACAGTACTTTGGCTCCGTCAAAATTTGTTCCATGTTTGCGGATCCCCACAAAAATCTCCTGGCCAGTGAAGAAGACGTCTCCTCCCTCTAGGACCACGGCTTTCCCATCAACAAATTCGGGACATTCTTGAATGGTCCGGCAGCACTTTGGTAAGATACGTCGTAACTAGAATTAGTGTATAAACATTGTCGTGACATGAAGGGGAACAGAGGCGCCTCTTGTTGGGAAATGCCAGGTTTTTTCGGTCTACAAAGCAGTGTAGTCCCATAAACGGACACAGCAGCATCACCGACGAATAAACTTGAGACGGAAGATCCATTCGCTGGGCAGAATTCGCTGATCGAAACTCCTAGAAAAGCCAAAGATTCGAGAAGTATCTAACGATTTGTATAATTGTTACCAGCTTCACGTAAGGTTTCGACGAGTCCTTCACTTTGTTTCCTGAGCGCATCTGCTGCAATGGTCTTCTTACTATCCGATTTGATTGTATTAGGGACCCCAACAACCACTGCATGAGAATAACTCATTGTAATCGTTGATGACTGAAATTAGTTATCACCTCAGCATTGTTCGAGTCATTCGCGTTACTCACAATGCTAGCAGAAGAAAGGTCGCGAAAGTCGGAGTGATTGCGAAGATGCGCATTTACAACAATACATGGCTAGGTCGGTCTTGGGAGAGAAAGAGGATATTGTTTCTTGTGGAGTCTAGTGCGGAGGAGATTTTTGAAAGTTACTTATATGACATTTGTAAACAAAGAATACTTCTTGAAACTTTTCAAAAATTGAGTCAAATGATGAAGGATAAAGGATTCGGCGTATTCAATAGCCTCTGCGGGCATGCACCAAAGGCTTTCTACATCATAGTGCTGGCTACTGAACCCGTGGCTTATTACGGTAGCCACGCCCCTTTTTTCCTAAAATTTTGAGGTCATGGGCTCGCAAAAATCCCAAGCATCCCAAAAAATTTTCGGAGTACATCACTACATAGTGCCACGCACCCTCACTCAAAGAATTTTTGTCCGACCCCCTCCCCCCCCCCCCCCAGCCCTCCCACCCTGGGAGACGGTCAAGAGGCGATTTCTTTGAAGGTTTGAAGGTCCAGTTTAACATCCCAATCTACAACTAAGAGAGTCTTTCAAGTGTAAGCATCTCCGTTAGCATCTCCGATGGAATGCCAGAAGATGTGATTCATATGTTTAGGGCGTGACCGACGATGAGAAGTCTCGAGGAGTTGCTCCTTCCCCGACACCGACTGGTCGCCGCTACCATACCCCTCCACGACTCTGGCTGATGCTGCCCCAATCCAGTGCTACTTCCGATCTACCCCTCAACTTCTCCACTGATAACCTCTTGTTGTCGACCGTTCATATACTGTCATCTGTCAACATTGATGTCATAAAGATAAACTACTTAGTACTGATCGGTGTTCTATTCATACCAGTCAGTAGCACGACTTCACTGCCGCTACGCTTACTCAAGGATATCAGACAAAGTGCTCTAGCTTAGTTAGTATTTAAAGCTACTACATACGAAGTTTGATGTTTGGTGAAAAATCAATTGAAATACTTGCGAAACTGCGATTAGTTGCATTTTTGCGAGTTTTTGACCTCTCGCTCATGTTTCAATTTATTTCATATTTGTAAGATAGAGCAACCCACAAGACGACCACACAAATCTTGTTGGAAATCAAAATTGCCCCTGAACCTTCATAAAATACTAAGAATGCGCTAATTGGTGTCCATCCGGCAATAAAAAATCGCGCCTCTTAGGCCCGTATGCACTAACATCCCTACGGCGAGGGGAGCGGCGTTCTCAATGATGAAAAAGCCGCAGCGGCGTCCGCACGCGGCCTTTTCATAACGGGGGACGCCGCTCCCCTCGCCGCAGGGATGTTAGTGCATGCGGACCTTACATACATCCTCCTCCCCTCCTCCCCTCCCGGTAGGATGCCTGGGACAGCCACTAAGGGCCGCATGCACTACCATCCCCGCGGGGAGGGGATCGCAGCTTAAAAGAAAGCTTTATATTTCGAAACTCCAGATACCTGGATTTCACGTTGTGTACCTATCCGTAAGTATTCCTACTACCCTTCACTATGAACATGTTGAACAGGAGCGAGAATCTGTACGAACCGCATTCTCCAGCTTTTGTATGATCCCTGATGATCCCCGGCGCTTTTCTTTAAAGTCATTTTTCTTTCTCCGAAGTTAACAAAAACCTTCCAAAGTTGTACTGAACATCTAACACAACAGTGCTAAGCATGTTGCTGATGAGAACAAATGAGTTTTTGAAAGGTCGAGTTTTTCGGTAAACCTCAACCTTCGACTTGTGGATCATCAAAAATTTCATGACTTCAAAACATCATGTGTTCTTATCAGCAACATGCTTAGCACTGTTGTGTTAGATGTTCAGTACAACTATGGAAGGTTTTCGTTAACTTCGGAGAAAGAAAAATGACTTCAAAGAAACAACATGTTCATAGTGAAGGGTAGTAGGAATACTTACGGATAGGTACACAACGTGAAATTCAGGTATCTAGAGTTTCGAAATATAAAGCTTTCTTTTAAGCTGCGATCCCCTCCCCGCGGGGATGGTAGTGCATGCGACCCTAAGGGCAAGGGCCATTTTCTCGGTCCAGGGGGAACATCACCCAGCCGGAGTGCGCCTGGAGGTCGATGGGGTGATCATGTACCCCACCACACGTATATCCCCCAGGACCCGAATCTGCCGGGACACTGCCTTTAACGCGCTCCATGATGACAGTCAGTCTTTTGGCGTGTTCGCCTTTAGAGAGAAATGGATGCGGCTTATACACCTGAAAATAGGGTAAAAGGAAATTTGGTGTGTACGTGCGCGTAAGGGAATTCGAACAATGGCTGAAAAGTTACCACTTTTGGAAGCTGTGCCCAGCTCTTTTCGAACTGACTGGAACCGTTTTAGTACCATCTAAGCTGGACCGAACCATTTGCTCACACAATTCCGTAATTTTTTCACTCTTCATTTACGCTTATAGGCTGTAAAAACTTTCAGTGGCGCAGTTCATTCCACGGAGGTGTGCGTTGTCAAAGTGCCCTGACTTTCTGATCTTACCATGGAAGGATCCACCTCGCGGCGGTTTTAGACGAAATGCTTGTCATTAGATGCGTCTTAGTGAGCTGTTTCCGACTCTAACTTTCATATCGGCTGCGCGATTTTCTAGAAGAAGTTATGAGCGTCCGAAAATACACTTTTTTACCGCGCCTCCCCCAGAATTGTTCCCTATGTACCCTATTTTCAGGTGTATAAGCCGCACCCTTTTTGCTCTAAACGCGAGCAGACCCAGGCGCGTGCCGCCGCGCATATGTCTCGCGAAGCGGTCGCCTTATCGCGTACTGCTCTCACTTGACGCGCTCCATGATGACAGTCAGTCTTTTGGCGTGTTCGCCTTTAGAGCGAAAAGGGTGCGGCTTATACACCTGAAAATAGGGTACTATCAACGTGGCTGCTTTTAATGATTTTAACAAGTTAACTCCAGCGACTTTAGGGCGCTTATTCGGGGTAGATAGGTTAAAACGATTGAAAGGCAGCCACTTGATGGTAACTATAGGAACAATTTTGGGGGAGCAGGATATTTGCCGGTTTATGTGTGCATACGTCTAGTTACTATAGGGCTCTGCCTGATCCGAGAGTCGGTAAGTCTGCAGCCATCACACGCATTAGTTTCCTCATTATCCCTCTTCTTTCAAAAGCTTTTCTGTTATCAGATGTTAAACCAATTACCCTAATTTCACGCGTATAAGGCGCACCTTTTTCGGTTTTTCAAGCGTGCCGCTCAGCCGGCTCGTTGTATTTCGGAAAACGAGACTTATGCCGCAGGATACCTTAGGCAATATGCAGCACTGTATATAGTTTATTGGTCGCGAAGTCTTTCGGCGTGTCGTGCTGTTTGATTTTAGAAGAAAAATTCCCCGCGTTTTATAAGCGTGAAATTAGGGTACTTGAAACACTTTTGAAAAGTACGGGATTGTAGTGTGGCATCCTGCGTGCACTGGCCGCGAACTCATCAACATTTGCGATCATACAGAGCTCTATACACCCAACACCATGCTAAATGCATTTCCAAGCTGGTTTTTTCAAGCATATTACGCATTAACACCCCAACAACTCCACATTTTTTTAATCACTCATAACATCTTCCAGAGAATCGAGCAGCAGGTAACGAAGATAGGCTCGGTATCAGCTCAACAAGATGAATCTAATGATAGCATTTTGTTCCAGATCGACACGACAACTTGGGATCCTTCCCTTGTTAGCGGCTGAGCGCGGAGAGTGCGCAAGGTGTGCACTGCGTGTCACTCCTCTTCCTTCGTGCACTTTCGCCGCCTGTTTTCTCTGCGTCTCTTTCAGTCATAAAACACCTTCCGTGGACGCAACCGCGTTGCTCTCCGAGCACAGCGCGGACGGCCTATAGAATTTCCCACTCGGTCTCTATATCGCCGCTTCTCAAGCAGAGATTTTGCGAGGCGTTTTCACACTAACTCTCTTCCTTTAATTCTTCTTCAGGGACGTTCCTTCAAACTTCCTCCATATTACTCTTCAAAACCGACCATCCTCCTTGAGCTCATTCTGTAAAAATGAGAAAAATAGCAAACACTTGCACCGCAGCAAGTTCATCCTGCGCTTTGCTCGCATAATTGTTCTATTAGGCGCTATTAAATATGCAAAGGATCCGGATATGGACTAAATCCAATGCCGCTATCGAAATTGCTTATGGAAAGAGTCGAGAACGACTAATCCGACTTTTTTTCGTAACTGTACATATTCCAAGAAAATATGTCGATGAATTTGGGCCCAGTCCGAGTCCAGTTTAGATGCATGACCCCCGCAACTATGAACGTCCCTAGAGCTCGTATTGAAAGTTTCCGTGACGAGGGGAGCGGCGATGTTATCCCGTATGCACTGCATCCCTGCGGCGAGGGGAGCGGGGTCCCCGTTATGAAGGGGCCACGTGCGGATGCCGCTGCGACTTTTACATCATTGGGGAGTCGCTCCCCTCGCCGCAGGGATGTTAGTGACGGGCCTTAGGGCCGCATGCATTAACATCGCCGAGAAGGGGATCGCAGCTTCAGAAGAAAGCTTCATATCCTGAAGCTCCACATATCTGTATTTCACGCTATCTATCTATCCGTAAGTACTCCCACCATCCTTCACTATGAACATCTTGAACGGGAGCCTTAAGCTGTGCAAGCCGCATTTTCCAGCTTTTTGTTCGATCCCCTGATGATTCCTGGCTGCCGACCGTCTTTTCTATAAAGTCATTTTTCTTTTCTCGAAGTCAACAAAAGCATTCCAAAGTTGCGCTGTTTATCTAACGCAGCAGTGCCAATAAGTTTCTGGTAAGAACAAGTGATGTTTCGAATTCTTGAATTTTGCGATGAACCACAAGTCGAAAGTTGGGGTTTATCGAAAAAATCGACATTCCAAAAATTCATTTGTTCTTATCAGCAACCTCGGCACTGTTGGGTTAGATAATCAGTACAGCTTGAAAGGTTTTCGTTAACTTTGAAGGAAGAAAAATGGCTTTGAACAAAGGACGTCAGGCCGCGTGGGACCATAGGAGATCATACAAAAACGCGGAAAATGAGGCTTGTCAGCTTCCTGCCCATTCAAGATGTTCATAGTGAAGGATGGTGGGCGCACTTACGGATAAGGTACACAGCATGAAATACAGATATCTGGAGCTTCAGGATATAACGCTTTCTTTTGAAGCTATGATCCCCTCTCCGGCGGGGATGTTGATGCATGCGGCCCTTAGCCTCAATTGTAAATTGGAGGCGGGGGAGGGGGAGGGAAAAGGCAAGGAAATACCGCTGTGGTCCCTTACTATGGGGAAGTGCCGCTCCCTTTGTCGCAGAGAATTTCATGCATATAGTTTTAGGTCATAAGACATGCAAAACCGGATAAACGTTTCCTTCTTTCACTTTGTAGTTGATATTGTGATGGTTATCTTCATAAACCGAACTGCTTGACTCATTCAATGGACCGCAAAAACGAAAAAATAAGAAGGAGGAAGTGATCAAAAACACAATGGATACCAAAACTTCAGTTTTGTCTTCAGTACGATGTGCATCTTAGTAAAGGCTACTCTATGACGAAGGCGCAATATCTTTGGGGCCGAATGCAGCTTTACTAGCCGCAGAGCGCATGAGACGCGGAGTCTACAACCGTGAAAAAACGCACGCGCCGCGTTCGCGCCCGCTCAACTAATACTGCTTCTGAGCATTTGTCCTGCAACAGCCTTTATGCCAAGTTACGAATGCTCTTGCACTGAAAAAATCAACGCAGCTATGGTCTCTCCAGCCCACCGGAGAGTATGATTGTGCCAAAAACAAAGCCTCCATTGCATGGAGTGAGCCGCTGTCAACATTAGCTCGTTTGGGCAATTCTAGATGAACTTGAATGCCCTTGGACGTTCTACTCCACTCATAACTCGGCGTTCAACAGATCAGTGCAGATAGGAAACAGATTTGGGATCAACTTTTGACGCTATATAAAATGGCATAGAAATCATCTGAAAGAGCCCTTTGACCAAAAACACTTCGCTTGTAAGGCTGGATTTATACTGACCCGGATGTTCTGGAACAGTTCCAGCGCAGTTCCCGCGCTGTGTTGAAACTGTTTCGGAACTCTGCTGCATGCGTTGCAGCTGCCCACATGCAGTTTTAAGCGGCGGGGGTTGGAGAATGACCGTTTTCAACGCCTTTTCTTCCAGGATTTTCTCATTTTGGCCTTATTCCTCTCCCGCTTCCCCTTTTTATCAGGAACAACGAATTTGAAACGGAATTGAAGAACGAGCGCTGTTCTGCTCAGCGTATCCAACAAAATGTGTGTTTTTGCACTCGTCCATTCTCTCTTTGTTTTTTAAGCAAACCTATTTCATTTGTTCCAGGAAACCGTTGCGTAGCTCCGCAAGCATCAGTCTTGATTATGGCATGCGAATAATTGTGAAGATGCGAAAATTGTACTTTTTCTTGTTTTCCATGAGTTTTATTTCTGGGCATTCAGCTCTTTCCCTTTTCCATATCCCTGCTTATCCATTGTTTTTTCTACCCCGCTTCTTGTGAAGACAAAAGTTGCGAAACTGAAGTGGGGTTGAAGACATAACGTTACTCTGTTCCATGTATCCGGATGAATCTTCGTGTGTCGTCCATTCCCTCTTCGCTATTTTTGTTCAGACCTATTTCATGCGTTCTAGGAAGCCGCTGCGTAGTTCAGCATGTTTATTGAAGACATAAACAAATTTCTAGAACTTCGACCCGCTTCAACTCTGCTTCAATTTTGCAGCTTTCCTCATCACAAGAAGAAGCGGGGTAGAAGAAAAGAATTAATGGATAAGCAATGATATGGAGAAAGGAAAGCGCTGAATGCCCAAAAACGAAACTCACAGAGAACAAGAAAAAAGTACCAATTTCCGCATTTTCAGAATTGTTCGTATGCCTTGATTCAAGACAGATGCCTGCGGAAACTATGCAGTGAGCAACTGGAACAAATAGAATAGGTCTGAGTAAAAATAAGACAAAGAGAGAATAGAACCCAGGGCCAGCTCGAGGTTGGCAAATGTACATCGCTGGAACGACTTGGCTTTTACCACTTATCTATTTTCACGAATCCGACTTGATCCCGCCAGCTGTGTAGATTGTTCGATTGGAGCGCGTTTTCTTCCTCAAAAAGGCCAGCGTCGTTGCTATTCGAACCCTAAGAGGAGAGGAGGACTTTTGGAACATGTTACTATATACTAAACTTCAGGTGTGGAACAGATCTATGTAAGAATTTTGAAAATCTTGTGAAGTGGAAGTTTTGCCTACCTGAGGGTTGTTTCATACTGCAGTCGCTGCGGCAACGGCAGTCAATCGATCGATATCTTTTGCCCGCCCCCTATGACTGCAGTAGCTACAGCGACTGCAGTATGAAGCAACCCTCAGATGGGCAGTAGGTGAGCGATTGCTCACTTAACTTGGAAAATAGTTAAACTAAACACGCTTTTTATTCACATAAGTTTTTCATAATTTTTCATACTTTGTTCCTTACTCCTACTACGTGTACACACCAAATTTTGGTCATATCGTCATCTGCGCGGTGCAAACTAGCCATTTCTCCATTTTTGGGTAGTAGGAACTTCCAGGAAAAAGCTTACCACAACCTTCAGTTGCATATTCCATGAAACTTCTCAGTTTACTGCTACAGGCCCGTGTCCATGTACGTATCAAGTTTTGTACCATAGAGTCACCTGTGCTTTGCAAACGAGCCATTTAAATTTACAGCTCCAATTTCCAGTCATGGGAAATTTTTGGAAAAAGGCTACCTTCCGTTCCCAAAAGTTTTTCGTGACTTTTCATACCGTCCCCATTAGTCAGTTCTCGCATTCATGCGATTTGGTGCCATATCGCTGCACATACATTGAGAACTGGTCATGTCTGATGTTCCAGACGGCATCGGTCAAGCGACGTCGCACGTGCGACATTCAACAGCGACACGACATGCGCCTGTTGGAGCACGTAACATGTCAAAGTAAGCAGAAAACGAGCACTAACTACCAATTTTTCCGCGACTCAGCCCCGGACCCCGCAAAAACGATATCCCCCTTTCTTTTTCACCCATAACGATTTGCCTGACATTTGCCCACCTTGTAAGCCCGCCTGATTTTCGTACTTACAGGGGAAGTCACTTAACTTAGATCGGCCTTTTGAAATGAGACACATATATTTAGAATCAGCTCGGAACGCTGATTCCAAATGTGCTGTCCTTAGCTGCGAAGCGTTTCTCTGAAGCGAGTTATGAGCTTTTTCTCGAGCAAAGCTTGCGTGTTGACCGCCTTACAGATGCCACGATATCATCATCTAGGTAGTGGTTCAAATGCCTAATACACTCTATCAAGGCTAAATGGCTCATTTTGATGTTATTTCGATTTTCCATCATTTTTTTGGAGCAGATTCCGTCTATAGGCCTTTTTCCATATTTAGTTGTATGTCAATAACACATGTTAAAAAGCTCATAACTCGCTTCAGAGAAACGCTTCGCAGCTAAGGACGGCATGTTTGGAATCAGCGTTCCGAGCTGATTCTAAACATATGTGTCTCTTTCCAAAAGGCCGACCTAAGTTAAGTGACTTCCCTTGTTAGATACTTATATACTTACAAGGAAGAGTTCCCAAGTCAGCTCGGCCAATTCGTAGGAGCCATATATCACCGTAACAGACTTGAAACGCTGATTCCAAATCTGCTTTCCTCTTCTGCGGAACAACTCTCCGAAAGAAGTTATGAGCTATTAAAAGTCTAAATTTGTCATATTTGAAGTGGCTTAAAATTGGCTGAAAGCTCTAAAGCAATACCTAGCGGACTTCCACTCGCTGTGTTCCGTCCTTGAGTCCGTATAGTTGTTACAAAGTGATAAACCACTTTCATGTGTTATTGTACAGCTTTCGCCAATTTTATGCCACTCAATACTCGGCAAATTTGGACTTTCAAACACTCGCAACTTCTTTCAGAGAGTTGTTCCGCAGAAAAAGAAAGCAGATTTGGAACCAGCGTTCCAAGCTCGTTACGTTGATATAAACTCATCCGAGTTGGCCGAGCTGACTTACGAACTCCTCCTTGTTAGATGGCCCGTCTTCACGTGACGTGTGGGCCTCAGTACAGAAGTTTCCATTCACCCCTGTCCTTCGCTTCGGACATCCACGATCTTCTTGGCTGTGACGGTGGCTTCGTGCACAATTCCAGGGGCGAAAATCGTATCCACGTGATTTCTCAGCTGGTCCATCCGTTCCACGAACACGTCTGTCCATCACGTTGGAGGTCTTCCGCGGGGACGTTTCGCTTCGCGAAGAATCCACTCCATGTTCTTTGTGTCCATCTTTTGTCTGTTCTTCTTGTTATGTGACCGGCCCATCGGTGTTTGGCTTTCGCAACGTATTCCGCTGGGTCACGAAGACGGAACATTCGTCTTCTAACGGTGGAGTAATGAAAATTTTTCCCCTACAAGAGGAAACTGACTAGGCCTACCCTTGAAATCCAAGGGCGATCGCTGACCCGAGCGTGGAGTGGGGAGAACCGCCTAGCGACCGTAAAACCAGACGGCAGGGGATCTGGCCTGGCTGGCTCTTACCTAGGCATCCTGCCGAAACCGGAAACGTCGAACTCCTCCTAAACTTGGGAGGCCCTACCAGAGTATACACTCAGCTGTGCATCGCAGTTCGACAGCCAGTGTCACCCCCACGCCACGTTGAAGCCGCTGACCATTGTGGGAGCCTGAACTTCATAAATTTCACAGAAATGATTCAAGCCTGATTGGTCTACTACAGTCTAAGATATTGACAGGCGAAAAACAAGACCCATGTTTTGAAGGTTATCTGAAGTGGGATTCCTAATGTGAGCAAGAATTGGTATTACTTTGTATTGAGTGCAAAAGGAAGTGGTTAACTCACCTTTGAAACAAGGTAAACGTGTCGAAAATGACCAAGTCACTCGGTGGCCCAATATATGGAAACTTCAATTCGCTAAAACTTGGCCCACGGAGGTTTTTTGACATGCTAGTTAAGAAAATGATGCTGTTGCGCTTTTGAGACTCTTTTATTATGTGCTTACTCTACGTAAACGATGGTAGGCCAAAACATCAATGTGCTAATATTTTGCATAATGGGCCTATCTGACATCGTTAACGAATATCATGTAGGCGTAGACGCTAACATAGGTGTCACCTCGATAACGACCCCCCCCCCTCTTCCCTGACCCCTCGATATAAACCCCCGGTGTGGGGTGCCACAGCCAACGCTTGACCCTAATTACAACTCGCCCTTGTGCAGTGGCGTAAGAGCGCCGTCCGAGAGCGTCCGCTCACATGGCATTACTCACACAACCTTCAGACACTGCCTTCGAGGCACATCCAGTGATGCGTCTTCAGGTGGCAAAACGGCCTGTGACCAATCCCCGGTAGGACCACCGAGTAAATTTCTTCCAGTGGCGGTCTTAGATATTTCATTTGGGAAGCGAAGGGGAAAGAAAGGAGGTGGGCGACAAAAAATATTGAAATGAAGGGGGTGGCGCTAGACCCGCCCTCCGAAAAATGTTTTATAATGCTTCCCGGAGTTTTTGCGGGCCTATACCATTTTAGGAAAAGGGGCGCAGCGGTAGCCACATCCCAAGAAGACTTTTTCAAGGCTGAATTAAGTTTCTGTAAAGTAGAAAATTGCTCTGATAATTTATAAGAAAAACAAATCGCTTGCGCAATTTTATGAGGCCCGCCGATAGTGTATGCACTATAGTTGGAACCGAATACTCGTACTTGAATAATCTATCTGAAATGTTCGACTATCCGAACGTTCGAATAGTCGAATATTTGAAAGAGTGAATTTATTCGACTATTCAAATAAAAAATTGAGTCGAATAAATGAAAAAGACTTTTATCCGAGTATTCATTCGTTCGCGCAAGAAATGTCATATTCGCTGTTCGAGTATTAGACGAATTTTGGAAGACAGTTATTCGAATATTCCAATATTCGAGAAGTTTTGAAAAACTGTTATTCGAATATTCGAATAATCAAAGAGAAGTACATGATCGAACATTCGAGTGCAAAAATGTAAGTCGTATGTTACATATGCGAGCTTTCTTGCATATTCGAATAATGCATTCAAAGTTTCGAATATTCGAATATTCAAGTATTAGTAATATTCGAGCAAGTTCAGTTATTCGGATATTCGAATCGAATTTTGGAATATGCCCATAATCGAATATTTGAATTCGAGTAATATGAACGTCAGTAAAATAATATTCGTCCATTCGAAAAAATTCCAAAAATCAATTACTCGATATTCGTCCAATCGATGAAGATTTCCGTTCGTTACAACTATACTATGCACTTGCTAGGTCAGCGTAATTCCACAAAATGGCCGCTTCGTGCACGCTGAGTGTCATATTCGTAATTTGTTGACCCCTGATAACAGATTTGGTTCTACCATTCCAACCACCCAAGATGGCATTTTGAGCGAAGAGACCATGATAACCGAGAGCCAAGTCCATAATTCTGATCTCCTAGCGTACACCTCCATAACTCCACGTGAATGTATTAGGTCATTCCGAAAGTAGTTCCGCTTTTTTCAAACGGACGCCACATGTGATGGAACAAACATTTTGAGGTGATCTTGGTAGCATTCGATGCAGTATTTCATTCTTTTTTTAAAAGTAGTGAAATCTTTGCAGCGCAGTCATTGAGCTTTCGGAAAATATCCAAAACCTGCGACCCATGCTTTTTGAGATTGTCAAATTTCACAATTTTTCAAAACTTTAATATCAATCCTCAGAAGGAGAAATAACGATTAGGTAGAGCAAACCTTATAGAATACAGCTCTACTTTTGTCTCTTTCTCGTAGGTCGCCGTAATTTTTTAAAAGATTTTTTAACAAAACCATCGTATTTTGGCAGGCCCACATCGGCCACAATCGCATCAAACATCGTAATTATTCGGAATATGAGACTACCAAGATGGTACTATGAGTTAGCATTAATTTTACAAAGTAAGTGAGGGTTTACGGATTCGGAATATCAAATTTCGTGTTTTTCGGGTACAGACTGGGGCTCGCTAGAAAAATGAGTTATGATGATTTATCTCCGGAAAGTAAACAAATTGAAAACGAAAAACACCTGTTAGAAAGAGGAGAAAATGCTGCATCGAATAATGCGCGAGCTGCTCTTCTTTTGATGTTCTACGAGGATTTAGCTGCCCAAGTATGGAAATCGGTAGCATCAGTTAAAATTCTGTTAAAAATGTATGACAAGATATGAAAAGGGGAAAAAAGCAGTTCTGTATTCAATAAGGTTTACTTTATCGAATCGTTACTTGAACTCCTTCTGAAGATTGATATGAAAGTTTTAAAAAATCGTGAAACTTGACCATCTCAAAAAGCATGGGTCGCAAATTTTGGTTATTTTCTGAAAGCTCATTGACTGTTTTGCAACAATTTCGTAACCATTAGAAAGAGAATGAAATTCTGCATCGAATGCATCCCAGATCTCTTAAAAACCTTTGTTCTATCAAATGTGGCGCCGGTTTGAAAAAAGCGAAATTACTTTCGGAGTGACCTAATATTATGCATAAAATAAGATAGTAAAGAGTAAGATATTTGTGATCAACATGTCGAATAATGCCTATCGACCATGTGGTAAGTGTTTCCCTGATTTAGATTGCTGTCTCAACCTGGGAGCATCCTAAAATTGTGCGCTACCAAACAAAGCCATTCCTCACATATTTTTTCCAGAAATTTTTACCTAAACTATCGTTTAATTCAAGCTCTACTTATGAGTACTCACCTTAACTCACTTCTCGACCCTCTGCTGCTACGGCAATACCAGTAACGTCTTTGCAAACGGAAAAAAGCAGCGATATCAATTCTTCTAAAGTCGCAATGCCACCTCGTGCTGGACGCGGTTTGTTCCCCCATCTAAAACATGCGCATTGGCTATATCACATCTGCTTGTCAGACTAAAGCCTTACGGTAGGTCAAAGTATGACATATACCCAACACTTGTTGTGATTGCCGTATAAATGAAAAAAAATTATATGTGGTTGGGTAAAGGCCAGGAGGCACGATCGCTGCGTATTTTTCGCAAAGCGGTGCCGCGACAGAATGTACCGGATCCAGCACTTCTTGTGTTATGCTACTTATGCTACGTCCTGACGCGGGGCTGGGGCGATTATATAGTCGTCTTCATTTTGGTAGCCATCTTGTAAACACTTTCAATTTTGCGTGTAGCAGGCTAGTTGCGGTAGAGAACAGCACCCAGATCAAATTGCGAGCATAATTTGAAGTAAGGTTTTTGTGCTCTACCGGTCTACCTCTATTTCGGCCAATACAACAGCAGCGCTCCTGGCGCAATGTTACTTATAACATCGAGTTATCTTCCCCACCCCCCCCTGTTTTTGCCGCCGGGAATCTTCAACGCATTCATCGACCCACCGGTGGGTCTTACGTGTTTTGCCATTTCGGACAATACGACCCACCGGTGGGTCATAAAAGTCATGAAGCTCTTCTCTTCTTACGATGGAATTTTACGAGATTCTGGCACTTGATTGAGTACACCTAGGCGAAGCACCAACCACAGTGGTCCAGGCTTGGGATACTGTAATGTTACGGTGGGCATACCGTAGATAGAGGTAAGGCACAGACTCCAGCTGGAATTCTTCGCAGAATGATGCTGTTCTGAATATTCAAGTGTACATGCACGAGAAATACAGTCTCTTCCAATTTGGAGTAGGCGAAACTTTCAAAGTGGAGCAGCGCGTCCGCATCGCCACCGGCTTAGTGAGATAGGTTAGAATGAAGAGACGCAGACTGCAAAAGAGCGCGAATCGTTGCGAAGCGGACTTCCGCCAGTCCAGTTTCCGCCTAAACTGAGTTGGAACTTACTATACGAGGGGGGGGGGGGCAAGCGACGATGTTAGCCCATCAAAAAATATCGATTCTAGTTTTTGGTTTTTGCATTTGTTCATCCCAAGAAGCTGAAATCTTACATGTATAGGTTTTTAGCATGCTGATTACGAGAATTTCAGTATCAAGTTCTAATACGGCCTTCTCACACCAGTGCTTTGATTTTTACTAAAATTCCACCGACTGCTACGGTAGTCCTACGGTAGTAGTAGTCAACAGTAGTGAACAAAGTGGACACTACAATCGTGACCACACGTGAAATAACCCCAAAAATAATTTTTAATGAAAAGCCATGAGTTTGGTTTCTTACAGAACGACTACCTTAATCTTACAGTATAATGCCAAAAACCGAAATAAATTAGATTTTGATATTCAACCCCCTCGATATGTCCTCTGGGCATATTCCCGGAGACACGTTTTGAACCTTTTCCAAAAAGACTACTATTTCGGACAATACGACTCACGGGTGAGTCGTAAGTTTTACAAAACGAAAAAGACTCTGGTCCGAAACGGCTGTGATCGAAAAGTCGGCCTTGTCGTAAATGTGTTAATAGTAGGGAGTTTTGTGGGTCCCGGCTGAACGCGGCATGCACGGCAAGGGGGCCACCGCGCGCGGCGTACCTCCTAACGTGGGGGAACGTCCGGAAGGCGACAAATGACCTAGGACAGGCGCAGCTAGTGGCCACGCCCTGTGAGTTCCCCTTTGTTAGAATGCTCTGGATATTTGGATTGGGGCGCCTTTACACACATTGCGCATGGCTCTCTCAATCTCTGACTTCGCCGTTTCTTCTCACGCAGTTTTTTGAACATGTTTTTTGTGTATGTATATTATTGCTCACTGTGGTAATGTGATGATTTGCATTATTTTGTATTTGCCTATCTGTAAGCATATGCTCTTCAAAACTGCCTTTTGTAGAAAATTTTGTTTCAGGCTGCAGCATAGTGCAATAAAAGATAATTTTAGTAAGGAGGTTAATAGACACCTGCGTTCTTGAGTGATGTGTTAAGTTAACTCTATTTTTACATGTTAATTAGTTCTTGTGCAGATCTCGTCCAAGTTGATGATGGAACGGATAAAATGTGAGTAGAATTCCACTCAACAACGGTACTGTAAGCCAGTTATATCAAGTAAAGGTGAGCTATCATTCTTTTGCATCTTCTTTACAACACGACTTTTCTTCAGGCTGAACACAGAAGAAGATTTGGAGCACTTCGAGCAAGGACGCATTCTGCGGTGGGATCTCGATTTTGAGATTATTCGAGCACTTCATTTTTTTTGATTTCAGCTGTCGCTTGCAATACACTGTAATGTGTTAATGATAAAAACCATTCTTTTTTTTCTTATTGTTAGCATCGCTGCCTTTTTTTCATTGAGAATAAAGACTACCGTACAAACTGTAGGACAGAACAGCGCAGAAAAGCACGAGAAAGGTCATAGAATTGATGATAAACAGAATGCAGGTTTCTAAACCGGTCAAGTAATTAGACAATTTTGGATTTGCGGCAAAATGAGTGTATTTCTTCCACCGAAAGGGAGCTGACTTGCAACAGTATGATCGTTTTGATATCTTGTCTGTTTGAACAGTACCACGCTCTGCCTTTGTCATGTCCTGATTACGGTTCATGACAAGCTCAGTCGCTATAATGCATAATCTATGAATCTGAATGTGACAAATCGACTTCCGTAAATCAAAAGAATGAAGATCGCGGCAGAACTGCACTCCTAGATCAAAAGAAGCGCCTTCGAAGAAATTGATGTGCTTATAATCCGTCTTTTCTGGTGAATTGTAATTGTGTTCTCTCGTTCCAAAGCTATAATAACGTGTTTCGTAGGTCTGTAATGCTTGATCTTTTTAATTTTGAAAAAGTTACATCACCAAACTTATGGACAAGTACCAACAAGGAGATAAGTAGGTTCCAGTGACACATTTACTCCGTACACTGCTTAGCCCATATTTGACCAGTAATTTTACTCTAGGCAACAAGTAAGTCAATAGGAACTCCGAAAAATGCTGCTACCATTAGTGCGCCAGCGCGTGTGCCGAAAGAGCGTCAGTCCTGTGATTGACCTCGCGCTCGGTGTCACAGGCGCTCATGAGGGGTGTGGCCTCCATGCGCTCGCTCCAACTGGGTTTTGTCGCCTTCGGGCCTACACCCCCTGACGTGCAGCCGACGACAAACAGGTACGAGGTCACGTAATGCCTGCGCCCAAAAACTCAAATGCGCCCTTTGAGCTCACCATTGAAAGCTGATTTTTGACGAAGGCGGTCGGTTTAGTGCGCAGCAGGTACGAACGCCGTCGAGTATCTTCCATCATTGACTCGTACGCTCGCGACTTGAAGGCACCGTCCCCCAGATTCTCGACTTCCCGTTTTTGTCGTTACAAGGCCTTCTTATGTCCCTGATTCCGAAAATCGGGAATCCACGAAAACCCCGCAATCCCCGTTCCGGAGAACCCGCAGGTCGATTCTTCGCAACAGTGATTGGATGGGCGCGCACGGATGGGCGGGCATGGATGGGGATGGCGGCACCGTCTGCGGGTCCTTGTGCATCCTCGTTATTCCGGAGCGATTTTTTCGCTTCTGGCAACATTTTGGACCACGACTTGGGCACTGGCTTGATAGCGGGCCCTACTATCATATGCTGCCAAAAGCTCAAGACCCTCAGCCGGTGGACGGTACCTTTAAAGGCAGTGTCCGGGCAAAAACTCGATCTTGAGATTTTTTGCTTACCCGGGCCTATTCGCTACGCTGAATCCAAAAATGCACATTGGAGAGCGCGAAAACGGCGAAAAACGGCTCTAACACGGGAGGGAAATCAGCAGGTGGGCGGGGTCCTCCCCACAGTGAATTCACGCTCCCAGCTTCCAGAGCGATCTTCTCGGTTCCGAGTTCAAGTAATGCATTCGCATCTGGCCAGTGGAGATCTCAAGACGCTAGAGGAATTGGGAAGATCGCTCCAGAAGCTGGGACTGCGAAGTTCATAGTGGGGAGGACCCCGCCCCTGCGTTAAAGCTCTAAGCATGAAACCTCAAAATCGACTTTTTGCCCGGACACTGTCTTTAAAGGCAGCGTCCAGACAGATCTAGACCTCTGGGGATTTTACGTCCAATGTAATCTTGGGGCCCTAACTAAGGAATGGCCCAAGCGGCAGCGCAAATTACTCACTAAATGCTGAGTTGTACGCCCCCACACTGGACCGCAGGATCGTATTATCGGACAACTTGCATCGTGTTTGCATGCTTTCGCGCGAGGACCCACGCGGAATTGATGTGTCGCGGCATGAATCCATTCGAACGATCCTGGGGTCCAGTTTGGAGGCGAATATCCCAGCCGTTAGAACACTAACTGAGCTGCCGGTTGGGCAGTGCCTTAGTTAGGGCCCCAAAATTACTTTCCTCGTAAAATCCTCATAGGTCCAGATTTGCCTGGACGCTACATTCAACACATTACGACAAGGCCGATTTCTCATGACTGCCATTTCGGGAGGGATCGTAGATTCGCCCGCAGGAACGATTACTTTTGGATTGGAGCAGGAATCCTCCGTAGAGCACATTATCCTTCCAACGCTGAATTTGAGGATGCGCTTGCCAAATAACTCAATGTTGCGTCTTGCAACTCTATTACTGCAACTCTAATCTCCGTATCAAGCTTGCCGAGCCACTTTCTTTGGAAGCGGCGTCCAGGCAAATCTGGACAAATGGGTATCGCCAGCGGAAACTGATTTTGGGAAACCGCGCAGAGTTACAGCATAAGATGAGTTACTCAAGCTCTAAGGGTGCCTTCATACCGCGCCAGCAGCCGTCGCTGGCAGCCCGTAGCAGCCGCTGGCAGCCCGTAGCAGCCCGCAGCAGCCGCTGGCAGCCGCCAGCAGTCCGCAGCAGCCGCCAGCAGCTCGTGGCAGCCCACAGCAGCCGCCAGCAGCCCGTGGCAGCCCGTAGCCGCCGCTGGCCGCTTTTGTCGTACAAGCGCAAAATCATCAAATTCTTACTATTTTAAGTGCAACCGCCTACGCCCTCCATCCTCTACGCTTATTCCTTTCTGTTGCCGCAGTTTCATCTCATATAACAACATACCTTGTCCGTTCTTGTTATTATCTTGTTACCGTAGATTGGTTATCCTATCGATGCTCAGTTTCCCTCTCGCAATTGAACCATATTTCGCCAAAGTTTCTTCGCAGTGTGATTTCTTCTGACTTTGGATGCGTCCACTTCCTGCAGGTTGCTATTTGATTTTTTCAGGTATGTTCTGCTTCAGTCATATCACATCGGCGTTGAAGATGGAAAATATGGGCAGGCGCAGGAAAGGACTAAGAATTTGATGATTTGCGCTTCTATGACAAAGGCGGCCAGCGGCGGCTACGGGCTGCTGGCGGCTGCTACGGGCTGCTGGCGGCTGCTGCGGGCTGCTACGGGCTGCCAGCGGCGGCTGCCGGCGCGGTATGAAGGCACCCTAAGTTTCCATTACTATCAGCATCAAGTACAAAATTCTTCGTTGATGCGGTTGAATTTGTACATAAAAGTTTGATTTGCCTTTTCCTCTTCTCTTTAGTAGATATCAATTTTTCGATCTGGAAAACCGTCTCCTTTCAGCTTCAGTGAATGCCTTGACTATTGGGGAGTCTGCCTATAAGCGAACTTCTTGCAAAAAAGGTGGCACTAGGAAACTAACTTGTATCATCGACTCCACGATTCGTGTAGAGGCGGAGTCTTGCCAACTCAAAGCGTGCGGTTTTTGATAGCGAGAGAGTGCAAAGAACAATGCTATGAGTAGAGGTTTAACAAGTTCATCCTTAAAATCAGGGGAAGTCCGCAACCCGCCTCTACACGAATCGTGGAGACGATCATACCAGCTTCTTAACATCGTAGTTTGTCTCTGATTGTGAATGTTGCGCACTGATCAGCGGTTGATCGTCGTCTTCTTGCCGTGACTTCTCGAGAGCGGCCAAGATTTGTTCTTTTGTGCTTTTGTCAAAGTGAAATCGCTGTGTTGAGAAAATTTCAGGTACGAAGGTAAGGAGAAAAATAAATATTAACCATGTTGACAGCTTATTGTCGAGGTTGTTATTCTTTTTAATGATATGCACATGCGTAGTTTACAGTGTATGAGCATAAATGGCCTTCGCTCTTGAGAAGTAGTTGTTTTTTTCAGCTCCGTCAAATTTGTACAGCCCTCTTCAAAAAGACATGAAGGCAAGAGAGTTATTAACGATCATACAGTGTGCACATTGTTTAGGGATACGCCGTAGATTTTTGTCACCATACATCATGCTGCTTGGACCTAAAAGGCTAATTCAAGTATCAGATGCATAGAGCTTTCCTCAGAAATGTAACGAGGAAAAAGACCGCTGAACTTCATTTTTCAAAGCTCGCCAAGAATATAAGTTTGCAAAAGAATTGAAATGCTGATGCTTAGGTTTTACGACTTAGTTTGTCGAAAATGTAGGCACCATTAACCGAGACCTTTGCAATTAGAATTGCAAAGTCACCTTCAACAAACTTGAACTATGACTCCAGTTCTCATGTCAGCTCTTGCAGTGTTTCAGATTTACAAGAACATGATAAAATGACAAAAGGAGAATGATTCTACATTAGGCCTGAATGATTCAAGTAAATCTGAAATACTACAAAGCAAATCATGGCAGAGCTTGACACTGTGAAATGTTCTCCTTTTCGGAGCAATAAGGCGCTGCGATGTATTTTTTATTCCGCATGCTTTACTTTATGCATTGAACTGCGATGCCCTCATGAAATCAGTCTTTGTTCCACGTTTACTGGAAGATAGTTTGATAATGTACACAACTTGCACAAATTTGTTGCCAATTCAAACATTCTCGGATAGATTTCTGTTGCCAAGCATGGCACTAGAAGAAGTCCGCTCAAATGACAGACGCGGCAAGAGCGTCTGCAAAAAAAGTGTTAGCCGTAATTGAGTACATCCGAGCGCAAAAGCTTCACCGATATAAGTCAGGGCATATCACGACCAGAGAAAGTGGCTCGACAAGCTTGATACGGAGATTAGAGTTGCAGTAATAGAGTTGCAAGACCCAACATTGAGTTATTTGGCAAGCGCATCCTCAAACTCAGCGTTGGAAGGATAATGTGCTCTACGGAGGATTCCTGCTCCAATCCAAAAGTAATCGTTCCTGCGGGCGAATCTACGGTCCCTCCCATTTCGGACCAGAGCATTCGCAATATTGACATAGCATAATATTTTCTAATCACTGATGGGTCTAAATTGTTAATCATTTGGCAACTATTCCAAGAGTTGTATGCAAAAGTCTACTCAATTTGCCCAAAAAGTTTCAACGTAAACTAGCAAAATCAAAAAGTTCAGAAAGCATACGACCCACAGGTGGGTCGTTTTGTCGTGAACGTGTTAATAACGTTCCTAATTAGCGTAGCCCAACGTAGAAAGATTCAGCTAAATATGAGATTGTGGAGAAATAGCGCTGCATTCCAATCTAAAATGCAGATGGCAACGGATGAGCAAACTGTCTGCTACAATCCAGATAGAGTGTAGTTTGGGTAGCCACGTATACCAAAGAGATTACTGATAGGGAGCAGATCATTAGATTCACAAAAACGACTAAACTGTAGTGAATGAAAACCAACTCATGATAGAATGCCAAGAGTGATGCGTTGCTAAGAGACAAAGATTGCAGTTTAACTACAGAGCAGCTTTCATGCTCTGAACTAGTACTAAGCGACAACAAAGAAGGGCATGCATGTTCCTGCTTTGAAAGAGGTTCTTCAAATCATGAGGAGCTTCCAAAGTTACAAGTGCCTGGACAGAAAATGGGCTAATTTAAAACGGTACAGCAGTTGCTGGTTCAAGAAACAAAGGAGAACTAAGCAGGTATATTGCAGCGAAAATCCAAAGTAGGTTTCTGCAAAGCAGAACGACCATACAAGTGCGATTGTTGCGAGGTTTGACCAGGTGCGGGGACAATATGTGGGTTCGCAAGATGTGTCAAGTAAGTGACAGCTATAAATCCACGTACGCGAATTGTTGGCAGAGTGGAAGGGAAGGGGGTGGGGGAGTGGCGAAGGCTTCTTAGTCCAAATAAAATTCACCATCTCGTGACGGTCTCGAGCTAAACGCATCTTCGATCAATGAGACACTAGTGAAACCGACAGATACTGCCGCCACTGTAATGTGATGCATTACAACTAGACGACACTGCCAGGTCACCTTTGCTTCGCCCTGCAATACGCGCTCTTCCACGATGCTACTCCTTCCAATTGTCTCTGCGTGTCGTTCGTTGATGATTTGCAGCACATGCCGTTGCGCTCAACTTCTTAGTGTCAATCTTGGAAAATACTTCTTTTTATGACTCAGAAAAGTGCGAACACAGTTATCAGTTAGGTGCGCATAACCTACTTAACACAGGATTAAATGTCACGATAACCGTCCATTCCGCCACCCCATGTGAATGAAAGCTCGGTTTTGACTACTCGAAAGATGGGTCCTCCAGCGATGTCCCTGCATCAAACGGCGCTACTGTAAAATCTTGTGTTGGCCATTTTTAAACTAATTCGTATCATTCTTTAAGTTTTCTGATTTCTTTACATGTAAACTTGCGTTTGTATGCTTTATGACTTTCATGGGGCAAAGCATGTACGAAGATTTATACGACTTTATGCTATCACAGCATTTTCTCTTGTATGTGGATGCAGATTGAGCTCGTCGTAAGCGCGTTCACTTACATTGTAATGTCTTGGCCGAATCGTCATTGATCTTCAATAGACTGCTGTATAGCAATGAACCCAGCACTTTACCGCTTCGCTTTTACCATATCTAGGGTTTGTGTGCTGTATCTCGAGTCAAGCAAGTATTGCTACTCACACGTAGGACACTTCCCTATGAAAAAGGACCAGCAACATTTTTTCAATTAAGTAAGATATTTGATGGCAAGAGGAGAAAAGCCGCGGATTAAGTTTGCTAGAAAGGAATTACTGACGCAAAATGGTTTAGTTATTGGGAGGGGATCATGTGTTGTTGCATATGAGACCTACCCGTAAGAACTCCGAAACGTCTGTCAAAAAACTTACCATCAGCTAGGTCTATCGAATTTACTCGGTTTGTGAATTGATCCTTCTTCAGAAATTTACTCTCAGAGCGTTATCTTAGGATTTGTTGTAGAGTGTCAATAGTTGGAATACCGCATCCCAAACGCCGATATGACTGGAACCCATGATCTTTCATTTGACTCGTAGTCGGTTAGTGGTTACAGTTGTCTCTTATTCATGTTTGTTTCAGGTTATCAATTGTCAAACAAAAGGGAATAATGAACATCTTTCGGCTCACTGCTGATATGTCGCATCTCATTGCGATTTTCATTCTCTTGGCAAAGGTATGATTTTGACATACGTCCCTTTAGACTTAATCGACTGTAAGTATTTTTCTTTTCGATGTGGAAGACCCGCTCGGTTTCCGGAATATCTGCTCGCTCCCAAATTTTGTTTGCTATCGTGTTCACTGCCAGATATCTGGATCTTTTCACAACATTCATCTCCTACTACAACACTGTCATGAAGGTCTCAGTTTTTCTTTGATATTTCTTCCCAGGAAATGTTTATCATATAGGTGTTTTTCATAATTTCTTCCTATGGAACTTTGTATCTCATGCTCTTCAAATTCCGTCCTACATATGAGAAAGAGTCGGATAGTTTTCGCGTTGAACTATTGCTGATACCCTGCGTTCTTCTATCGTTCCTCATCAATCACGAGTTTTCAACAATGGAGATTTTGTGGACATTCAGGTTTGCTTCATAACTATCATTATTCTTTCGACTTTATCTCACATTGCAGTATATACCTGGAAGCCGTAGCTATCATGCCTCAGTTATTTATGCTGCAAGCCCTTGGATCAGCTGAGACAATCACTGCCCACTACTTATTCGCGCTCGGAATGTATCGTGCACTGTACATCTTGAACTGGATTTACAGGTATCTATATTCGATTACACTTGGCCGTACCGTGCATTGCTAACAAGGGAAGGATAGTTGGTCACCGCGGCCATTCATAATGGTTTGTATATCAAAAAATGCGCCTTTTAATGCTGGTTCGAATAGTGTCTTCCATATCTGCGAAACGATAATCTGGATGGAGTTATGGTTATTTTTTCATGAATAAACTGCGTTACTTCGAAGGGTCAAAATCATCATTGAAAATTTTCTTTCCTTTTCAAACTGAGTATGATTTAGATAGGTATATCACAATAGTATTCATTTTAAGATTCTCTTCAATAGCTTCGAATGGTAACTTAGAACAAATTTGGTGATTTTAACTACACGAAAGTACGCAAATTTTCTACAAAAAAAGTTCATAACTTTCTTCAGAAGATCGTTTCGCAGATATCGAGCACAGATTTGGAATCAGCGTTTCGGGGTGCATTTTTTAGTATACATCGCATTCCAAAAGTAAAAGTAACGAAGTAACGCAGTTTATTCATAAAAAAAATAACCATAACTCCATCCAGATTATCGTTTCGCAGATATGGATGACACTATTCGAACCAGCATTAAAAGGCGCATTTTTCGATATACAAATCATTATGAATGGCCACGGTGACCAAGTATCCTTTCCTTATAAGAGGTTTTTTTAATTGCTAATGTGTCATTTTGTTTTCGTGTTTGAATTTTTTTTTACAAACTTTTACCTTTTGAAGTTTTTTCATAGATTTCTTATCGCATAGTCCATCGCTTCACCGGGGACTGGGACTGTTTGGAATTTGCAACCTTATTGTAGTCGCATTGTAGTCGCAACTTTTTCTTCTAGGAACTGGCATCGATCTCTTCAATTTAATGTTCTTTTGATTTTTTTGGAGTGTTTGCGAGATAAGCTGCACTTGTTCGGCGAAAAATGCATTGCGCATGACTTTGATTAGATCTGCTGGACCGTATTTGCTTACTGTATCTCTCTGTTATGACAGACACATTTGAGTTATTTATCCCTCTTTTTTTGTTAATTTTGTTTCACGAAAATCGTTTGGCTGGTACTGACCTCTGAAGTCAAAATCCGGGAAGGCTTGCATTTCAATGTGTGGCTTATGGCTCGGTAAAGGGTATCCCAACGTGAGGGTCCCCGGCGGCTCGGGTCTTCGTGGTCGCCTCGCTTAGGCGTCAGTCTCTTAGCGGGGGTATCGTACGAGCATTTTGCCAGGCTTCGAACGATGGTACCAACGCACCGCTTCTCCAGTCTTTTCTTTTGCCTGTTTAGGTGTCCACCTTTCAGCAAAATCTATTATAGCAAATCTATCAACATCCCGCAATATTGTCGTTTCATTGCTTGAAGCAGCAGCTCCTCTCCATCCCTACTACATTCAGACATGCAAGGTCAAACACGTCTACAGTGGAATAGAAAGGAATTGTTTGGTCATTGGTTGGGAAGTGAGCTGTAACCAGAGCTGTGCAAGAGGTCAGGCACAAGCCTTTCGAAAACGACTCTTTGGAACCTTAGAGTTTGACATTCTGAAGGACATCATCCACTTCTAGAAAGTTGTCAGATTTTGAAAACTCTGTCCGATTTTCTGTGACTGCACTGTACAATCACACGCATTTTGACGGATGATTGATCTGAATGGGTCTATCGAAAGGGCCATAATTTTTCCAGGGGGGTTCGGCTCATTTCCAGTGTAGCAAGAAGAATGAGCTCAAAACTCATACCAGGATTGCAGCTTTCTTGGTTTTTGAAGGCAGCCTGACCTTTTGAGGAGGTTGCTGACCCGAATAATTTTATCACCGAAGAAGCTTTCCCCCTTAGTTTCATATGATTCGCTAGCATAAACCTCGAAGATTCTATAATAGGTGTTTGAGCTTACCTCGATTTGTTTTGGCTTTGTTGCGATCGGTGGAGTTGAAGCACTCGAGGTAGAAAAGCGGTGACCAACATTATGGCAGCACTTCTTAATCCATTATTTGGAAGCGATATGAAGTCCAATTTCTACCATAGACTGATAAAGAGTAAAACTCCGTTATGAATACAAAATGCTGGCTTCTTTCACTTTTGTGAGCAAGTTCATCATGTTTGAAAATCACGCTTTTCACATGTTAGGAAACACTAGAAAAGTAATAGGTAATGCTCAGACTTTCGTTGCGTACCAGCGGCGTACCTAAATGGCTTTGCGTACCAGGGGCGTGCGCTTAGCGTACCAACGGCGTTCCTTAACGCGCCCTACCAGCGGCGTACCTACTTTTGACGAGCGGCGTTCCATCAACCCAAGCAAGCGAGCGGCGTCCCATCACATTACCCCACGCTGTAAGCGTAAGCCATACCCGCAGTGGTTGAGCCGCCGCAGCATTTTAGTGGTTAGCTAACACTTCTCGGTACTTGATAAAGGAATAAGATTGAGTTGTTGTTCTTATTGAGTGACCTGATAACATCTCAGCTGGGTGGGTCATAATCCTTTGATTTCGATTCAATGAAGTCCATGGATCGAAATAGCAGGAAATTTTGCGCTAATTTCGGCTTCATAAAATATGACGATATAGCAATTTTCAAACCAACCAGTGCTGCAGTTAGTACACTAATCAAAAATCGGGTGAACATGCGGAGTTCCACAGCGTACGAGCGGCGTGCGACTGCCCTACCAGCGGCGTTTGCGTGTTCCGCTCAGACGAGCATCGAACGCCGCTGGTACGCAACGAAAGTCGGAGGGTTTGTGGAGCTGGTTGAGGTAATTTGGCGTGTTGATTACGGAAGTCATACCTAATTTACACAAGAAGCTTCTTTGGTGACCTCATGGTATGCGTACGGTAAGATGAAGAATTGAAATCTGGTTGAGACTTCTTTAGTCGAGTTAATCAGCATGCTTCCCGACAGTCATTACTTTGCTGGAGTTGTGAGATTCATGGTTGAGCGCTTTTATGCCTCACCTCACTCGACCGTAGTATTTCCTCAATTTTTTGAACAAATTCGCTTCTTGATTACGCCCTCCCCCTTCGCTCTTACCCCCAATACGACCCCCTAGATCGGGCACGCCTGATCCACGCTCAACCCTGGCTATAAGTGAGTCTGTGTGCTCTGCCTGAATGAGTATCTGCGCAGCCTCAAAGATATGCGATAAGAAGTCCATTCCCACACAGTTCTGCAGCGTAGAAGCTTCAAGGTAAAGAAACAAACAGAAAAAACATTTATCGAAATCATACCTCATCTATCAGTTCTGATATATATGCAAAACATACAATCTTATAGGGCTCTTGCTTGAGCAGAAAAACATCGTAGAATGTCTAGAACTTTGCTTTTTTTAGAAAATGACTGTTACTCCAAAATGAATTCGTAGATAGAACAGCTTGTTTGCGTCGCCGCCATCAAAGAAAGCGTCTAGGCAAATCTGGACCTACAGGGCTCTCACGTGGAAAGTAATCTTGAGGCCTTAAGTAATACTCTGCCCAAGCGGCAGCTCAGATAGTGCAGATAGCACTGCCGCTTGGGCAGAGCCTTACTTTGGGCCTCAAGATTGCTTTCCACGTGAGAGCCCCATAGGTCCAGATTTGCCTGGACGCTGCCTTTAAGTTAAAGGTTGGCAAAATGCCGCGCAATGCGTCCACTAACGCGTCGCAAGGCCCAAGCAAGGCAGTTTCTCGAGGCGATCCGCATGGACTGTGACACTCTAGCTGTACTTGTGCAGCGAGGTAAAATCGCCGAGCACTACAGCACTGAATGGCCTAGCGCTATGCAAAGAATCGTATCACAGTTTTGCTTGATGTGTCGAAAGCGCATTCCAGCCAACCATGTGCGGGTGTCCTCATTTTCGCAGTCTGTCTAACTGCGCAACTTCTGAGATGTGTAGCGGAGTAGGGCGGTAAGGCATAAGGTGATCATAAAATCATGAAAATGGCGGCGGCTGCTGGCGTCGCTTAGGCCTAAGGCATACCTCATGCGATTCCAGTCGTTGCCCGATTCATCATAGGAGTGACTGTTAGTCGTGATGGCCTTTTTGAGGAGGTTTTAGTCCGCGTAGCTTCTGTAAGTCGTTTACAACGACTTACAGAAGCTACGCGCCTGCGATCGAATCGAATCGCGCAAGTATGCCTTAGGGAGCTTCCAGACCGCGCCGGCTGCCGCTTCTGCAGCCGTTAGCCGCTTTCGCGCCGGTTACCGCTATTGCAGCCGAAGCGCATAGGTCAAGCCAATGTCTCACTGGCGCGCGTGGGGCGCGAACACTCACTGAGCAACCTATTTTTTTGTGTTTTTTTTTATATCTGTTTGTTGATATGTGTGTTATGGACTGGTTTCCAAGCATGAGTTTTTGGACAGTGGTTGCTTGAAGGCTTGAAACATCACCGTTGAGCGCAGATGCGCTACATACTGCCTACGTTCAGCTGGAGCTCACAGAGCTAACTGCTCATTGCGTTTTTTTTTTCAAATTTTGTTATGCTCAGGTTCCATGCTTTTGTGACTGATGCGGTTGAAAAGCTGGGTGAGATATTGAAGCGCATTTGTGCAAATCCATGATGATGCATGGAGTGAGCATGGAGAAACCGCATCACCCACATCAAATATGAACCTGAACTTACCATGAAAACAAAAAGGTAAGTAGCAAAAAACATATGGAGTAATCAACGTATTTACGCTCATATTTTATATATGTTGTAAGCGTTGCGGTTTCCCATGCTTGCGTCCATGCTTCATCATGGATTTGCAATGCTCTTCAGCATTCAGTACGCAGATTTTCAAACCGCATCATTCACAAAAAGCACAAAAATTGAGCTCAACAAAAAGGGAAAAAAGGACCGAACAAGTCACTTTGTAAACTCTAGCTCAATAATTTAGGCGATACTCAGCGCATATGCCTTCAAAGGTGATGTTTCAAGTGTTCGAGCAACCGTTATTCAGAAACTCGTACCTGGAAACCAGCCTATAACAGACAAATTAATAAACAGATAAAAAAACGGAAAAATAGGCTGAATTCATGAGTTTTCGCGCCACACGCGCGCCAGGGAGACAATGGCTTGACCCTTCTGCGCTTCGGCTGCAGTAGCGGCAACCGGCACGAAAGCGGCTATCGGCTGCAAAAGCGGCAACCGACACAGTGTGGAAGCTCCCTTATGCCTTATGCAGTTTCGGCAACATTCTCTTGGTTTTCGTCCCTGGTCGATCGATTTTTTATGCAAGCATATGATAGCTTTTAGATACTCGAAGAGACTGACCTGAGTGCTTGAATGATGCCTCTTGTTTGAGTGTTCTACGCTCTTGTGACGTTGGATGGAAGATTGCAATAGACTTCCTCGTCTCAGTGTTTTTAATTTTAAATTCAGTTTTTGTTGATATAGACATAAAATGGAATGGTATCTATAGGCCATACCAACCAGCATCGGTTATGCGGCATCGCGCCTGCGGCAACTAGCGACGGTGCGGTGTGAAGCGAACATTGCTACGCGTTGAGACACTTCGCATGCGACGGTGCGTCCTCGCAAGGCACACCAGCGCGGGACCGATGCTGGTTGGTACAGCCTATACCTGCGCGACTGCACAAGAAAATTATCGCTTTTTTTGCTGGGTGTAGCGTTGCAAGCGCTTATTTTTGGGTCTTGACTGAAATTTTGCTCATTCATCATAGCAATGTCCTGGCGGAGATAGGTCTCTGTAAATAGGATTGTGGTGTGATAGACTTACATAGTCGCCTCCTGGCCTGATCGCGGTGCATGCTGTATTTGCCTCTAAAATTGCATCTGACAAGGGAAGGATATTAACTTAGATATGCTTTTCGAGATGAGACACACATATTTGGAATCAGCTTGAAACGCTGATCCCAAATATGCTGTTCCTAGCTGCTTAGCTTAATTCTGAAGCCAGTTATGGTCTCTTTTCTATGCAAAGTTTGCGTGCTTCTCGACCTGTACTGATGCTATGGTGTCGACGTCTAGGTGATTTTGCAATTGTATAATGCTCTTTTTCAAGATTGAGAGAATTAATCTGATGCTAGTTTAACATCCTAGCACTTTTTTCGAGCAACTTCTAATCTACACGCCGTCTTATGACAAACATAAGTTTGTTAATTTCTCACAACCGCAAGCCCATAACTCGCTTTGTAATTAGAATCAGCGTTCAAAGCTGATTCCAAATATATATATGTCTTATCACAAAAGACGAATCTAACTTAGTGTCCTTCCCTTATGAGCAAAAGCGGTCGCAAGCGAAGTGAGCATCACCATATGCGGCAAGTAATCTGGATTAGATTCTGATCGGGTCCGGATAAGGCAACTACAACAGTTTAAAAATACAGGGGAAACGAGTTTCGAAACTATCTTGCTCTACAACTGAACTTCCATCTGAACTGAGCTATCTTTTGAAATTTGCGGAAGCGCCTTACTCTCGGCCTTTTCAAGCGGTCAGCCTGTATCCTGTTTAGCGCGACGAAAAGATCCAGGAAAGTAAGGGACCCGTCATATTTCGCCGAGAAAAGCCCAAAAGCGCACAAAAAAGCCTAAACCTCAAAAAAGCTCGAAGAAGTTCGAAAACTCAAGAAATACCGGAACGCAGACACGAACTTTTGGTAGAATTCTGACATTATTTTGATGTGCAGAGGACAGAAAATGAACCAAAAGGACTCGGTTGCGAAATGAACCACATGCCTTAGCGCCAAAACGTGCGCGCAGAAGGGGGCGTTCCGGCTCTTTCTGGCGCTTTTGGGCTTTTTCGGGCTTTTTTGAGCGCTTTTGGGCTTTTCTCGGCAAAGTAAGACGGGTCCCTAAGAAAGTTGAGATGGGAAAGTTGATCATTTTTCTACGATGATTATAGCTCTCTCAATTCTTTCCTAAAAATGAACTAAGGACACCTTCGCGAACGCGGTGCAGAGCGCAGGCGGGGCGGTCACGCGGGATTCAAGCCACGTGAGAGTCACGCAACGAGTATATAGCGATCTGTACTGGTGCAAACGTTCGGCCGTCCGAAGCGTGCTCATCCTTTCACGGCCATTGCGTGCTTCCAACAACTGAACGGTACATCGCAACGGAAACCTTTGTCGAAGGGCGAAAGGCTAACCTCTCGTTAATCAGTTGGAAATCTGACTCCAAAGAGTGTGCTAGTTAGTCACCGATGTATACTATCTGTTTCTTTTTGTATCTGCTTGTGGCATAAGGCTATAATTGGGCATTGCCATAAAATAAGTTTTTGCCACATTAAGTCTAGCTATAAGATATCAGGTTGCTGGGAAATTGAGGTTGTTGAAGTGCGTTTCAGCTTCTCCTACGCGCTTCTTACAATCAGCTATGCACACTAGCTGAAAGCGCTTTTTGTGCCCTTTTTAATATACTTCCCTTTGTTTTTAGCTCCGTCTGTTTGGACTTCCTAGACCTCCCTATCCCTATCGATGACCTCGAAATAGAGAATTTTCTCTGAGCATCGTTTTGACTTCAACTAGTTCGGCAAGATCGATAATAATATGATAACATAGCTAAAGCAAGATGTGGAGTGGGCCTTCCCGCAGTAGTGCTCCTTCTACCAATCGTTAGGGCAGAGTTATCGAGATCCAAATGTTGACTGTCGCGGTCGCAATTTCCTACAAAACTTTTTTGAGAAGAGCAATCGTAAAAGTCTCTCTTTGTGCGTTACAAATCAAATCCGGGGTTCGGCATGAGGTGGTTTTTTCAGTTTTTGAAAACAAAGTCCCTTTGCAAGAGAACGATAGTCGGTGTCCATGGCCTTTTGGGATGAAACGCATACCATCACATTGTCTTGAATGCTGATTCCGAATCTGACTTCCGTTTCTGCTAATTTTTCTGAAAAAGGTTATGAAGGATTTTTGCGCCAATGATCGCCAAAGAGAAATACGGTCGAGGATGCCTAACTTTCAAAAAGAAGCTTGATTGAGGCAAGGCAAAACTGAAAAACACAAAAGGACTCTACCCAAACCTGTATTAACTTGTGAGGCTATCACACTAACCACTACACCACATCGTGGCGGGTTTTGGCATTCCGACCATGTTTACTTTGGCGCGAAAGTCTTTCATAACTTTTTTCAGAGCAACGATTAGCAAAAACGAATGTCAGATTCGAGATCAGTCCTCCAAGACGAGTGTAGTGGTATACATCTCAAATTCACGAACACCAGGTATCGTTCCCACTCAGACATCGCCACAAAAATACGACATCACCTAAAACGCGACCATGAATGGATCAAGACGAATAACGAAAACAATGAAAAAAAAAACATAAAAACAATATTGAACAGACTGAAAAGAACTTAGATGTTCGTATTTTCCGAGTTGGCGGCATACTGTGTCCGGCGCGCACCTTTGTGCGTTCGGAGCAGGCTTGCCGCCGCCATGCAAAATATTTGGAGGGCTGTAAATAGGCGAGAACTCTTTCCACAGTCACCTGATGTGGCTATCTAGGTGGCTGGAAAGCCACTTAACTCCGAAAAAAGTTTGCCAAGCCTTCAGTTTACTTAATTTTTGCATAATTTTTCGTACATAGTCCTAACTCTACTGCCCATCTACACCCCAATTTTGGTGTCATTTCATTTTCTCTTCACTGTAAACAACTCTTCTGTTTACGGGGGAAGGTTTTAATCCGCGCGCTTAACCGGCGAACCTGTTGAAACAGGAAATTTTTTGTTTATAAAGGAGTGGGATCGGTAAGGAAGGAATGACAATTAACGTTTTCTATAGAAGCGGAAAGGTGACTCAAAGGGAGACGGCGAGTGTGTGTGTGTATGGGGGGGGGGGGGGTGGAGTGGGGTGGTGTTTTTGCTTGTACGATGTATATTCCTCGCTTTTTCCAAAGCGAATTCCAGCTTGTCCCGTAAACCACCTTTGCCTAGCCCTGTTCAAATCACAGCCATGAGAAACTTTGACGAGACCTCCCAGATTTTATTGTTAGCAAATTAGCTGGATTACCCGGATCCGCCCGGCCCATCAAAACACTACGATAGAGGTCCCATCCTTATCCCTATACAACCTTTCCCTTGTCCAGTTCTACATGCCAAGACCCTACTATCGCTGTGTTAGCACCTCACTTATCCCCTGTGTCAAATACCGGCCCCTCAGGTCGAATTTCCAAAAAGTTGTTGAATCGATAAAAGTAATAGAAAATTCTAAAAACTAATATTGTATCCGTAATCAGCATGCTCACTTACCTCTGTGCCAACTCCCAACCCCGTATGTCAAACTATGTAAAAGTCGATAAGGTCGATATCGATTGAAAACGCGAAGTATATGTGTGCCAAATTTAGTCCGGATCGCTTCAGGAATGGAATTTTCCATTCCGAACATACGTACACACATTCCAATTAGCCGTCATCGCCTTTACTTATCTAATTTTGTGTAGTTGCAATCACCGACCTTTCAATCACTATAGGCAGTCTACAGTAAAGACTACTGCATGGCGAAGGCACGGAAGCAATTTCAGTTAAGCGGTCGCGAACGCGACCCGCGCGTATCTTCGCCGTTGTAAACCCTGCGCTTTATGCGCTCTGCGGCTAATGAAGCCGCGTTCGCGCTTAAATATTGCGCTTAGGTCATGCAGTAGCCTACTGCCTGAGATTGACCGTATCGCTGAATGCAAGCGAGCTTAGCTGGCGCGGGCGCAACGGGCCAGCCAGCTTTGCAGGTGCGTGAAAACGGGCTTACAGTCTATAGTGATATGATCAATTCCAAGAACAGTCGACTTTGTCGCAATTTTGCTAATTATATCTCGAGATGAGAAAGTGCATGCTGCTTGTGTTATAGCTGTGGTACTCAGAAGTAGGAATTATGAAATAGGCATTCGCTTGGTCAGATATCTCACAAAAAACCTAGAACCATGGGATGGAGCGCTCGGCTCAGTTTGCGGTTGGTGGTGCATTATTTGATTTCGCAAGTGGAGTCATGCCACTATTGAGCGGTATTCACTTGTCTCTAGCCGTCAACACTACTCAGTGATTTGTACGCTTTTACTTTCTGCGACGCGGTTTTGTCAAAAATATTGGAAGTAAGTCATTTCTGAAGCAACACTGTCAGTATTGTTAGACATCACTCAAATTTTTTTTTAAAATTAACAACTTGACAGCTTGTAACATGTTCGGAACTGTTTAATCAAGATTTAAAAGTCGTCTAATGGCGGCTACTTTTCCTTTGCGCTCTTTTTTTCTTGAAGGATCGCCTTTAAGCTCTTAGGATAGAGTCCAGGTCTTCCTCCCTCGCTCCCATGTTAGCTCCAGTGTGGCTGGTGGGACTGATGTGCTGCTGGTCTCGGTGGCCGCGGTGGTTTGGGCGGTGAGCATCTGCAACACCAGATTTTATATCTTCAAAATTATCCCCATAAACCCACCTTCCCTTTGCTGGTGGAAGGTCTTTGACCTCGTTGTGGTGCTGACGACCGCCCCTCAACGGATTTTTTTTGGGCCTCGACTCCCCCAATAGCTTGCATATTTTTCATCGGTTGATCAAGTGTCCTCGTAATGTGTGGGGCGCATTTGAACAAATCGTTAACGGGGCCCGGACGGTCTCCATCGCGAATTGGAGTGAGGCAACGCTCTGAGCCCGCGGCCCTATGGACCCGCAAGGGTAAGGCCAAGGGGCGGCGGCGTGCTCTGATTGCTTGCCTTGTTATCAGGGCTTGCGCTTCAGAACCTTTGGATTCGGTCGTCGCGCTTGAAAATGGGGTGAGGGATTTTGAGAAATTTTGTTATTCAAAGCTTTCGATTACCCGAAACGATTTGGGAAAGTACGGGATTGTTTAAGTGGTTCGAGGACTTGTGGAATCCTGCATGTGTATTTCACAAATTTACCCACTTGCGATCATGCAGAGCCCTGTAACTTCACTTTCCGATAGGCAGCGTTTCAATTGATGGTGCCCGACATATCCAAAGTACGACCAAGCGCCAAGCCCCTTAGTTAGCCTGCGACACTCGCCCCGCCCCAAGATGTGTGTGCCAAGTTAGGTCCGGATCAGTTCAGATATAAAAGTTTCTATTCGTAACATACATACACATACAGACATACAAACATACATACATACATACAGAGAAACAGACATTTAGCTCTATATATTAGGTTGAACCGAAAGTTCTGTCGCACCATTTTCAAAAAATCATAACTTCTTTCCCTCACCACGATTTTGCGCCATTTAAATTTTTTTCTGAAAGCGTAAAGCATATAGTTTCCAAAAATCCCTTGGGGACTTTACAACATGCTCAGGTTGCAGAGATAAAAATAAAAGAACGGGATCATCCGAAATTCGGAGTTTTTAAGCAAAAATTCTAAAAATCTGGAAACTGTGCGATAAAATCCAGAACAGCCATCATTCTGAGTTTTCTTATATTTAATTACTAACTGAGTCAAGTCTTCTTTGCTGATCGAGCTCTTCTTTAAAAAGTTATGATTTTTTGAAAAAAAAATGCCGAAAAATCGATTTCTTAAGAATTGGTAGGATTTTGATTTTTCGGCACTTTTTTTTCAAAAAAATAACTTCTGAAAGAAGACCTCGATCAACACACTTGACTCAGTTAGTAATAAAATATAAGAAAACTTAGGATGATGGCTGTTCTAGATTTTATCGCACAGTTTCTAGATTTTTAGGATTTTTGCTTAAAAATTCCGAATTTCGAATGATTTCGTTCTTTCATTTTTATCTCTGCAACCTGAGCATGTTGGAAAGTCCCCAAGCGACTTTTGGAAACAACATGCTTTACGCTTTTAGACAAAATTTGATTTGTGCAAAATCGTGGTGACGAAAAGAAGTTATGATTTTTTGAAAATGGTGCGACAGAACTTTCGGTTCAACCTAATATAAAAATAAAAAATTCAAAATTTTGAAAGGTAACAGAAGGAGCGAAGAAATGGTCCATTTTATCTTGCAATTTTCTGTTTTGTAGAAAATATTTGGTGTAGTGACGGTTTGTGGCTACGCGCCATAGACATTTTTCGCCAAGCATTTCTTGTAGTAAAAGTTACAATTTGCCTAAGAAGAGCTTGTTAAAACAACTTTTTCTTGTTTTTCGATCTCACTAAATCGTCAGCTGCTGCTACTGATACCAACGGATATGCATTGTGTAGGTCCAGGGCTACTGATTACGGTGGTTTTTATCGCATCTTAAAAAATAGGTTTTGGCGGAATGGTGAGGCTTTAGAGTGAAACATTGCGAAGCCTGCATCAATTTCCGTACAACATTGCTAATGTATTGTACTGTTGCTGTTGGAAGCTCATCTAAATCTTTGTTAGAAACTTAGATTCCGAATCATCCACCAGTTTCCAATACATCTTTAGTTGCGCCTAGTATGCACATAGAGTTTCTGGAGCTGTAGGTGGGAGATTTTTAAGAGGTGTGTTAATGGTGGGAATGTTTTGAAGGGCAACATCCACTCTTAGGCCCGTATGCACGTACATCCCCGCTGGGGAGGAGAGGGGATCTGAGAGGGGATGCGTCATATCTCGCTACTTTACGTATCTTTCTTCTTCCTTTTCTATCTTGCTTATAAAGGTTCTCATACCCTACCACCTGCGCATAATCGATGCCAGGTTACAGGCATAACTGATTAGATTTGTACTATTTTGTGTGATCCCCTGGGGATCCCCAGGGGATCCCCAGGGGATCACCAGGGGATCACCTCTCATTTTCAAAGTCATTTATCTTCCTGAGAAATCAATAAAAACGCCGCAAAATTGTACTGAGGACATACTACGCACTGCTAAGCATGTTCAAAGTAAAAATAAGTGAAATCTCAGGACATCGAAATCTTCGTTAATCCCTGGCTCAAAAGCTAGGGATCATCGAAAAATTCACAATCTTCAGATTCCATTTTTTCTGTCGAAAACATGCTTAGCAGTGCCGTAGTATATCCTCAGTACAATTTTGCGGCGTTTCCATTGATTTCTCAGAAAGATAAATGACTTTGAAAATGAGAGGTGATCCCCTGGGGATCCCCTGGGGATCCCCAGGGGATCACACAAAATAGTACAAATCTAATCAGTAATGCCAGTAACCGGGCATCAATTATGCGCAGGTAGTAGGGTATGAGAACCTTCATAAGCAAGATAGAAAAGGAAGAAGAAAGATACGTAAAGTAACAAGATATGGCGCATCCCCTCTCAGATCCCCTCCCCTCCCCAGCGGGGATGTACGTGCATACGGGCCTCAATTCTTCTTTTTGGTTTGGTTGTTTCTGCGCGGTTCCGGTACCAATAAGCATCGATAGATTGTGTTTTCTCTTTTTAGCTACATGTGACTCAGATCGTGCGGAATTGGGACCCTTCATACTCTGCGAAACCTTGTTCATCACTAACACTTATCATCTTTATCATGCAGATGTTTGAGATACGCTCATTGTCGGCTCTAGTTTTACCATACAACATTTTTTGCCTTTTCAGTGTAACTTAACAACACGATTTGCACTTGCATACGATTATTTATAGCTTAGTCTATCTCGCTCAAAGCTGAAAGGATGTCTTATCTACCAGAAGTACTATGACGATGCATTGTGGATCATCGTTCTTTTCACTGACCTCTGTGATTGAACAGTTTCAAATTTTCTTCTGCATAGACTTCATCATAATTTTCGTTTTCCGAAGTATAAAACAACCATCATTATTTCGAGCTACAATTGAATTACGCTCAAGTTGAAAGTTGCGAAACGCACAGAAAATGAGCGTTCTGGCGCTTTCTGGTGCTTTTGAGGCTTTTCGGCGAAGCCTGACGGTCCTTTAGAGTATTACCACACTCCATCTGTTCTCCGGCACTCCGGAAACAATTGGCTTATGAGCTTTACGCGGGTTGAATGCACTTTGCCAGCAATCTAACTTTTTTTGCTGGGCAAGAACACCGATGATCACTCAGTGTTATTGTAAGTGAAGAAAGAACAAGCTATGAGACAAGCGCGAAAGTGCTACGGCCAAGGTGGAAAAGAAGTTTGGCTTTGGTGTTTAGGACGGCGCGGTGGGGAGGCGAGAGTAGGAACTCATCAAAGGCCAACTGGTGCTGCGCGATTCGCAACTTTCAAAATTATCTTGTTGCGTTTTGAACACTTTAATTAATGACATGTTTCCATAAGACGATCATTACTGCTTCACCTGCTATGAAGATTATTTTGCAGGTACTACACGGAAAACTTTTTCGATCCAATCGCAACTGTGGCTGGAGTGGTGCAAACTGTGCTATATGCGGATTTCTTCTATCTGTATGTAACACGTGTTGTCAGAACCCGCAAGGCCATGGAGCTTCCCATCTAATGGGAGTTGCCTATCCTACCGAGCATTCAGATTGCATAGACCACCGATACTACCATGGCTTGCAGTTAAAGTATAAGTTTTCTTACGAAATAAGTTATTTTCAAAGTCTATTAACAGAAACAGATCGTTTAAATATACAAATGAAGATGAAATTCTATTGTCTTATCGCTGGCTATGGTGTGAAGTGCAATTCCTTTGCTTGCATGTGTACCCGACGTTGTATCTGATCACGTGTTTTTTTATTGAGGTTTTGTTTGATTATTTTATTTTGGTGGGGCTCCTGCGTCTTACGATCTTTCTTCTATCGTTGTATCAGTGGTGGTGTTTATAATAGTTAGCGTATTAAATTGTTGTTCGATTTATCTTGATGCAGTTATCGCTGTTGCTGATCATGTCTGTAAACTTTTTAGACATCAGTTTGCTTCACGAATGTTCACCGCGATGCGATACACGCGCATCCACTGTAGTTGAGCGAGTGGTTGTAGTTGTATCCATTATGGATATATTTTTTACATGCCACCAGTAATACCACTAATAGCGGATTCTCTCTGCAAAAGATAGATTTAGTGAGTTCGTGTGTAGACTTAGCTTCATTGTAGATCAAAGACACAAACTGTATGAGATCAAACTACCCATGCCAACCCTGTATCGGTCATTGCAAACATTCCTAATTCCGTGTTCTTATCTAATTCCGCTTCTAACAAGGGAACGATACTTAGTGTCCGTGGCTGAATCAAAATGTACACCATTGCACTTGTCTTCGACTTATGCCGAATCTGACTTCCTTTTCTGCTAAATTTCTCCGAATTTGGACATTCGTGGTTAAGTTCCGCAGGAGATCCGCACATAAAATAAGAATTCGCGAGAAAATCGGTAGTCTTGCTCGACACCAGGATTTGTCCCGACTTTCGGGATTGTCCCGACAGTAAAAAATTGAGCGGGAGATTATCGGTATACGCGATATTGGGGTACGTGGGCCGGCTGTTCCCAGTGTCTGAGCGTAAAGGATACTTGCTGAAATACGACGCATGGTCAGACTACCCTCAATGTCCACAACTGTGGATGTTCCAATCTCTCATGCGACAACAGGGTCAGTATGTTGTCCCATAGACGGACAACCCCCGATGGGATCCCGGCGCCCAGGGCGGGAATCCCGCCGGCGACCGGACTGCGATATCACCGGGTCTCCCGCAAGAACTCCTGGTGCTCCCAGCAGAAAACATCCCGAAATAACCGCATGTGTCGCGAAGCATTATCCCGAATGAAATGCAGGAGTCTCGGTTCTCTCGTGAATCATTTTATTACTTGTGTCCCGTAGTCATTTCATCGGGACACACTTTTCACCGGCGGGACTGAACCGCGAATGTCTGAGAAGGAAGTTATGAAGGATTTTCGTGCCAAACTTGGCCGCCGAGATATGATAGGAACACCAGCTACCACTGGTAGCTGTGGTGTAGTGGCTAATGCGATAGCCTCACAAGTTGATGCAGGTGGAGGTTCAGCTCCTTTTGTTTTTTTTCGTTCTGCATTGCCTCATTGAGCTTCTTTGTGAGAGTTAGGTTTCCTCAAGGTAAGTGCGTGTCCTTACTCTTTGAAAATTCAACGACGAGTCATTTTTTATGAGTGTTTTCTATATTTATTCCAAAAGGTGCCTAAAAAATGAAAATGAACGGAAAATGAATGCAGTCAACATGTTACCACGTTGGTGTTGTTATCATATTTGTTTCGCACGGCCAAACTTGGCGCGAAAATCTTTCATAACTTCTTACGGAGAAACGATTAGCAGAAACGGAAGCTTTATTCGGAATCAGCGTTTGAAGACGAGTGTAATGGCTTACACTTCATCTCAAAAGGCCATGGACTAAGTATCGCTCCCGTGTAAGTACGATAGAGTTTTCGAGTAAGGCATCGTTTATCTTGTAAGAATCATGGACCATACAAACCGAACACGCTGAGTTTTGGCTGCAAACCCAGCGCGCATTGATTCTAAATACTCAAGCGCATGGCTTTCGCAGGCTGGAAACATGTAGATTTTTTTCTGTACTAAGTGAGTCCACAAAGAATAGAGAGTGATCTCAGTTAGCCAAATCGCGTTGCGATTGAAATCGAGATACGACCGAGGCCTGACGCAAACACTGGCAGCGAAATCCCGGTGACAAGGTGGTCACGGCGACTTTTGACCAGGTGACATTCCGGTTGTCCTGGTGACTTTTTACACGTGTGCAATAAAAAGTTTTGTAATTAGCAGACCTTTGACAACTCAGCATGCGTTATTGTGTTGTTGTAGCTTCACCGAGGAGAATCTTATGGCTCGAACTTTGAGAAACATTCTTGGAAAACTTTCTCTTTGAAAAACCATAGCTTTCTTTCAAATTCAGTACGATGGCGCAGCAATTGTGTAGCCTGTAGTCGGTTGTGCTGCCAGAAGATGTTTGAAAAAGTTTGAAAGCACTCATTTTTTTGATTTTTTTAACACCTTGACGACGGAGCCATTTTTGACCACATCAAAATGGACTGGCGATCTACGGCTGCGGTTTGGACTAATAAACAGCTACCGCAATGCTGTGTGTTCTATATGACAACCAGGCAACCAGCGTTATCACTGCATAGAAGTTACCTGAGAAACTTTCGTTTACACATGATAAATTGATGCACGAAAGTGCTAAAAGGTGGTCTAGGCGTGCGTACGCGCGGATGCACATGGTCGTCAACGTGTTAAGGAGGTGAAAAAGTGTCTTTTTCGTTTTTCGAAGCTGAAAAAGAAGGACGGCACCCAGTTTTTGCAGTCTAAATATACTAAGTCTATTCTTTTGATGCACATCGGAAGCTCCGCGATCGCGTCGTGCGGATTATATAAGGCAAACGGACCGCGGCAACCGTCAAATTTTGCTTTGAAATTTCTCGCCACAAAAACTTATACAATCTATGAATGATTACGCATTTTGTAGCATAACTCACTCAAAAGCACTGTTTTGGTCTGCAGAAAATTTCGATGTTCGTTGCAGTTTTGAAGCCAAGATTATCAAAAGAGAAATTTCAAGATTTGGTCTCTTAAAGGGGCAGAATTTCTAAATGGATCCACTTCCATTGAAACGAGAAAATGCTTGAGATATTTGAAGAAGATAGCCTTTAAATGATACGTGAAAGTCTCCACAAAAATGGTTTTCGGTTTTCTAAACAGCCCAGAAAAGCTTGACGAAAAATTTGCAATAATTCTGTTACAACCTAATACAATAGAAGATACGACTGATTGTGATAGGTCGAACTACGTAAGCAAAACATTTCAAGTGACTGAAGTGGCGAACAGAAGGATGATTGGTAAGCAGCTCGCTGAGACAAACTTTCTGCCTTATTAATACTACCGTGGTTCTGATAGAATAGTGGCCCGTTCATCACAAGCTGTGGGTGGTAGTCCGCTAAATTGACTGAGAATGACCCTCAAGGCAGTGACAAAATCTCGTCTTAAGAATTTCTTCCTTTTCGGAGCCTTCTCGCCATGCTGCATATTCAGACTGTGCGGAAAATGGCAAAAATGAGCTTTTTCGAAGGTCTATCCACACTCTTTGCAAAATGCGTGTAATGTTCGGGGGCCAGAACGAAGGAGCGGGGTCCTTCAAGACGCACTTCTTCCGTTCAGACTTCACTGGTAGATTAGTTGGGGAGCAAACCACTGCAACACTTCAAAATCCCGGTACCCATCGCTTTGCCGGGACGCTGCCTCCAACTAAGGCTCGTATGCACGTACATCCCGTTGGGGTGCGGGAACTTACCTACCCGAGAGACTTGCCGCAGCGTACCCTAGGTATCATGAGCAATCAGATACGCAGTTAGCATAGTGTACAGAGCCTAGTCTGTGTGTATTCTAAGCCCCGCCCCCATCCATCGACTCTTTCGCGGTGCATCCATCAATCATGAAACCGGGAATTCGATAGAATCACAAAATTGATGTTCAGCAACTATTTGCTCGATTTCGATTGAAATGCGGTTTTAGGGGTTTTCTGAGGCGTTCTTTTCAAATATGCTATTGGTTTTGCGCTGTCTTTTCCTACAGGAGCCGAAATTTGGCTTTGGTGAATGACTCTTAGCTTATGAAATCTCGACAAAAAAACAAAGCACGTCTTAATACGCATGTAAAACTGCTTTTTCACTGTTTTTCTCGGAACGTTAGGCAGGGTTCATACTGAGCCGCACAGAGCAGCACAGTTCCAGCACAGCGCTCGAACTGTGCTCGAACTGTGCCCGAACTGTGCTGCATGCGCAGTTGGAGTATCTTGACCGTTTCTGACGGTTTTTCTTCTAGGTTTCGGTCATTTCGGGGCTTATTCCTCCACCCCGTTTTTCCTTTTGGCGGGGTTGAGGAATAAACGCTGTTTTGCTTTGTGTGTCCCGTGCGTGTTGTTCCGCTCGTTCAAGCCTCTTCGTTTTATCCTGCATAAAAGTATTCCATTTGTTTCCAGGAGGCCGCTGCAATATTTTCGCAGGCATTTTTCTTGGAGAAGAGCAAAAATAATGCAGAAGAGCAGGAAAGTCCATCAATCTGTTGGCCACTATTAAGCTCCTAGCCCCTTTTCGTTTTTATTTCATTGTTTTTTCGTTCTTTGTTACCCCGCTTCCCTTTTTGTTGTGTAGCGCTTCGAACTTGAAGCGGGGTAAACCAACGAACGCGGTTGTACTCCATGTATCCTGGGTAGAAGAAAGAGCGAAAAAGCAATGAAATGAAAAGAACGTGGCTGAGAGGATACATGAAGCACAACCGCGTTCGTTGGTTTACCCCGCTTCAAGTTCGAAGCGCTACACAACAAAAAGGGAAGCGGGGTAACAAAGAACGAAAAAGCAATGAAAAATAATGGCCAACAGATTGATGGACTTTCCTGCTCTTCTGCACTATTTTTGCTCTCCTTCAAGAAAAATGCCTGCGAAATTATTGCAGCGGCCTCCTGGAAAAAAATGGAATACTTTTATGCAAGGATAAAACGAAGAGACATGAACGAGCGGAACAACACGCACAATCGGACACACAAAACAAAACAGCGCTTATTCCTCAACCCCGCTCTGCGCTCGGAGTTCTACTCATCAAAAGGAAAAGCGGGGTGGAGGAATAAGGTCCGAAATGAGCGAAACCTAGAAGAAAAACCGTCAGAAACGGTCAGAATACTCCAACTGCGCATGCAGCACAGTTCGGGCACAGTTCGAGCGCTGTGCTTGAACTGTGCCGCTTTGTGCGGCTCAGTATGAACTCTGCCTTAGAAGAATGATCCATTTTTCTGGTGAGAACAACATGCCCTGAGGATGAACCATAATGATAAAAGACTATGAAGGCCATCTATCGCAAAAAATTGCTTTCTCTAAGTGTAGCACGATTTTTTCGGTTTGTTGTTATCACTGTCAACCTTTTTTCCATATCTGCTTGAAATTACCTAATCTCGCACAATGTAGCAAAAAATTTACTGTTTGACTGATACTCTGGCTTAACGATCTTTTTGTGGCGAATTAGAGATATTTTGCTGCATTTAAATTGTACTCAGAAAGTGAAGTTCGGCATTTTGGATTTACCTGATCCTTGTAATCTATAACAATTTTTTACCAGTCAAATGATTTTATATTTTTGAGTTTGTGGCTTTTTTGCATAGAATTGAGAATTTCTAATTCGGTACTTTTATATTCAGATTTGCCTTATCCTCCTAATTACCACCATCTTTTTTTTCTTTCCATTAACCGCATTTTGAGCCTCGCAGCCCTCTTTTAGCACATTCTGGCGCTGAGTCAGTCTCGATGTCCTCAGGTATTGTCAGGTTTTCTGGCATGTCTTGGTTCCATGCCAATAAGGTGCAATGTGTGGGCGGGGCATAGCTTAGCGCTGTATCCTAAGGAGCATCTGGAATAAGCGAGCTCGCTATGCCTGATTATACCCCGCAGGCACACACCCATGAGGTGCGAGAATATCTCGGGTAGGTAAGTTCCGTTCCCCATCCCGTTGGGGAGGGGATCTGCGAGGGAATGCGTCATATCTCGCTACTTTGGTATTTTTCTTCTTCCTTCTCTATCTCGCTTATGAAAGTTCTCATATCCTTATACCTGCGCATAATGGATGCCAGTGTACTGAGGATATACTACGGTGCTAAACATATTTGAAGTAGAAATTAGTAAACTTCAGGACATCGAGATTTTCGATGAACCACTGCTCGCGAGCCAGGGATCACAGAAAAACACAATCTTCAGATTTCATTTCTCCTGTTGAAAACATGCTTAGCAGTGCCGTAGTATTGTACAAGTACAACTTTGCAGCGTTTTCATTGACTTTTCAGAAAGATAAATCAGTTTGAAAACGAGAGGTGATTCTCTGGGAATCATACAAAATCAAAATTGAGCAAGAGTCAGGCACAACTTCTAAGAAAACGACCCTCCCCCCTTCTCTCTCATGAAAGCCCTCAAACAACCCCTTCTTCCTTCTCTTGACCTCCGGAACTTCAGATTGTGACATTCTGGAGGACAGGATTCTTTTCTAGAGAGTTTTCAGATTCTTGAGAACTGTATGCCCGATTTTCTGTGACTGCAGTACAATCACAGTAATTTGACGGGTAAATTTGATCTGAATGGGCCTACTAAAAGGGCCATGACTTTTCTAGGGGCGGGGCGTTCGGCTCATTTCCAGTGTAGCAAGAAGAAGCTAGAGCTCAGTACTCATACCAGGATTGAGCTTTCTTGGTTTTTGAAGGCAAGTTAATGGGGTCAGGCGCAACCCCTCAAAAGGTCAGGCTGCCTGAGCTTTTGAGGGGTTGCGCCTGACCTCATGAATTTTATCACCCAAGAAGCTTTTCCACCTTAGTTTTATATGATTCGAGCATAGGGTTGTTTCAGACTGCCGCACTGACTGCAGCAGACTGCAGCAGACTGCAGCAGACTGCAGCAGACTGCAGCTGACTGCAGCTGACCGCACTGACCACACTCACCGCACCGGTCGCAGCCTCTTTTCTTAAAAGAAAAAACAACCGCGCTTATCAAAACAGCGTAATTTGCGCATAAGAAGATCATAAGTTCCATCAGAATTCTTCTCAATCAAATTTTGGCGATAGTTTTCTTTGGTGTGTTCGTATTTGTTCTAATTCTTCCTATCATTGCATATACCGGTTTTGTAACATTCTAAACCTTGTTGTCTTTTGCTTTTACGTATACAGCCAGCTGCAGTCTGGTGCAGTCTGCTGCAGTCTGCTGCAGTCAGTGCAGTCAGCTGCAGTCTGCTGCAGTCTGCTGCAGTCAGTGCGGCAGTCTGAAACAACCCTATGCTCGAATCATATAAAAGTCTGTTTGTTTAAACCACAACTATTTATCCTCTCCGCCTGCAGGCTTCAGCCGCTGCGGTCGTTGCGGTGCAGTCTGCTGCAGTCTGCTGCAGCCTGCTGCAGTCAGTGCAGTCAGCTGCAGTCTGCTGCAGTCTGCTGCGGTCAGTGCAGACTGCTGCAGTCAGTGCGGCAGTATGAAACAACCCATAGACGTCGAAGATTCTACAATAAGTGTTTGAGCTTACCTCGACTTGTTTTGGCTTTACGGTGATAGGTGGAGTTGAAGCGCCCGCGGTAGAAAACGCGGTGACTAACATTCTGGCAGCACTTCTTAATCCATTTTTGAAAGCGATATGAAGTCCAATTTCTGCCATAGACTGGTAAAGAGCAATACTTCGTTATGAATACAAAAAAGCTGACTTCTCTCGCTTTTGTGACCAAGTCAGTCATGTTTGAGAATCATAAAATGTAAAAGGTAATAGTTTATAGAGCTCGTTGAGGTGATTTGGCATACTTATTACGGAAATCATACCCAACTTACATAAAAAGAGCTTCATTGTTGACCTTACGGTATGTGTAAGGTAGAAGAATTGGAATTTGGCTGAGACTTCGTTAGTCGAGTTAATCAGCATGCTGTTCACGAAAGTCATTCCTCTGGTAGAGTTATGAAATTCACGGTTGAGCGCTTTTCTTTTTCGCCTTACTCGATCGTAGTATTTCCCCGCTTTTTAAGCAAATTCGCATTGAATACGACCCCCTCCTCCTTGCTCTGACCACCGATACGACCCCCAGGTCGGGCGCGCCTGATCCCACGCTCAACCCTGCACAAAATAGCAAAAAACCAATCATACACGGAAGTAACCTGGCATCCATTATGCGCAGGTATAGCACTGACTGGTCCTGCAGTAACATGCAGCATTGCGAAAGGACCAGTTCCCAGCGAAGGCGGGCCAAACTGGCGGAGTTCGTTCTCCTACCCGGTCGTAACAAGAGAACAAGAATAGAAGTGAAGAGAAACTAGAAAATCTCCGTACAAAGTTCTCTTCTTCTGCCTCAGCAGTCTTGCTGTACAACTTCACATGAGATAAGGGAATTATAAAAAATCAATGCATATTGGAGTGGTTTTGACATAATACCTCCAAGCTTTGCAATCATCAACATGCGTAACACCTCAAACAGTCGAAGGGATACCTCCGGAGCAAAAATGGAAGGGTCCCGGGCTCTGTCCAGCGGGGGTTTGACACTCGTGCTCCGGAGCCCTCTCATTTCACCCATTTTGGTGCTCCGGGGCTCCTCCAAATCTGGCGCATCCCTGGAGCAGAGACGAGCCTTGGGAAGGGGTCCCATACGGCTTCTTGTGACGTCATAAGAAGGCGAATGGGACCCCTACCCGGGGCTCGCAAATTTCTGCTCCGGGGGTGCGCCAGATTTGGAGGAGCCCCGGAGCACCAAATTGGGTGAAATGGGAGGGCTCCGGAGCACGAAGTGACAGACCCCCGCCATTTGCTCTCCGGAGGTATCCCTTCGACTGTCTGAGACTAGATAATTAGAACTGATAAGATCTGAGCGACGGCAGTTGCGGCGATCGTGACTACAATACCGCTCATAATTCGTCAAAAAAGTCGCCGGACTGCGGCGCACTCCGCCACACTCCGCCACAGTGCGCCGGAGTGTGGCAGAGTGCGGCGGAGTGCGGCAGAGTGCGCCACACTCCGCCGCAGTGCGCCGGAATGATCGTCAATTTAGCCATATCTCGCTTCAGAATGGATGAATTCTGAATCCGAGGACACCGTTCGATTCAGCTCGACGAGACGCATCATCTTATATATGAAGCTGAACGTCTGTTTGTCTGTTTGTCTGTACGTATGTTCCGAATAGAAAAATCCATTTCTGAACCGATCCGGACCAAACTTGGCACACATACACTTCGGGCCCCGGCGGGTGTCATAGGCCACTTTTCGTCATCGATCGATATCGATTTTATCGATTATATCGATTTCTTGCAAAGTTTGAGCTACAGGGCTGGGAAATGGCACAGGGGGGTAAGTGGGCATGCTGATTTCGAATACATTAGTTTTCAGAATTATCGATTATTATTTTGGTTGAATTCAGTGTGCTGATAACAGTATTAGCATTGATCTGTCGCTGATGACACATAGACAGTATGCTATAGGAGTATGGTAGAGAGCCACCCTGATCGAATTTGTTCTAAGATCTGCTCAAGATCACAATACCGCGCACAGAATGTCAAAACTTCCGTGAACTTCGCGGAATTCGGATTTCCGCCAAAGTGCGCCATACTCCGGGACATTTCAGGATCCGCGAAACCATGCGAACCACGCAGAGTACGCAACGCCATAACTTCCTTCGGAATGAATATATTCCGAATCCAGAAGCAGCACTGCGTTCAGATCGTCGAGGCAAATATTTTGTAGTACAGTATGCTTTGTATACAATATGCTCTCGATATTCCATTTCCAGTTTTTTCGAATTTTTTCTGTGGAGGTCTTTTCGCAAGGATGTAACGCAGCGTCTGTGTAACATAAAAGATTCCAGTAGGCACTGTTCGATGGTACTGTCCTTGTAGGTTATCGTGCGTTCAAGAGTAGCTGCAGGCTGTCCCCCAAAAGAGATAGAAGCGTTGGTGAATTTTGGAAAAATCACGCGTATCTAAATTCTACTCGCCGTAACTTCCTTCGGAATGAACATATTCTGAATCCGAAGAAAGCTTTGTGCTCAGTTCATCAAGGCAAGTCTTTTGATATACAGCATATCCTTGATATTCCGATTTCGATATTCTCAAATCTTTCTGTAGACGTCTTTTCGTGAAGGTGTAAAGCAGCGCGCATTGCCCCTAGTAGATTCCAGCAAGGACCTTTCGATAGTACTTTTTCTGTAGATTACGCAGCGCTAAAAAGTAGTCACAGGCATCTTTCCATAGGAGTTAGAAGAGCTGGTGAATTCTGGAAAAATCATGTCGTTCTAAATTTTTCTCAACGTAACTCTGAAATATGAAGCTCTCTTGCTAAGCAGATGTGATTTTCGTAATCAGCAGGTCGGATAACCCTTATGAGCAAGTTTTCCGAGATGTTCGGGTTATTTCATTTTTTCTCGTTTTACGCTCTGGAAGCTCGCCGATGGATTTTGGTCAAAATGTTCATGCTCTTAAATTGTAAGGAAACTTCGCTTATAAAGGTTTTCGAACACGCTCTTAACGAAAATCGTGGTCTTTGAGGATTGCAGGGTCTTCTTGGAGAGATACGGTGAGGTGACTGTAACTGCATCACGAAAGCTCGTAACTTCGCCTCCACCTTTCACGTGTCTGTCAAAGAACCTGCCTGCTTGCTTTACTAGTCAAAATTATTAGGAGATGTGCTATCGAATAGCGCAAGAATCAGGCTCCAGTCTATAAAATTCGCCGAGTTACGAGCCTACGAAAACACGTTCTCATGAATTTTGCTCAAAATGTAAAGATCGCAAATTTCGTCGAAATTCCACCATGAGTGCTTGTACAACATGCTGATCAAGTCTTTTCACATTCTTAATAAATCTTATTGTGAGATTTGGTGATTTTGAGCTTTAGCCACCAAACAGCTTTGATATTCAATTGCTGAAGCACATGCAAGCACCATATTCAATACAGTGGAGTTATTGAGCGAAGCGAACATAATATCCGCCATGCGAGTGTCATACAAGCACTCATGGTGGAATTTCGACGAAGTTTGCGATCTTTACATTTTGAGCAAAATTCATGAGAACGTGTTTTCGTAGGCTCGTAACTCGGCGAATTTTATAGACTGGAGCCTGATTCTTGCGCTATTCGATAGCACATCTCCTAATAACTTTGACTAGTAAAGCAAGCAGGCAGGTTCTTTGACAGACACGTGAAAGGTGGAGGCGAAGTTACGAGCTTTCGTGATGCAGTTACAGTCACCTCACCGTATCTCTCCAAGAAGACCCTGTAATCCTCAAAGACCACGATTTTCGTTAAGAGCGTGTTCGAAAACCTTTATAAGCGAAGTTTCCTTACAATTTAAGAGCATGAACATTTTGACCAAAATCCATCGGCGAGCTTCCAGAGCGTAAAACGAGAAAAAATGAAATAACCCGAACATCTCGGAAAACTTGCTCATAAGGGTTATCCGACCTGCTGATTACGAAAATCACATCTGCTTAGCAAGAGAGCTTCATATTTCAGAGTTACGTTGAGAAAAATTTAGAACGACATGATTTTTCCAGAATTCACCAGCCCTTCTAACTCCTATGGAAAGATGCCTGTGACTACTTTTTAGCGCTGCGTAATCTACAGAAAAAGTACTATCGAAAGGTCCTTGCTGGAATCTACTAGGGGCAATGCGCGCTGCTTTACACCTTCACGAAAAGACGTCTACAGAAAGATTTGAGAATATCGAAATCGGAATATCAAGGATATGCTGTATATCAAAAGACTTGCCTTGATGAACTGAGCACAAAGCTTTCTTCGGATTCAGAATATGTTCATTCCGAAGGAAGTTACGGCGAGTAGAATTTAGAAACGCGTGATTTTTCCAAAATTCACCAACGCTTCTATCTCTTTTGGGGGACAGCCTGCAGCTACTCTTGAACGCACGATAACCTACAAAGACAGTACTATCGAACAGTGCCTACTGGAATCTTTTATGTTACACAGACGCTGCGTTACATCCTTGCGAAAAGACCTCCACAGAAAAAATTCGAAAAAACTGGAAATGGAATATCGAGAGCATACTGTATACAAAGCATACTGTACTACAAAATATTTGCCTCGACGATCTGAACGCAGTGCTGCTTCTGGATTCGGAATATATTCATTCCGAAGGAAGTTATGGCGTTGCGTACTCTGCGTGGTTCGCATGGTTTCGCGGATCCTGAAATGTCCCGGAGTATGGCGCACTTTGGCGGAAATCCGAATTCCGCGAAGTTCACGGAAGTTTTGACATTCTGTGCGCGGTATTGTGATCTTGAGCAGATCTTAGAACAAATTCGATCAGGGTGGCTCTCTACCATACTCCTATAGCATACTGTCTATGTGTCATCAGCGACAGATCAATGCTAATACTGTTATCAGCACACTGAATTCAACCAAAATAATAATCGATAATTCTGAAAACTAATGTATTCGAAATCAGCATGCCCACTTACCCCCCTGTGCCATTTCCCAGCCCTGTAGCTCAAACTTTGCAAAAAATCGATATAATCGATAAAATCGATATCGATCGATGACGAAAAGTGGCCTATGACACCCGCCGGGGCCCGAAGTGTATGTGTGCCAAGTTTGGTCCGGATCGGTTCAGAAATGGATTTTTCTATTCGGAACATACGTACAGACAAACAGACAAACAGACGTTCAGCTTCATATATAAGATGATGCGTCTCGTCGAGCTGAATCGAACGGTGTCCTCGGATTCAGAATTCATCCATTCTGAAGCGAGATATGGCTAAATTGACGATCATTCCGGCGCACTGCGGCGGAGTGTGGCGCACTCTGCCGCACTCCGCCGCACTCTGCCACACTCCGGCGCACTGTGGCGGAGTGTGGCGGAGTGCGCCGCAGTCCGGCGACTTTTTTGACGAATTATGAGCGGTATTGTACAGCCACACGTGCGAATGTCAAATTGGGCAGCCTTATATCAGCGTGCAATAAACTCTTGAAAGTTAAATCGTATATAAAAACGCTGCTCTATGATGAGACCCGATCTACAGCCTAATCGTTCCGTATCTCAATGTGATCAATGCATAGATCCTCGATAATGCGCGACCCATTCTGAATGATTTGTTTTTTGCATGAAGTCTACCGCCGGACGAAGGCGAAAATCGTCTTCGTTGAGCGAGAGCGTACGCAACATGCGTGCAGCTACATTTCGGTTACCCTGCGTCTTATATGCCCTGCAGGTGACAGAACCGTGTGCACTACCGTGGATCCTGCCCCTTCGTCCGGCAGCAGACGTTGCATCTCCAGGAACATCTTAGTTGGCTCCCATTAGTACGTAAATTAAACACAAAGAAGAAAACGGAGGCGATCGTTGATAAAAAAAATCGTCGGTAGGAGCAGCGGCGTTCAGGATGGCACGTTTATAAGCTGTCTCGGGTTGTCAGAGCTTTAGCGGCTCGGCTAACGGCCGTCTTACTCAGGTTCTGATTGCCACTCGCGAACGTATCCTTGGGAATTTTCTCCTGGCTGAGCAATTGAGCCCTCAATTAATGCACAGGAAAAAGCTCAGAGAATATATTCGCAAAAACGGCATAAGGCTTAAGCAAGGCAGTCGCACAGGTCAAAACGCTTGAGATTGTACGGAAGCCACAGTCAGGCGACAGGGCGTGCAAGATAAAGCACCGTAGAGTCTGTAACTGATCTTTTATGAGGTGCACTCATGTGTCTGGAACTACTCCACTCCTTTGCCGCAAACGTTCAAAGTAGAGCGTTTGGGAGCACAAAAATTAGGTTTGTCGCCTTACGCCCTGCACTCGTAACATGTTTGTGAAGTTTGGCGCTCTTTGGTTATGAAGTCGGAGTTTTGATGCGAAACACGAAACTCATCGTCAGAAATGCTTTTCAAAGTTCCTCGCTATTAGAAGCCGTCACGCTTTGAGCTCTCACTCTTCTGTATCTAAATCTGGAAGTCGTTCATGTTTACCCAAGTGAGGCAGTGCAAAAATAAAAGAGACCTTTTTTCTTTCTTTCTGAAATATATGCGTCGAGAAGTTTTCATGGATTAACCACAGGACCTTTGAGATTGCCATTCACTTGTTTTCATTTGTGATCAGTGATTTTATGAAATTTCAGTAGATTGAGATTGTAAAAAAAAACTCTTACTATGTATTGAAAGAAGAACAAAATTTTTCGAAGTCGCAAAATGTTGGCACACTCTCCAGGAAAATGTAATCGGACGCCACCGTTATTCGGGTCACTCAAAAAATCTCAAACTTTTACCCCATGTTCGAATGAACGTCAAATCTCGCAAACGGAAAAGGTCAAAAGTAGGTACAGCGTTGCTTTCTAACCTTGTAGCAATAATTTGTATGCATATGATATCATGCGTCCAATATCCTTGCGTAAATCTGCAGCATGTTAAGACCAACTTTTCAAAGCTAGTAAGCACCTGCAATTTGAAGCAGATTGCGCTCTGCGAGGCGAATTGAAAAGCGGAAACAGAGATCAAAATTTCTTGCCAAATGAGTAGATTGGAAGGCCTTTCATCTTTAAAACAAAACTACATCATCTCTAATGCTTGAGCACCTCAGTGTGTGCTACCTATACTAAATTCATCTTTTTTATCTCAAGGGGTATAAAACGGCTGAAGAGTTTAAGGAAATTTGAAGCAATACTTGAATTGTTCCCACTTTCCCGTAAAACAACATCATGTCAGGCGGGGACTGAGAATTTGTGCACCTGTTCTCCAACAAGACAATAATTTATTCTGGGGCTCCGCCTTGGACCCCAAATTACGACTTCCACTTTGCTTTTTCGGATCAAAACGACATCCAGCTTGTGAAAGCGCAACCCCCGCCGGGCCCTGAGCTGGGTAGAGTGACCAGCTCCGGATACGTCGCCAGGAACGGAATTCTCGCTCCGGAAGCAGTCTTCTGCTGCGCAGCTTGGGGGTTTGCTTAGTGTGGGGGCCCACACCACTATGCCATCATAATCTCGTCAACGCCCAATTTGGGTAAACGGTGCCTTTAAGACGGATGCCGCATGCTTCACATTTGCACGTAGGTTGTAGTAAAAGCGTGTTTTTCCCTCAAAGTTTCCTCCAAAAGAAAACTTCGTTTCAGAACTGTCATTTCTAGGTTTATGGAACGAATATGTCTGTCATCTTTTCTGATGAATATTGCTCAAGATAAAAAAATCACTCCAAATTCTCAGCCACTTAATTTCCATTAAGTTACATACAATGCGTAAAAACTGGCTCAGAGCGGAGTGGAACTTAAAGTGAGCTCAGAGAGGGCACACTTGCCAGCGCTATGCTTGCCTGCACAACGATGTTGCGTGGTGCACACGTAAAGAGCTCTCGGAAAAACGCCATAACTCCCTTCGCAGAAGCGTTTTTGGAATCGGCCTTTCAAGCCCTCTCACGGAATGTATCTCGTTCTGATCGGCAACTTCGATTCCGCGAGCCTTCTTTGTAAGAGATCTTGGTAGCTTATAATGCAGCAATTCACACTCTTCCTAGTGGTTACAAAATTATTGCAGCACAATCAATGAGCTATGAGGATTAAAATTTGCGACCTGTCCTTTTTAGAAATTTTCAAGTTTCATAATTGCACTTTTATATCGACCCTCCAAGTAACGAGTCGATAGAGCAAACCCTACAGGAAACAGTTCAATTTTTCTCTTTTCCGTAGCTCGCCATAATGGTTTTATTTTATTGATGGAACCACCGGATTTCGCAAGCCTATCAGCCACAACCGCATCAAACACCAATAATTCTTATTGTTAGGGAATTTGAAACTTACAGGTTGGTATTATGATTTAACAGTAACTTTATAAAGCAAATGAGTTTCACAAATTCGAGATATCAATCTCGAGTTTTCCGGTACAGCCAGGGGCGCCGAAAACCCGAACCATGATGACTCTATCTCCGAAGACTCCACGAATTGGTAAGAAAAAGCTCACTTTAGAAAAAGGAGAAAAAGCTGCATCGAATACCCGAGGTGCTCTCCCTTCGATGTTCTACGAAGTTTGTGTTAATCAAGTATGGAAATCGACAGCGTCAGTTGAAATTCTATCAAAACATTACAATGAGCTATAGAAAGGGAAGAAAAATGGTTTTGCATAGAATCTGCTCTATCCATATGTCACTTGGACTTTTCCGATAAATCGGTACAAAATTTGGAAAGGTAGCGGAAGTTGGACTTGGCGACAATCATGGGTCGTGTTCCTTGGTAACTTTCCAAGACCTCTTTAATTGTGCTGCATTGTGCTTATAACATTTAGAAAGAGGATAAAATGCTGCATAGAATGCCATCAAGATCTTGTAGAGAAATTTACTTTTGGAACGACTAAATAATGTATATCATAGTGTGAGGAATCATTCGTCACGTAGATCCGTCTATTGTTTCATGGACTGTGCAGGGTATAGCAGTCAGTCATTTTCTGTAATTTGCTTATTATGCAAAATAAGTTGACAGCCATAAGTCAATTGTACTGCGCGAAACTGCAGTAAACTACTACATGGCGTGAAGTGACTTTCGTTGTTGCCGTCACTTCATTATTCAAAAGTGCCTGCAACATTTTTCGGATATCAAGCCACGTGAAGCATGTCACAAATGGGCGCTAGAGTGATGTGATGAGCAATGCAGTGCACTTTTGAAAGCTGCGCATTTGCCAGCCTCACATGGTAAATCAGCAAAGGATCAAATAGAGAGTGCGCAAATGGTTTCTCTAGAAAATCGCTTTTTGCGGTACACTCACGTAAAACATGGGCATCATTTTCATACTTTCAGATAATCTTTGAGTAAAATAAGAGGGTGGTGCAAAAGTTCTTGCGTAATTCAAGAAGAATTCGAAAACTTTTCGAACCCTAAATTTGAGTTCACTGTTTTGTCGTATAAATAAGAATGTTTGGTCTTTACGACAGTCATTCGGATTCAACTTTTATTATAAACCCTGCAGTTACAAGATCCAAAAAAGCACTTCTAATTTCGTCATTCTAAGTTTTCTCATAACACTATGGAGCCACTACTTAGCCCAAAAAAAATCTGTGAAATTTTTTATAAGCAGTAGTGCATATATCACTTGGCAGACCTTATCTTGAAAATGCAATATATCACTCTGCAGCAAAACTCCACACACCGCATTTTTTTCCCACTGGAACACTGCTCGAGAGCAGAAATTCATTTGCTTACCCGAAGTACTGTGACGTATTGGGCCCTCACTTGTGTTTTTGCCGAAATGTGCGGTTGAAGTTCTCTGCAAAATGGCATTCTTACGAATTTTTTGTTTCTGTATTAGCTAACGACACTCCAGAACTTTACTTAAATGATGACGCTTTCAAAGCTTGTTCCCTCAGGGCTAGCGAATGAAATGCGCTTAAATAACTTAGTTCTTCTACATTTTGAACACAGTAAAGCGCAAACGATTTTCTATTTCCGAGTACAAAATGAATTTAGGTCTAAGGTTCAAAAAATTACTGAATTTCGTAACATTACTCACGAATTTCTGCACTGACCTAATAAAAAAAGGTGCTTTGCTAGACTCAAGCACTGATCAAACAGATCAACATGAGAGCAAGTGTCGTCACATGAAAGAAGAACTTGCACCATATGTTTTAAAGTCAAGGCATAGCTGGAACGACAGATTTTGGAGTGTCCATGTGAAGAGGGACTAACTATTAACCTCAGAAAATATACGAGATGCAGCTCAAGGTTATCGTTTTTCGAATTCTTATATGACCTTTAGATGCGGAATGAGTAAGAAAAAGCCAGCTCGTCCAGTTATAGGCCAAAAATGTCCACAAGGTTTCGCCAGAGAATGCAGATGCCTTAACTCCCGAGAAAATAAATGAAAGAAGTAGGATCTTTGGCGAAGAGTCAAGAATTAGGGAGAAAAAAAAAGGATCTTTTAAAAAGTTGTCATTCGCTATTCGTAAACACCACACATTATGAAGACTTTAGCATCTACCCTATGACTCCTTCGGTTCTGGTATTTTTGAGTAAAAAGGTTGGTCAGGGTATTAGTTCGCAGTTTTGATGCTTTGTACGGCTATAAATCAAAACTGCCTGGTAATGTTACTTACTATAGCAACTCGTATTTATTTTACTTTTTTTCAATTACTAGGTTATTGCTAAGTCAATTCATTGAATCATTAAATTTTGAGCTCTAATTTATAGACAGTGTTCCGACGCTAAAGAAGTTTCAACCATCCTTTACAGCCGTCTCAGACAAAATTAGGTTCTGAGTCTCACTAAGCAATCCGATGTTGCGCACTTCTCAAAACAGCTCAAGCTGCGCAAAAGTTTGCTGGAGTAAATTATTGATATAAAATGTATGATGAGGTGGTGCTGTTCTAACAATAGAGTTTTATTATTAGTAGGCGTTATATAGCAAATTTAGAGATGATTTGGTCAAGCGAAAGTGCCAAAGGAGAGGTACGTCATATGGGTGTAGCTTATCATCCGTCCTCTGCCAAGACGGGAGCAGAAGAATGGAACGAAATCGGTGAGTTCTTCTGAAGGACGCACTGAGAATGTGTCGCCATTTCCACCACAAGTGATCATGCTTCCAGTGTTCTATTACACAACTCTTTACTTTCACATGCTGAACTTGTGTCCTTACTGACTGCGAACAGCTGCCCCCTGGCTTCTGTTCTCCTCACCTGCCTTCAATCGTCGGTGATGAGCTTGTTATCACAAAATCCTACCTGTGCTAAATTTTACCTTTTCGAATCCAAACAAATTCCATCAACATATGCAGTAGGCTTAGATCACATCCTGATGTGTGAACATCTGCAATGATGAGATGAGAGTGGCGACAGCGGATACGATTTAAGTGTGATGTGATGCACTTGTTCTCAGCATCGTGCTCTCTGTAGTATGCCATTTGGTTACGCGGGCGATAACACATACTTGTTTTTATGCGCCTAAGGAAAATGTTCTGTGCTCCTTTGCTCTATGCAATTTCAGCCCCGGCACGGAAATTTCGGAATGAGAGATGTCACAGCCAGAAAACTTAACAGTCGTTTGGCATTGATGATAGTAGCGTCCAGAATTGCCTTGTCATGCCCCGCCTTTTTGATTTGAGATTACTAGGTGTGACAGGGGCAGGAAACCAGCGAAGCACTTCGTGCATCTCGCATCCTGCCTACTCCGCATTACGCAATTGATGACTTGAGAACTGTGCGCGTTCGTTTTTCTATCCAGTAGTCTCTCCGTCAAATGTTTGTTAATTGGATTCTTCGAAGCGAATTCCGAGATATGGTCAGTATTGCCTTCTCTGTGATATATCAATTTGCTACATGGCTAGGGAGCATGAAAACAACTTTCATATCGAGATCTTGCTCATTTCACCCAATTCGCGATCCTGAGTAATAGCACTAGCCCATCATATAAACGGCTGTGTTGCTGGCTAGCTACCATCGAAGTTATTTTCAGCCACTTTATCACAAGCCGCGATGATTTGTTGCATAGATAACGCCTAACACCTTCCGATCATGATTTATTTTGCTTACGGCAATACTCAGTACAATATTCGGCGAAATTCTGCACGTCGTTATATAGCACACTTTGTATGTATTCTTCACAATGACCTTAAGAGAACTGCCAGTAACTTGATTTGTGATTTCCACCGAAAGTTGTTTGACTTGTAATTTGGAGGCCTTGTAGAATTTCTAATGGCGAGTTACGAATTATGATACCACTTAACTTCCACGAGATCGAAACGCAGTGCCTTGCATTGCAACAGTCTCGGAGAAGGCAAACATACACAAACAATGGCACCGTTGCTTAGCTCTGCCCAGCTCATTTTCCACGTGCGCTATCATCCCCTCACATTATCTTTAGTGCTTCAGTTAACGTTCACGATTTCTTAAAGTCACAATATAGATCAGATTGTCTCTCATTTTTTTGAATCAAATTAATTGTAACCTACGAACGTCTTTACAAATCATGCACAATTGCAGGTGCTCATGACCATCCTGCTCAACCTTCTATTCGTATTTGGAGGTAATCAAATTTTGATGAATTTATCTCTGTCTTGCCATCTTCGACTGCTCAAGAAGTAGACTGCTGCATGTCACGTAGTGCGTGCAAGTTTTTTTCGGACACACCGATACTGCATCAAAAGCATTTAGTGGTGTCCCCTAAAAATGACTGATGAGTTTACACTTGGTGTTTTTAATTTTCAGGATCGCTAGCGAGTGAGCCGGGACATCATTGGGGATATCGTGAGCACACCGGTCCGGAGAACTGGCCAAAGACGTGTCAGGACGGCTTTCGACAAGTATATTTCCAATTACTCTAGCATACACAAACTAACACCATTGTCAAGATTATCCTCGTTGGCTTGAGCTTCAGTCGAAAGTCTTGCTAACGTTTATGATGGACTTCCACTCATCATCCGCACCCACTGCTTTATGACAAGTTCCGATGTGCGATCGCATTTCCGTATTGTATTAGCGCCAGCTGGACCTTGGCAAATCACGCAGTACCAAACGGAAATAAACATCAGCATGATGTTTCGCCCGCTCCGCGTGTGTGCTACACTCAATGAACTGTGTCTGCGAATTTGCCTAGAGTGCTAACAACGAAGTGACTCTTCGTGAAAGCACGAGAGCTCAATTCCCGAAAATTCTTGGCTAACAAATGCAATAATAGGCATATGCAGATTAAGATTGCACCTTCAAAAAACTTATATCTTTTCCCGCCTGGATAAAAAAGCAGTGTCAAAGTATAGCCAAAAAACGCGTGTAAATAGGATGATAAATCAAATTTAAGGACATGCACCAACCACGACGAACTTAAAACCGGAATTACTACTAACAAGGGAATGGTCAGAAATCGGTGGCCAATCCAAACAAGCTGCACACCGTTAAATGCAGCATGAAACGATGACTTTGAATCTGTATTCACATCTGCTTAGCGCCTATATGGGCGAAGTAATGAGCCGTCAAAGACCGTTATTTTGCCAAGCAACTGTGCATGCAAAGCGCAAATTTGGCAGTACAGAGCCATGTTAGAATTAATGTCAGGCCAAAACTTGCATCTATGTCACTTTGTATTTCAAAGCCTAAAGATGAGCTGAAAGTGAAACAGCGCTGTGTTGTGCTCAAGTTTGCAATTATTAGGTGCGGTTTTTTCGCAGTGAAACTGCTCATAACTTCGTCTACAAAAGCGCTAAGCAGATAGAGAATACAGCTTCAAATAAGCTTTAAACGCTGCATCGAATGGTAGGCAGATTGCTTGGATTGGCCATCTCGACTTCTGACCATTCTGTAGGTTATTGCATGTTTCTATCTGAGATGCCCATGTGTCCAAATTTGCTTGGAGACTATTTTTGAAGGAACACTATTGAGACCAAACTGTATTCGCCTGAGAGTCCATGCTCGGAATTATATGAGTTATAAAAAGGTGTAAGCAACTTATTTTCAATTGGCAAGTAATTTCTGAATTTTTTTTTCACAAATCTTAATTAGCTTTATAAAAAAGCTTTATGAGAGCGTAACTGCCGCCTTCTTCCCAGGAAGTTCTAAGAGCCAGAGGCTCTCGAAAATTTTTGAACTGTATAACGCATTAACGCCGCATTCATACGTTTTCCCAAAGTCGTAGCTAACGCCACCTTCAACGTATGAATTTTTTTGTACCTCCTTCCTTCCCGAAAAAATCTCTTGAGCAACCGGTACATATCTACTAGGTTGGAAACTAAGTTTTGCAGTAAATAATCTTGCTCTCGTTTGAAATGAAGCAATCAATTTTTGCCAATATGTACATTATGATGTAAGCTACAAGCACAGCTGATGTTCCGCCAAATTCTGACGTCGCAGTGAGGATTACGGTAGGTATATGGTACGAAGAGGAAGATTGTAAATTACGGAATTGGCTGACACTTTGCGTAAAGGGATTATCCGACATGCTGGTCACGAATAACGTATTGAATTTATATATTAAGAGCTTTTTTGTAAGACTACTATAGTTACAGCTTACGGCTTTGAGCTGTCTCACCCCAAACAACAGAAAAGACGTTAGTTCAACAGACGAATATGATATTCATGTTTAGCAGGTCGAATAACCTACTATGTGAAGTCTCCGCGGACTTCGACGATCCCACTCCCTATTGTTAGTCATCAATGGTTGCTCGCACCAGCCTTGTGTACTTCAACTTCGTGAGGGAGCTAGATCTCGACTTGTCTTTCCATTCTGCCCTTTTCTACTAGGTCAAAAGAGTCAACACCTCAAGCAGTAATTAGCACACAGTTTCGGCCACTATGCATGCCATGGATCAGGACCGGCATCACTTTTGCTCATAACCTCATAAATCTTCGAAATTTACTACTTTTGGAAATGCTTGTAATTTTTTTATTTCGTTTTCAGAAATTAAGCAGTTTGTTGCCTGTTGTAGCACACATTGCGTTCTACATATAGTCAAAGTTTGAGTGCGCCTTTTCAAAGAGAGTAGAGTTACGAAAGCAGTTGCAAAACTTACTCTGCAACCTAATACTCCCGGTTTTTTCTTTTCAAAAACAAGATCCGTAAAAGAGACCTGCGTCGAGAAAGAGTGTAGTGGTACAGTTGCCGTCACCGTCTATCCTATCATTCATGGAGGTCCGAAAATTCTTTTCAGGGTAGGAGGGGCAACAAAAATTTCGTTCGAATGATAGGGCGTGGCGTTACCGCGCCTCCGAAATCTCTTTTGAAATGCTCTTTCACATTTTTACTCTCCCATAACCCAGAATTTCCAAAGAAAGAGTGTGGCGGCGAAGCTAGCCCGAAAATCTTTCTCCAGAGCTAATTTGGATTTTTAAGATATTTTGAAAAACACTCATTTCTTAGGAAAAAAAGGGGAAGCAAGTCAATTGAGCAATTTCAGCACCTGTAGGCACTTATTGAAAAATATGCGACCTCAAGGGGAAGGAGCGCGCGCTGTTGACTACCAAGGCTCGGCAAGAGTGAGTTTCTAGTCTGAAGAAACGAAATCCCCGTGACTTCCGAAAATCTTACGAAGTTCCCTTATCGGAGACCTACTTAGCAGAAGATGAAAACAAAAAAGAGTCATCGATCTGAAAGAAAAAACGTTGAATAAGAATGGAAATTTAAAGTGGAGCTGGTTACCAGGCACGCACAAGAGTATGGCATTGGAGCCCGATATCTAACAAAGCGGTTCATGAAAAATAGGCAAAAAAACTAAGGAAAAGCAGCGATACGAAAATGCCTTCATGTTTTGACCCGATTTTTTTTTGACCCGACACAGATTTTTGACCCGAAAATTCGTCCATGATAAATCCACTTATGTAAAACTAACAAAGATATATGCTCCATACGATCTCAGACCGTATGCTGGCCGTCTGGAAACAGACTAATTTCGGATAAGGTATTATTTTACATCAGAACTTTTTACATCTCTTCCGTAAATATATGCCTACAGTTCATATTTGATGTCGTATGCTTGTCTCTACGCTGTAAACAAACAATTTGTCAATTTTGGCTTCGCTTCCAAACCGCGCACGTTTCGCAGGACACGATGGAGCACGTCCATCATGTACAGGGCTTATCAACTGCAGTGTCGGGTGCACCAGCTCTCCGCTCCCGCGCGGCCTCGCCTGGACTCAGCGCCTCTTTCGCGAACATGCTCTCTGAACACTTTCCCACCGCGAACGTGGGAAAGGCGGAGCCTCAATCGATTGCAAATGATCAAAGAACATGTTCATAGAGGAGGTGCAGAGTCCCGCGCGGCCCAACGCTGCAATTGATAAGCCCTTTAATAACTTGTTTCACAACTTTGCTTGACTGGGTGGTCGCCTTTGGCACTGCTGTGCTGAATTGTCTTGCACATTGTATGTGCAAATTTCCTCCACATACTCGCTAGTGCTGCATGCACTCAATTTTTTTGTCACGGTCTGCCGGACCCAGCAAAAGCAGTATCCTCTTTGCATTTTGTCCCATGAACAAAGTCCAGTCTAATTCCATTGGTCGACAGTGCCGGGGCCTTGTCGACGACCTCCGCAAGGAAAGGTTGCGGATTTTCCGATGGTGATCTACATGAGTTGAAATTGTGCAGGTAATTTGTAAATAACAATAATTCTGCAATTCTACAAAAAAAAACTCGATAGCTTTGCAAAGAGAAGGGCGCTAGAATATTCAAAGATGAAAATTCTTCGAAAGGGAGAATCTTGTTTGTCTAAATGGATTTTGTCGTCTCCATTCCTGAAATAATTTCTTCGACCGCCGCTGACAAACGGTGGGGAGCTGTCACTCAAATGTCGTATTTTCGTTCTTGTTTTTGTTTCTGCCAGGCAATGAGTGCTGTTTGATAAATCTTGCGGTGTTGAGACGAACGTAGAGGTCGATAATCTGGCATTGTAGGTCAGGGAATGAAACATCTTTATGACGAGAACTCAGCTTCGTTTTGTCCGTATAAAAAGGACCTTGAGCAACCTGACATCAGTTTTTTGGCACTCTGCGAACTAGGTTGGATCCAATGGCAAGGGTATTTCAATCCATTGCTCTACTTTACAGTGTTACGAGCTATCGTTGAGGGGTACAGGTCAAGAGTTACTTTGCGATGCCGCAACGCGACGACAAGAGTACAAGAGTCAGCTCGCACCAGTACAGTCGAGTAGATTTCCTGCTTAATATAGTGTCCCTGCAGACGCGACAACGCTGGGGCGTCAATAAATGCCTTGCGGATTCCCGAGCTAGTGTTTTCCAGTGTTTTCTTTGCTTATTTCATGCTTTTTAGGTTGATTCGTTGCTGATAAAGAGGAAAAGGGTAAGTTAAAGAGTAGTTTCTGTTTTCTGAGAAGTCCTATCATCGCATAATCACAGATATCCACGTGGAAGCATTTCGCGTCAGCTTCTTGTCTATTTTTTGTCATTTCTTCTTCTTCTGTCACTTCTTCTTTCAAACCTCCTCCTTCTTGTGAGGCGTTTCTTTGAACGCTAGTTGGCTTGTCTTGCAGCAACTTCGGCTTTCATCCACAAGAAATAGCTTTTCAATCAAGTACTTCATGTGATAAAGACAATAAGTCAATCGTAAAAACCCACTAGCGTTCAAAGAAGTACCTCACAAGAAGAAAGAGACATGAAGTGAAAAAAAATAGACAAGAAGCTGACGCGAACTGCTTCCATGTGGATATCTGTGAATATGCGATGATAGAACTTCTCAGAAAACAGAAACTACTCTCTAACTTACCCTTTTCTTCTTTATCAGCGACGGATCACCTAAAAAGCATAGAATAAGCAAAGAAAACACTGGAAAACACTAGCTCGGGAACTCGTCAGGCAATTATTGACGCCCCAGCGTTGTCGCGTCTGCAGGGACACTATATTAAGCAGGAAATCTACTCGACTGTACCCTTGTCGCAATGCTACTTATGTCATGAGTCATGATCTGCCGGAAGCAAGAGATGTACTAAACAAGAGCACTCGCTATACCCATCCTCCAGTGGCTCCCAGGATCTCCGTTCGGAAGATGGGAGGGGCGGGGGAGACGAAAAAAATTTTTGCGTAAAGGTGCGTGGCGTCAGACGCATGCACTCCGATAAGTCTTCTGGGATGCTTCCCAAACATTTTGCTGGCCTATAACTGGAATTAAAAAAGGGGCATGGCGGAAGCTACGTCCCAGAAAACCTTTTAAGGCTACACTGATCTTATAAAAAAATCAAAAAATTTCAATTGCTTACAAGTATAAACAAGTCACACGCACATTCTTACAATTCGTGTAAGTAACTTTCACACCCCCCCCCCCCCCCTCCCTCGGTACGCCACTGGTGCGCACAGTGTCGCCAGGGCCGACGTAGGGCGCCGCAAAGTATCATCGGTTCACAGATTACCGCCCTGCGACTAGCAGTTTGTGGTCGATCTAGCCTGACGCAGCATCAGGGGCGTCCGTTTTTTCCCGCCGGCGCACGCGGCGTTCTATAAGCTCGGACACATTTCACACGATTTTGATCGCCACGTGATCTGGCGATTTGCAAGACATCTTCAAAATCAACACTGGCAGACTACAAATGCATAACCTGTTCAACTTTGAGTTGCTATGATCTATCCGCTGTGAATTCAGAATGCGCTCAAGATGAGTTGTAAACAACTGAAGCATTGCCAAATTTCGCTGCGTCTGAATTCGCGTGAAGTATGCCCCCCATGGCGCCTTTGTGCTGGCGATGTATCACCACCAGGCGGCTCTGAAGACAGCGGCGAGCTTACCCATTCGGTAATTGTACTACTACCGAAGATGTTTCAACATTTGAAGCATGACTAAGGCGCAGAAGCAGTATTAGTTGAGCTGGCGCGAACGCGATGCGCGCGTATCCTCAGCGTTGTAGATCCTGCGCCTCATGCGCTCTGCGGCTGATAAAGCCGCGTTCGCGCCCAAAGATATTGCGCCTTCGTCATGCAGCAGCCTATACATGATTTAACACTACCGCAGAACGAAGAAAAGTTGCGTGTGAGTTGAATTCACGGGTAAGTTGAGCGGACAGTATGCAGCAGCGTAACCAGTAGCCTCCAGCGGTTCTCCTTCGAACGTCTCAAAAATTGCAGTGCTCACATGTTTGCTACTTGCTCCTGTTCCCTCTAAATATTGGCACTACCCTGAAGCAGCACTGTTCTGGGTATTCTCGATTCTATACTTTAGTTTCTTCTTGCACTAACTTTTCTGAGTAGTAACTGCTTTGATAGCAAAATTCTGCTACGCCAACTTTAGCACATACTCTGCAAAGAAGAATCATCGTAATGCGTTCTAGTACATTGCGCCTAGGGATAATGAGTGGCTCTGCGGGCCCACATGCCTCAACATCCTCCCCGCCTTTTTATAAGGTCCCTGATAATCCCCGGCGGCCGACTGTCTTTTCGACCAGTCAATTTGTTAATGAAAACGTGCCGAAGCTTCACTGATTATCTACCCGAACAGTGCTAAGCATGTTTCTAAAACGATGTGTCAAAGTCATGAAATTTGCGATGACGCACATGTCCAAAGCTGGGGTTGTCGAAAATTTCGATACTTCAGTAGCTCCTTTTTTCTTATCAACAACATGCTCACGAAGAAATGGTCAGAACTTAACCCAGCCATTCCAAACAAGCTGTATATCAGTGGACTCGTCTTAAAACGCTGATTTTAAATACGTGCTTTTTATCTGCCAAACGGCTGTCTGAGAGGAGTTATGAGCGTTCAAATATGAGAAATTTTCTCGAGTTTCGATGAATATATTTCCTTAAAAGGTAGCTTGATAGCGCGGATTTACAGTGGGTATGGTTATTTTGATTACAAGGAAGAAGCACATTCACCTAAAAACCTGAATAGGTGTTTTGAAATCTGTTTCGTAGAACACAGAACACTTAACAAATTGCGCATTTAAATTTTCATAACTCCTCCCAAATGGTCGCTTAGCAGACAGTAAACATATATTAGGTTGTCCGGAAATTAATGCAGGTTTTGAAATCCGACCGCAATAACTCATACCTTTTCATTCTTAAGTGAGTTGCAAAACACCATTCGATAGGACAAAGCAAGCTCTACAAGATGGGTATCTTGCTTTAGCAACAGCTTTGATCCACCTCAAGTTTGGAGCCAAAAACTAAGAAGATTTAACCGCCTGAAAAATTGAAAAAAATCGTAACTCAGTTCATAAAAATCCTGCAAAAATCTAACTTGCTCACGTAAACGCAATCCACATAGGATCCATATACGCCGTTGCCGTACTTTTTTCTCTGTTAAGAACCAAGAAAACGGAAATTTTCGTGCATTTGCCAAAGTGGCGCTGTGCCGTTCCCACATAAGTAGTTGTATACTACAAACCTGTAGAAGTACAAACGTAAATTTCCAGCTCTCTACAAGCTTTAGTTCTCGAGAAATGTCGAATAAAGTTTTCCCTAGACATGTGGTCCAAGCTAAAATTCAAATTTCTCGAGAACTAAAGCTTGTAGAGAGCTGGAAATTTACGTTTGTACTTCTACAGGTTTGTAGTATACAACTACTTATGTGGGAACGGCACAGCGTCACTTTGGCAAAGGCACGAAAATTTCCGTTTTCTTGATTTTTAACAGAGAAAAAAATACGGCAACGGCGTATATGGATGCCCTATGTGGATTGCGTTTATGTGAGCAAGTTGTAACTTTTGTAGGATTTATATGAACAGAGTTACGATTTTTCTCGATTTTTCGGGCAGTTGAATCATTTTAGTTTTTGGCTCGAAACTTGAGGTGGATCAAAGCTGTTGCTAAAGCAAGATACCCATCTTGTAGAGCTTGCTTTGTCCTATCGAATGGTGTTTTGCAGCTCACTTAGGAATGAAAAGTGTATGAGTTATTGCGGTCGGAATTCAAAACCTGCATTAGTTTCCGGACAACCTAATGTTCGTGATCAGCGTTTGAAGAAGAGTCCAGTAATATTCAACATGTTTGGTATGGCTGGGTTAAGTTCTGACCGCTACCTGCTTAGCACTGTTGGGTTAAATGATTAGTACAACTCTGGAGTGTTCTCGGTAACTTTGAAGAATGAAAAAATACTTTGAAGAAAAGACGGCCGGCCATCGTGGCCGACCGTCAAAAAACTTGAAAATGCGACTTGTACAGCTTCTCGCTCCTGTTCCACAGGTTCATAGTGAGGTATACTAGGAATACTTACGATAGGTAGACAGCGTGAAATCTACGTATCTAGAGTTCAGGATATGGAGCTGCGATCCCCTCTTGGAATGTCAATGGGTGCGGCCTAAAACAATACATGCCCAGCAAAACTAATGAATACTGTACTGCTGCTTGTGTGAGCTTGAGACTAGTTAGTTGTTGTTGAAGGTGAAAACAGTTTACTGATTGAAGTTCCCTTCTACAGTTGCTGCTATCCTAATTCTGCGTCTCTGATCTTTGGCACGTTTGGTTAACATGGCAACGTGTAATAACATGTTTGCAACATGCAACAACATGTTGGCAGAACATTTTGGCTGTCAGCCTAAGGCTTCATACATACCTGACGATGGGTGGCTATAGCTGACGATGTGTCGCTGCTAGCAGCAACGCTTTGTGTGCGTATCGATTGCAGCCAAGCGACGCTGCTGCTCCTAGCTGCTGCAGCCAACGCGAAACAGACCCGCTATAGCTAGCGATGTGCGCTGCTTCTAGCTGCTCCCTGCTGCTCCCAGCTGCTCGTTGCTGCTCTTCGCTGCTACGCGATATGAAGCTCACTTTTTGTGAGCTTCTCTCAGCTGCTCCATGCTGCTATTAGCTGATTTCGCTCGGATTTGCCCCTATTTACCTTTTTTTTTGTGTTTTCAAATGATTTCCAGAGTAATTGTTGCGATAAGTGAACTATGAAAAAAAGCGAGACTATCAAAAAGACAAATGTATAGGCGAACAACTCAATCTGAACGAGATAAACTTTGAAAGACCTCCGGGATTAAAATAGAGTATGAATAGAGTACGATAAACAGCTAGAGGCAGATATTTATCAAGAACAATAGTAGGATGTCGCTGGCCCACTTATACAATACGGCAGTGAATAGATCTAGTTCAATTGTTGCCTCAAGCACACTAAAGGTCATGTATGACATTCAAATTAATATCTGTCAAACTATCTCAGTTTCTTTAGTAAATGCAGCATTTGTGCGCTGTGTGCTTATCAAACAAGTCTTTATAGTGATAATAGTGCGCTAGATTTCATGATTCATGGATTCCAGTGATGCGATTCATTCAAATCATTTCTCCGATAATCTAGATCAGCTGGGAGGGCTAATAATATTTCGCTTGCACCTAAAATGCACCCATGCCAGCAGCTACCGGCAGCTAGAAGCAGCGGAGACAGCAGCGATTCGCCAATACCCGCTATACCTCCATCGTCAAGTATGTATGAAGCCTAAGGGCCAACATGTCGCGCTGCATGTTGCCAACATGTTGGCCACGCGTGCCGTCGGTCAGAGACGCAGACCAAGAGTAGCAGCAACTGTGGCAGGGACGATACGCATTGATGGATATAGCGCTCCAATGCTTGTTAGGGCGTCCTCTGAACTATGTATGTGGCAACTATTGCCAAGGTTCGGTACAGCCGGCATCGGGTCAAGCTGGATATCGTTTTTAGAGCGAAAAGCAAAGGGGATACCGTTTTTCCGCGGTCCGGGGCGAAGAAAAGCCGCAAGTATGCCGCCGGCATGCCCATACACATACTTTTTTACATAAAATGTATTTACACCGTAAAATTTTGCATACAAGAAGAAAAATTTCATAGTGTTTAATTTCAGCGTTTTATAGCCCTTTGAAAATTACTCGGTCTGCTCCGCAGTCGAAAAATGGGCTTTTTCTGCATCTCCAGATGTGATTCAACCACTTAGATAGCTCAGAAAGCTGTGAAAATTTGTTTCCTGAAATCAGTATGCATGATAACCCCACTACGTACTTTTACACAATCTAAAATTAATGACGAGTCTTCAAAACAGGTCAAAGGGGACCTCGTTCGAATTTTTCAAGATCAAACGGGACTTCGTTTTGAAATTTCCCTGGTGCCAGCTCGTGCCGAGCCCTGACTATTGCATTTGTCAAGTTCTTGTATGCTACAGATTTGGTTCAAACATACTGCACACCAAAATGGTACCATTCACAATAACAGAGCCTTGAATCGAATGCCTCAGATTATGCTTTTTTTATTTCTCGTTGTATTAGATGCCTCAGAACAAATTTTTGTTTTTGTATCGTTATGTTAACACGTTTCGGACCGCGAAATCGCGCGCGGCGAAAAAGAGTGCACTTTTAGCCATTAGCCAACAAAGGGACCTTATTTCATAGACTGTGTGCTACTTTTGTAATCAGCATGTCAGATAAGCTCCACACCCAAAGTTCTGAGTGGATTCGAAGTGTTTGAATTTTGTAGATTGTGAAGGACTTTTGTGCTTTCTTGAAAGATAGGAACAAGATCTCAGTTTCTAATATTACCCAAAAGTATCAGTGTTGTAAACGGTACAAATATCTATTTAAACCACGGTTTTTCTCTTTGATATTGAAGCAAAAGAAAGTTGCGACGTCGCACGCGTCGTTCGCGTTGCCGCACTTCGTTGCAACTGTTGTTCGATTTGTGCTCATATCTCCCAAACAATTATCGGCAGCGCGACTCTACAAAGCCATCTAAAAAGTAGAAGCTTAGACCTTTAACTTCATAACCTTGGACTAAAAGAAAACTTCTTGTGAACTTCAAAATGATTCTTCAAAGCAGCGTACTGCACCATGTGCAGCACCGGTCCGAAACGTGTTAAATATAGGTTTTTCTAAATTTTTACATCAAAGCGGATTTCGTCAAATTTTAGGAAGTCATGGGGGACTTCCTTTTCAAAAGTGTTCCCATCGCATGCCGTGTCCTGGTGGTCTCTATGGAGCCTTCTTCAAAGCATTCAAATCTCGGTGAATTCGCGCCGCCAAAGGCATCAAATGGACTGCGTTAGGTCCTTTTGTGGGAAGAATATAGGGTACAAACAAGCGTAGTTGCTTTGAAGTCAACTGTGTAAAAGATACTGTTATTTTGTCCCACTCAAAAGCTTCTTTTGCGTGTTGGAAAAATCGCAGATTCCCAGAACTTTCAGCAGTCATACTGCACACTCAATCTCAAACGAATCCCAGTTTCTTCCTATTACAACAGGACTCGGCACGAGCTGGCACCAGGGGAATTTCAAAACGAAGTCCCGTTTGATCTTGAAAATTTCGAACGAGGTCCCCGTTGACCTGTTTTGAAGGACCGTCATTATTTTTAGATTATGTAGTAGGGTTTTCATGCATGCTGATTTCATGGGACAACTTTTCACGGCTTTCTGAGCTTTTCAAGTGGTTGAATCACATCTTGAGAAGCAGAAAAAGCCGATTTTTCGACTGCGGAGCAGACCGAGTAATTTTCAGATGGCTATAGAACGCTGGAGAGAAAACATTATGAAATTGTTTCTTCTCTGCATAAGAAATTTTACAGTGTAGATACATTTTATGTAGAAAAGTATGAAAACTTATGTGAACAAAGCGTCGGTGCCAGCTCAACTGGCACCCAGCTGGCACAGGCAGCTAATTCAGAAAAAAGTTCAGCACAGCTTTCATTCACATAAGTTTTCATAAATTTTTGAGCCATAGTTTGGGTCCCCCAACGCGCATGCACACACCAAATTTGGTGCCATACTATTGCGTTTTGGCTGAAAACAACGCCTTTGTTTGTTCGATGGAGAGCATGCCGGCGGTATACTTGCGGCTCTTCTTCGCCCCGGACCGTGGAGAACGATATCCCTTGGCTACCCTCCCTAAAAACGATATCCAGCTTGACCCGGTGCCAGCTGTGCCGAGCCCTGTATTATAATCACGAAGAACATGGTTACCATAATTGTCCGTTATTACATTAGCTTTTCTGCACTTCTACTTATTTTCAGAGTCCTATCGATATTCGTGCCGCCGATACTGATTATGCCTTGCTGCATAGGATGCATTTCGTCCACTACGATCACGCCGGTCCCCTCAATATCAGCAATAACGGACATACAAGTAGGCAATTTAAATGTGCAAACGGTCAAATCAAATATATAGTATCTGGGCTAGCTTACCATATGTAGGTACAACAGCGGCACACGCGCTACGCAGTACGCCACGCGTTCAAAGCGATGTTTCTGCAAAAGGACTGAGAGATGTTCGCCTATCTTGGTTACCGCTGGCTCCAAAAATGCGCGAAAAGGAGAGGAGAGCGCGAAAATGTCGAAAATGGGAAATTCAAGATCGGATGTGGGGACGCAAGGGCCGCCAAGATTGAGACAGAGAGGCGTTGGGGCCGTATATTCCTGACTGCACGCGTAGCTCGCTATAGCTTGCATATTGACATCGCCGGGTGGGTGGCATTGGCGTCCCTTTCCTAGCGCGTTTCAGGCTTCTGAGACCCCCTTTCGCTCCAAACCTCTATTGACGGGTATAAGGCTTACCATTACACTGCTACAAAAACCCGGCATCGGGTTATTCAGTTGATAAAACCCGAAAAACCAAAATCACGGATACGCTGAAAATCCGCCTGGGGGTCATTCGACATGCTGATAAACAAAAATTAGACCTAGTGTTTATTTGAGACATTGTGACGCTATTTGGATCGTCAAATAGTGTTTTGGTGGGAAAGTGCAGTAATGAGCGGGAATCTGTACTGTAGAGCGCAAACATTCTACTATTTTTTAGCATACCGAATAAGTATAGATTCAGGCCAGTATCTGAAATAAATTGAGTTTCGTTCAAATTACGAGAGAACGTTTGCGCAAATCTAATACACCTTTCAACAACTACTATGCTTACCTTAATCGCCTTTCTAGTTCAGTCGTAGGCGAACCTACGCGGCTGAGCTCACTGCTTGTATACAAGCTCCATTCCTTTCATATGTAATCCGTATTTGACCTCGATCAGAACCTACGGGTTTGATGTTAGCCGTTGTATGGAGATTGTGATGCAAAAAGAGCAGCAGTTTCAGTCTCAAAAGATTAAAATGATTGTAAGCAAAATTTGTGAAGCGTTTGCACTGATCTTCCCGAAGAGCATATTCGTTAAAGCTGCAAAGTTTTGGAACTGAAATCGTATGGATATTTAGTAACTTAGTATCGAACATTTCAAAAATCTCAAATGGGTTCCGTTCTCTTCGAAAACAACTTATAGGCAGTGTCCCGGCAGATTTCGCATTTCCATCTTTTTGCATGTTTTGGGCCTTTTCGACCCGTAGACCCCGAATTTGAGCTTTAAAACGGGTGAAAAGACCTTTTTCGGGCGTTTACCCAATTTCTAAAAGGCAGCTCATACTTCGATGGGAAGTTGGGAGGTCCTGGCACGAAGACCCTGCGCCTGTAATTTTTGCTTTGGATAGCGTACAAAATGCGGGCGGTCGTGGGGTCCCGCGCCGAACGGTAAGCGAAGTCGTTCGAGCGCGCGCCGATTTGGGTTGCGCGCGCCTGTTCGAGGGCTAATTTCTCGGCCCAGGGGGAACATCAACCAGCTGGACTGCGCCTGGAGGTCAGTGGGATGACCAGGAACTCCACCATAGCAATATCCTCCAGAGCGCGAACCTGCCGGGACACTGCCTTTGTGCTTTCAATCAATGAATTCGTTCGTCAACATTTCTAATAGAAACCCTTATCTTTTCTCGAATAATGACTCCGGCCACTAATCTAATACATGCGTTCTGACAAAGGTTTTGAGACACTATCTTGGAAAATTCCTGGATTCATTCCCCTCGCTTGAACGACGTTTTTGATTCTGGACTCACGAAAGACCTGCTTTCACATGTGATCCAAACTGCTAAGAGCTTTGCAATTTCGTTTACCTAATAGAGTTTGGACCAATGCTGAAAGACCAAGGAGACATCAAGGCCAAAATGCTGTTGAATGTAAGGCTGTGTACATTCCATAAAATAACTATGTTGCAACATGGCATTGACTGTTATCCAGAGAAAAGCATGTTTTCCAACTTGTTCACTTGGAATCATTTCTATACATGTTGGATGGGAATCGAACATCGTTTCAGGGGGAAAAGATTTGTATTTTTTTCGCTTACACCTTAACAGATCAAAGGATTATTTCTTCGCTTTCGTCATGGTATACGAACACAATACCGATACAGGTTCTCCAACAGAATTACTCTTACAAAATCTTTCTCTTTCACGGAACTTCGGAACATCAATATAGTATGGAGTGAGGGAAGTGTCAACGTTTGTAGAGGATTGCAAGAAAATATTCGAACGCTTTCAAACGGTAGCATTTTGACAGCTAAAGAAATTGGACAAAACAAATCTCCATACTTTGCAAAGGACAGTTTGACGCACTAGACTATACGACAAGTAGATTTGTTTCGTTATCGCAGCTCGGTTTTGATTATGGGAAATGTTTGGAAGAAACTGTGCGAATCCAAGTTTTCTGACTGGTTCCACCCAGCTGATTTTCGGAAGAAGATCTCGTATTTGGAAATGCTCCCTTGAATTTGCAATATCCAAGCGCTATAACTACAAGGTGTACAGTATGTAACAATTTGAGCAAGTTTTTACAAATGATTGCTGAACTCTGCTCTGTGTTCTGGATAGGAACGCGATCCATTCATTCCAAGCTTGTCGTAAAGTTAATAGTTGAGGCATTAATGCTTGTGAGAATTGCTCTGAGAAATCAAATGTTGAACTTAATTTAGTTACTACGAGGGATTTGTTTTTTGTTCAGGATCCTAAAGATATTACAGCTTCCAAGAGAGGACTAAGGTATTTTCAGCAAATTCTATAGGAAAAAATATAGCGCAATTTCTTCCCCAATCAGCTTGTTACAATTCATGCACAGATTTCAAGGAAGCTGTTAGAGATTTGGTGTTGTACGATTTCCTCCAATCCGTCAAGTTTTTCCGAATCGTTGGCGAAATCGCAGCCCTCGCGATTTTACCTTTGTACGAAAGGCAAGCTTTTGGTTACCTCTGCATGTCTTCTGATGGATTGTACGCGTTTGACTCTCCTCTGTTTCACTGGCAGTGGCGGGTGGTCGGTGAGGCGCGGGGTCTGCATCTCTCTCGCGAGCGTGCTCTCCAGTCGTAGCTCCGCCTTCCACCCGCCACTTCTAATGAAACAGAGGGTATTTTAGTTTCTGCCTTACTCTCCGTCGCAATAACTGTGACGCCGGCTCGTGCGGGTCAGGCCCGCGCTTGGACCGCGTCGCATCTGCGATGCCCTGCGGGCATTTCCCTCTGCCCGAGCGGCGTCTGAAAGCTGGCGGGAGTGAATAATTGCTCAGATTATACGTCGTAGACTCAGCACGGGGCTTAAAGACCGTGTCGCGCCAGAGCTGCGCCATGTGGGATGAAGCTGTGGTGGGGTTCCTGTCACCCCATCAACCTTCAGGCCTAGTCCGGCTGGTAGATGCTACATTTGTCCCAAGAAAACACCCCTGGAATGTGCGCGCGTTCGAGTGGCTTTGCTTGCCTGTTCGGCGCAATAGCTCCCTCACGGTACATGCTATGCAAAGCAAACATCACAGGCGGCAGGATCTTCGTGTCAGGGCCTCCAACTTTTCATTGATCTCGTAAGAGCCGTCTTCTGGATATTTTTAAACGCCCCAAAAACGGTGTTTAAACCGTTCAAACCTCAAATTCGGGCTCTAAGGTCGAGAAGGCCTAAGCCATGCAAAAAGGTAAATTGCAAAATCTGCCGGGACACTGTCTTCAAGCGAGACGGCGGCAGGGACTCGAGCGGCACGAGCCGGCGACACTATCATTGAGACTGAGAGTACGCCGTAAGGACCACGAATTCGTGACAATGGCGATGATAACGCGCTTCTCACGGACAAGGTTTTCGAGAATGTCGCGACAACTCTCGGTTTTGCGGTGACCGCTCGACATTCCGGCAATCGCGCGACACTTCATGGATTTCGCGAAATCACGCGAATCACGCAAACTACGCAGCGCCATAACTCCCTTCGGTGTATATTCTGAATCCGAAAGAAACATTATGCTCAGCCCAATTAATACATCACATTACCTATCTCGTTTTCAGATATTTTTTTGGGGACGTCTTTTTGCAGTATAACGAGTGTACTACACTCGTTATACTACAAAAACACTACGCACATCACCCGTAGAAGGATTGAGTTCCGCAAATTGTTGATCACTAAGAATTATCTGGAGTGTTCTTTCCAAAAAGGATGGAAGGGCTGGTGAATCTTGAAAAGGTCATGCCCCTCCAAACTACACTCACTGCATCCCACATGAAGCTGTCTTGCTAGGCAGATGTGACTTTCATAATGGGCAGGTCAGATAACCTCTATAAGCTTTTCTAGCAAGGGAAGGGTAACCGATGATCGTGGCCTTTTGAGATATGTTGCACATCAGATTGCTCCCCTTGAAACGCTACTTTCTAAACTATGTTTGTTATCTGTAGGACACTTCTAATTAGAAGAAATGGTGCCTGAAAAATGAAGAAGTAGTCGCGTTGACAGAGATCAAACCGGCATCCGCCACGCATTAATCGACAGCACTAGCTTTGACCATTCGATACCTTTTGCCCTTACCGGCATTATTCTTCTCTTGTGCAAATACGTCAAATGTGAAGTGATGTGGTTTTCTAGAAAATCGTTCCGCAAAAAGGAACACAATCTTGAGATCAGCTTTTCAGACCGAATGTCATGACGTGCAATGCGTTTAATGGGGCCGGGCCATAGACCTACGCGCGAGCGCTACCGCACGCCGTAGCGTAGAAACCATTATCCGTCGGAATCCGGCGCTGACCTTAGCTACAGTATATAGCTAACGCGACCATAAAAGGCGACCCGGCTGCCTCTTACTTTTTCATTGATCTTACTTATCAGATGATAAAGTGATCCTGCATTTGATTTGATGTGTTGTTTATCCTCTGGGCATTTATATAACTAATCATTTCGCTATCCGCATTCAAGTAATGAATGGGGACCTGAGTTTGCTAATAATTGATGTTGGTGGATGACTTAGAAATACCACTTACGAAATCTTTTTGTTGTTAAGAATTTCAAAGACTGTCATTGGTAAGGAAGACTTCATCTCCCTGACAATGTACACTTTTGCTTCTAACTTCATCAAATAAAACCCTTTTATATTCTGGCGAATACTTATTGTAATATCTCGATAATGATAAATTCCATGAGATATCCTAGAGAAACATCAGTTCTTTAGTATTTGCACGTTATGGTATATTGAGAGAGTATCCAAGATGAGGAGAATTTCCAGTACCGTGGCAAGATCAGAGAGTAAACAAGACAAATGATAGTTTCAGGATGACCTAATGATGTGGTAAGTGAGATTTTAATGTAATAAGTAAGGTTTATAGCCAAAGGAAAGATAAGAAGCAGCTGGGTCGCCTTTTATGGTCGCGTTAGCTATATACTGTAGCTAAGGTCAGCGCCGGATTCCGACGGATAATGGTTTCTCCGTAGCGTGCAGGCACCATCCCGCGCAAAGCAGCGTAGTCCTTGTTTTAGCTACTCTTCCTGCTTCTTTCTTAACTTATTCTCTGTCCTGTTAAATTTGAGCTTTTCCTCTCTGAAACTTTACTTCAGTACTTCCTGAGATCTCTCAAAGTATCACCGCGCGAATGTAGGACGAAATAGAGGTTTGAAGTCTTTGAAAAAAAGATGTAATTTGTGTGCGAACTCTGAGAACGACTAGTGCTCTTCCTCCTTGAGGCATTCGTATAATAGGTGTGAGTAGTTTGAGTGAGCAGCGCTTGGTGCTGTTCAGTTGGACCTAAAACGGTTCTATTCGGCTATCCGAGCCCCAAAATTTTGTGTTGTTGTGAACTCTGCTTAAACTCAATTGGCGTGATTCGCGTGACTTCGCAGAATCCAAGGAATGTCGCGCGATCGCCGGAATATCGCTCGATCAAAGAATTCCGTGGAAAGTCGCGACATTCTCGGAAATCGCGCGCGTTCGTGAGCGGTATTGTGCTTGAAGTTTTTTTTTGCATGCACATCATAGCTCCTAGAAATTTGAAGTGACTCTGAGCCCTAAATGATGCTTCTTGAGTTTTGTGCTCCTGGACGTTCTTGTCACAATTTCAAGAAGGACTACTAGCTTGGTGTAGATTATCTCAAGCAGTGCCTCACTTTCAAATTTAAATATGGGAGCAAAGAGGCAAAGTGCACTTCCCACCTCAGTTATATGGTCAGAATCAATCTATATGTGAAAATTGAACAAGTAATATTAATGTCATAACAGAAAGTTGCCTATGTGAGTTTTCTGGTAAAGTACAGCTTTTCATGTAGTTTTTCAGTCATAGGAAATGGTTTCGATCAGTGGGGATTGAAGCAACCATATATACAAGGAGCTGGATTGAGACATCGCTACCGACTTGTTCAGTTTCATTACCACTGGGCACAACATGACCATCTTGGCTCTGAGCATAAGATCGGTGGGCTTCACTACCCTGGAGAGGTTGGTGGAACAGAAATCTTGTTACGAACAAAAGTGTGCTACATGTTCAGATCCATCTTGTGCATGTTCGCCACGATCTAACGGTTGCGGAAGCAGTCAAGAGGCCAGACGGCATAGCTGTTGTCGGCGTATTTCTTCTGATTGGTCATGATAGTGGTCCAAACGCAGCAGTTTCGTCCGTTCTAAATGATGTCGTATATCCTGGTGAGAATTCGAATAACACCAGTGTTTGGACAGCGATACTGAATCAACTAAGTCTCTTTCCTATTTGTCCAGGTGACAAAAGTGTCAAGCATTGGCCTAAAGTTAGAATGTTATTAGAAGAGAAAAAAGTCACTTTTTTTGGGTTTCTTCAGCTAAAATTGATATTTTTTAGGATCTGAGGCATATCTAAGACCAAAATTATATGGCTGAAGTTTCAAAGATTTTAGTACACAACTGCATTAATGGGAGGAGCCCAAGAATACTAAGGAGGGAGCTTACCACTTTTCGGAATTGCGGAAAAAATGTAGCAAATGCATTTATGGATACGTTATGTGTCTGCTACATATAGGGCATTCGAAAAACCGTGACGATGGCGCGACCGCGCGCGACACGCGCGCACTTCCATTTCTTGGTTTCTACCGCTACTCGATGGGTTTTTCTGCTTATATATGATAGTATTCGGGCGCTGGAAATGACTGAGCTGAGCGTTGAGGTGGTGCCTGTTTGTATGGGTGTTTTATGCCCCTGTGTGCGCACAGAGTGCACCAAACTCGTCGTCACCATTTTAAGAATGACCCAAACATGAGCAAGCGAGAGATTCGTGGGAATTTTTGGAGCAGAGATCCGATTTTTGGCGCTATTTGCTCTCGTGTTTTGGCTTCAAACTTTGCATAAACCACGATTTAATTCAAATCTTCGGAAATCGTTTTGTAGAGCTTGCTTTGCTCTATCGAATGACACCCCTCACATATTTCGGCTTCGTGCTGTTGCTTCTTGCTGTCCCAAGGAGAGCACTGTAAATCCTTTATCGTGGTAGGTCATTTTCCTTAGTAAATAATATAGCTGATTATGCATTACGTACTAGGTGAACATAGTGTGTGGCATCAGCCACGTACTTTTATAAAACTGGAAAATCCATTTTTTTCGAGTCTATACAAGCCACCTGCACATTTTCACAACATGTAAGTAAGTCACGTAAGTAACTTTCAATCCCCCCCCCCCCCTTGCTACCCACCCCTTGGTCCACCATAATAGGTAGATATCTTCAGGAAGAAACGTAAGCAACTGAATTCGCAGCCTTGCAATGTTCTTCAGAGCTAAAACTTTTCTCAGCTTATTGCAGCCATCCATATGTCCTTCTCTTATAAATTTCAAATTCGTTATGGCTTGATACTTGCCGTGAATACACCAAACAGTGCGAGCTAAATTACTGAGCGGAAATCTTGTCAATTAACATATAGGCGATTAACGCACTCATTTTTTTGGTGCCGTTTTCGCTAGGAATAAATTTTTGGATCACTTTCAAGGCTGAAACAGGGTTGCTTTTTTATGCAAATTCATCATTTTGCGAAAAGTCTAATTACCTTCCCCACTTTTGCGGTCTAAATGCCGTTCGGCCAATTTTGAGGGTCCGCTATCGGACGGATTTCCTTGTTCATGGTGAACCTGCATAGTGGCGTCTTATGTTATGCAATTGTAAATCGAAGTGTTGGCTGCAACTCACTTTATGAATTTGTGACAGACAGACATACACGCAGACAAAAAGAAACAGACGGCTCAGCTCTTCATTATTGAGTTGTATTTCTTTTACATTATTACTCGCTAATTTTATATCGTCGTTGAGATCTTGAGCAGACTTGTGATATGAACTTTTAGGTTTGTTCCCAAATTTTCCCTATTTACCTCGATAAACTCTATAAAATTATTTCGATGTAGCAAACAGCTGAAAACTCTAACTTGATCAATGCAGTATTTTCGTCTTTGTTGTCATCCTAAAATAAGTGAACAAAAAAGCGCTCATCAACAATTATTTCACTACTCCATGCTTTCTTTGGGTTTTATTTTCCACCTACAATACCGCTCGGATTTTTTGGGAAAAAAGGCAAAGTCGCCCGAATATGTGACATCACCGCAGCTTGGCCACATCATCTAAATGAATAAGCACACTCAGCAACTACCGTAATCAAAAATCTGAAACGATTCGTGGAATCTGATCTCCTACTGTGTCCAGGCGGGCACTTTGAATGGTGTCTTTGTATTAAAAATTCCTCCACTCTGAAGCGAAATGGCGACGCAGCGGTGATGTCACATGAATTCGGCGACTTTCCCTCGTTTTCTCCAAGAATACGAGCTGTATCGTAGTAGCGAATCTATAGTACTTAAAGGCAGTGTCCGGGCAAAAACTCGATTTCGAGATTTTGCTTACCCTGGCCTATTCGCTACGCTGGATTCCAAAATCCACATTGGAGAGCGCGAAAACGACGAAAAACGGCTCTAATGCAGGAGGGAAATCAGCAAGTGGGCGGGGTCCTCCCCACTGTCAATTCACGCTCCCAGCTTCCGCAGCGATCTTCTCGCTTCCGGTTTCAAGTCAATCATTTGCACTCGACCGGTAGCGATGAAGGGACGGCTAGCGGAATCGAGAAGACCGCTCTGGAAGCTGGGAGCGTGAATTGACAGTGGGGAGGACCCCGCCCACTTGCTGTTTCCCTCCTGCGTTGGAGCCCTTTTTTGCAGTTTTCGCGCTTTCCAGTGTAGATTTTCAGATTCAGCATGGCGAATAGGCCCGGTTAAGCACAAAATCTCAAAATCGAGTTTTTGCCCGGACACTGCCTTTAAACCAAATCAAACTCCATTTTTTTAGGAAACCGCTCTGCTCTTCAAGGTTTTCGCGTCCGACCACTTCTCCCACCACACACCGAAGCCTTCTACAGATACGAAGGCAGTTTGACAACGCCAGGCTGCGACGAAGCTGTGATATGGACAGTCCTGGCAGATCCCATTTCTATAACTCGTACCCAGGTAATAGGATAGATCAACAGATCAACTTTTAGAGGCAAAACCTGTCAAGTCATGGTAGAGATACACTCATCTAAATTTTGGTAAGCACTACAAATTCTTAAAGGCTATCGAATTTGCTCGATTAGAATGAAATTCATCCAAGAATAAGTCTCCATTTCCGTATCGCAAGTCGTATCACAAACTGTTTTGACGTTTGTGCTGTAATTTGTCGGGTCCCAAACCCTGATAAAAATAGTGAGACCATTTCTAATGTAAAAAATAATGAATGCACTAACAAGGGGAGGATACTTAGTGACCGCGTGGTGCAGCGAGAATATACCAGTAGATGCGCCTTGAAACGCTGATTCCAAATCTATGTTTTCTGATGTGCGATTTGAACAAAGTTATGGACTTCTTTCCACGTTAATTTCACGAAACCTAGGCAGTCAGAATCGTCAGTTTCTAGGCTTTCTAGACTCTGTTATATAGAAGACAGTTTTCCTGAGCTTAACGAGAATCTTTTTTTTTGAACGCTCTTTTATAGTGCGTAACTTTCTAAAGATATTGCTTAATCCTATCATCAAGATAGTGCAAATTTTGGTGGCAGGAAATGTTCATAACTTCTTTCGGAAGAGCGCACAACAGATATCGGAGGCAGATTTGGAATCAGCGCTTCAGGCTGCATTCAGTGGCATACGTTCCATCTCAAAAGGCGTCACGGTCATCAAGTATCCCTCCCTTGTAAGTAGGATCAGTTGATCAGTTGAATGTTAAGATGACTAGGCTGCCAGAAGTTGGGGGCTCTCACTAAACTTTGTGTACTGCGTAGGTGCTGTAGACGAGATTGCAGAATTACCCAAGTGGTGAGTACGAGTGTCGACTAAGAAATGATGTACAAGTGCGTAATCAAAGGCACCGTCCGCCCAGATTGTTTTGTCGTTCCGGGGTCTTCTCATGTCCATGATTCCGAGTATGAGATCGAGAATCCGCGAAAACCCCGACAATCCTCGTTCCGGAGAACCCGCAGTTCGGTTTTTCGGAACGGTGATTGGATGGGCGCGCAGATGGGCGGGCATTACTGGAGGGAGCGGTGCCGACTTGGGGTCCTCATGTCTCTCCGCTACTCCGAAACGAATTTCTTGCTTTCGAAGCCACTTTTTGCACTGCGACTTATGCATTGGTTTGAGTTTTACTAGTAAGCTAAGCTCAAGACCCCTAACTTAGCGTGGACGGTGTCTTTAAGATTGCAGACATAAGCAAAACCTGTACTCTAACATTTAGATGGATTGTGCTGTTGGCCTCTAAAAGTTGCAACTCAATCAAGCTACAAATACCATGCATTGAAAGATCTATATTCGAAAGACGCTACATGACTTTTATTCTTAAGATAAAAGAATTTCGACAAGTGCATTCGGACGAAGGAGGTCGCTTCACTCACAACTATCGTCCGGTACAGCCTCTGAATGGAAGGAGAATTTTGTACAGACCAAGTTCTTTCGATAAGACTTTCCTTTGTAGTGGACATCAAGCCACAAGTATTCTAGTCGTCTTTGCAGGTGTGCTTTTAGCATATACACTACTTTAGTAGCTATCTGAAAGCTAGCTAAATATTACGTTGTCCCGAAAGTTCTGTCGTTTCATTTTTGAAAATTTGTAACTTTGCGCTATCTCAACGGATTTGCATCTTTGTAATTATTTTTGAAAGAGTAATTCTTTCGCTTTCGGATACTTTTCTTCCTAGCTTCTAACACACACTGATGGCAGAGATAAAAATAGAAAAAGAAGACCATATAAACTTTGGTCATTTTAAGTTAGGTCGCCAAATCTGAATCGCTGCAGAGAAATCTGAAAACTTAAATGCACAGGTTTTTTGACCTAATCTTTACAACTGTGAAAAGTTTTGCTGTCTGTATGCTTCTGTAAAAAGTTGTGATTTTCGAGAAAAGTGACAAATTGATTAATTTTGGCATTTTCTGTAGCAAAGTCAGAATTCGTGACTTTTCACAGAGGCGTCCAAACAGCACAAACTTTTCACATTTGCAAAGAATAGGCCAAAAAATCTGCGCATTTACTTTTCAGATTTTTCTGCAGCGATCCAGAGTTTTGGCGACCTAACTTAAAATGACGAAAGTTTAAATGGTCTTCTTTTTCTGTTTTTATCTCTGCAATCAGTGTGTGATAGAAGCTAAGAAGAAAAGTGTCCGAAAGCGAAAAAATTACTCTTTCAGACATGATTACAAAGATGCAAATCCGTTGAGATAGCGCAAAGTTACAAATTTTCAAAAATGAAACGACAGAACTTTCGGGACAACCTAATATATACTTATATTCTTTCTTAGGCATTCGTATAGCTTTTACCTGTGCATTTCGCTTGATCATACTATCCTTTGTGATCTCTCTACGAAAAGTAAAACAATTTATTTGTTTTCATTCATCTCATAAACAATTTGACAGTTTCAATTATGGCACAAAGTACAAAAATTACAAAGTCATACGAATTTTTGCACTCCTTGAGATGCAACCTGACAGTCGACTAGTAATCGACTAGAAAAATGGCAAAATGAAAATGACCACAAAATGTGCACAAAAGCGAACCAGTGTAGTAATATGATATGACACAGTGAGCGTTATCGCATCCGATCAAAAGATAATCTCATTCGAATTTCATTCGCAAACGTAGGATTGAAGGTCGAAGAGGAGATTTTGGGTAAATTGCAGTTTGCAGAAGTAATGCTCTTTTCACACTCTATTGACAAAAAAGTAAACTGCCTTGCCCCGCTAAGAATAAACTATGATAGCAACATCTTGCCAGCTCAGGCAATAGACGTGGGTGATTGGGCAATGGTTTCGGAATTTGCGGATCTACATTCGGTGAGCCGTATTTTCGCAAATCGCCCACTGAACCTTAGGAAAAAGTAAATGGAATTTACGGGATTGCTTGTTGATTTTCTTCTTTACTCCCTTCGGTTGTCAGAAATTAGTTGCTATTTCTTGTAGAAGGGAATCAACACAAGCTACGCCCGGTACTATGGACGTTCTATAAGGCTCTGCATGATCGTGAAATCTGGTGAGTTTGCGGCCATTGCTGGCTTTCACAGTTGTTTTTACCCTCTTACACGCTTTCTTGCTATCAGATGTTAGTTTTCAATTACTTGGAGCGATTCTGAAAAGTACGGGGTTGTTTAACAGGTTTGAGGCCTTACCACGATCATGCAGAGCCCTATATCAAAATAAATCAGCCGTCCAGATTTTAGCTGACACCGCAAATCGTCTGAGAGCGTAAGTCATGGCGTTCCTATGGCCAAAATGTTGAAACAATTGCTGACGATAGGCGACGCCTTGAAAAAAAAATTGAGCTGGCTACCAAAGACACTGAATCAACTTCCAAGCAAATCCAAAATGTTTTAGCTTCAGACGCTCATGGTTTCTTTCTGCGGGCAATGTTGAAAATTTCGGATGCGATGCTCCATACAGCAATGAAACCTCCAAAGCGCAAAAAATTTACAGAAATAATTATAATATGAATATCGCAAAGTGCAGAATAGGAATGCGGAATTCTGAGGGTGAATTGGCGAACTTGACTGCCCGATTACGCATGCAAGGTGTTGAGCGTTGAAAATTATGACGCCATAGGAAATACACTCACACTTCAAGAAGTGAGAATTATCAGTAAATGCAGTTAGGTATAATAGCTCCTTACTTATAAAGCGCATCAGAGTGTAAAGTACAGCAGCAGATAGAGTTCACGTGAACTGGAAGTAGGTGCTTTGCATATGATAGAGCTTTTCTATGGGATTCTCGGGATATGATTTCTCCGTTTGTTCCATCTCGATATCGTCGCAATCTGAGCAGTTTTCTGAAAGCGCTGGTTTGATACACAGGCAATGTGAACAGAATCAATTTGCGGTTCGATACCTTCATCTGAACTCTTCTCGCCCTCGACGCTTTTGCCTTCGGAATCGAGGGCACTCGAGCCGCGTTTGCTTTCCTCCTTGCGTTGCATTTTCTTCATCTATATATTAAGCACATCGCATCAAATGCAAGAACACATCAAAAATCTGTACGGAATTCACTCACTTTGGCCCGCTGGTTTTGGAACCACACTTGAACAACGCGAACGCTAAGGCCAGTCTCCTTGGCAAGTTGTTCTCGTATCTGAAAGAGTTGTTACAAATGACTTCTGCTCCAGTCACAAGAATTCCTAATAAGGTCAAAGAAGTAAAATTCATATTCTCTCTTACCTTCACAAATATGAAGGTAACAACAACTCAACAGTCTAATTATCGTCTCGATCAGGCTCATTTGTGCGCAGACTTTCTCGCTATTAGAAGCACACAGAAAAAATGAAATCGTTTTGAAGGGAATGCGCTCTATTAGAGGCAAATCGAATGCAATCGATTTCGGCACTTTATAAAAAAAGCGAAAAACTTTCACGAAGACAATGCTCATTAACGGCAAAGAGTCATTGAATGAACAGCACCAATGAGAAGAATTTCGTTGAATGAGTCACACTAAAAGTGTTTCCGAATTTATCATTGAGAGCAGCAATTGATGTCCAATAAACAGGTGACAACCTTCTTTTTCAGCTTGCATTCGAAGAACATATTCGACTAGCTACTATATATTTTCCGAGTGCTGGTAAACAATGTTTACTTTTGCTTGTTTTTACTTATTGCAAACTCGAGAACATTCGGGATATTGATAGCCTTCTCCCAGCTTGTTGTTATCTTTCACTCCTCCTCTCCTCCTCCCTTCCCGTTCAATCTACAGAGGGCTAGTGCTGGATTAACAAATTATACGCCGGGGTTCGGTAGGAATGTGAACGACTTTATATCAACTCAGCACCTTTGCTTCATAACTAGCAGGTGCGACGATAAATTCAATGTGCTTTTGCAGGTACCTTTAACGCGCAGATGCAAACAAATTGTCAGTTTACAGGCACAGGATCTATGCTTGCAGAAACGTTGTCGCCGTCGTCGTACGAGCATTACATTAGATCGATCCGAAAGTTCGTGTGTCGTTTTTTAGACCTATAGATAATCTTCGAATCGTTCAGAGTGGGATACAATACCGCTCACATTTTTTGAAAAAAAGACGCGAATGTATGGACATGTATGGACATGTACGGACATGTCCATACATGTATGGACATGTCCGTACATGTCCGTACATGTCCGTACATGTCCGTACATGTCCGTACATGTATGGACATGTCCATACATCAGCGTCGCGTGGCCATAACTTGCTTCAGAGTGGACGAATTCTGAATACAAAACCACCATTCGATTCAGCTCGGCGCGGAGAATCTTCTGGTAAATTAGAAGTGGGGGTACGATGTTTTCGATATTCCGTTTCCAGTTTTTTCAATTTGTTCTGCGGAGGTCCTTTCGCGAATATGTGAAGCAACGCCTACCCAACATAGAAGAATTTACTAAGCACTATTCGATAATACTGTTCTTGTAAATTATTGTGCGCTAAAAAATAGGCTCAGACTTCTTTCCAAAGGAGGTGAAAGCGTTGGTGAATTTTGGAAAAATCACGCGTTTCTAAATTCTACTCGCCATAACTTCCTTCGGAATAAGTATATTTTGAATCCGAAAACAGCGCCTTGCTCAGCTCATCAAGTCGAATCTTCATATGTACAGCATGTCCTTGGTATTTCGATTTCAGTATTCTTGAATCTTTCTGAGGACGTCTTTTCGCGAAGGTGTAATGCAGCGAACATTGTCCCGAGTACATTTCAGCAAGGATCTTTCGATAGCACTTTTTCTGTAGATTATGATGTGCTAAATAGTAGTCGCAGGTTTCTTTTCAAAGGAAATAGAAGGGCTGGTGAATTGTGGAGAAATCTTGTCGTCCTAAATTCTACTCGCCATATCAGCAGGATACGAAGCTATCTTGCTAAGCAGATGTGAGTTTCGAAATCAGCAGGTCGCATAACCTCTACGAGCAAGTTTTCCGATATGTTCGGGTCATTTCATTTTTTCTCGCTTTACGCTCCGGAAGCGCGCCGATGGATTTTGGTCAAAATGTTGATGCTCTTGAATTGTAAGGAAACTTCGCTTATAGAGGTTTTCGAACACGCTCTTTACGAAAATCGTGGTCTTCGAGGATTACAGGGTCTTTTTGGAGAGATACGGTGAGGTGACTGTAACTTCATCGCGAAAGTACGTAACTTTGGCCGCATTTCTCGCGTATCTGTCAGAAACCTTGCCTGCTTGCTTTTCTCAGTCAAAGTTATTAGGAACTGTGCTATCGAATGGTGTATTACTCAGGCTCCAGTCTGTGAGATTCGCCAAGTTACGAGCCTACAAATACACGTCCTCATGAATTTTGCCCAAATTGTAAAGATTGCATATCTCGTCGAAATTCCTCCGCGAGCGCTTGTATTAGGTCATTCGAAAAGTTTTTTCGTTTTTGCACCTCCAAATTCAAACGAGCACAATTTTTCCCTGATTCAGCCTTTTTCCATCAAATAAACTGCATTGTGTTCAGCAAATTTCTGGTTACACACTTATAGTGCTCTTGTGCTTTTCTCTTGCGGAATGATCTCAGAGAATCACTAAAGCCTGAAAAGGCGTTTTTGATTAGTCAATCTCTATTAGGTCCTATTATTTTTTAATAGGCACCGAGGAATTGGAAAATTCGGTGACTGGTAAAGGAAGGTCTAAAGAGTTTGAAAAATAAACAGGAATCTCGGTGCGCAGTCAACCCCTTTTGTGAGAGCCACTTTTCTTACATGTGGTTTGGCGGAGTCATGAGCGTGGATGGCATCTCTCATAGCTTATACGTGCAAGTCTGCTCAGTTTTGAAATTTTGACAAACATCTTCAGAGCAACATCACACTACTCTGCTCTTACAGTACAATAGCATTTTAGCAAGTTTATAGCGTACAAGACCAGCAGGATTACATTAATTTGAGTGCATTAACCTTTTGGAATGACAGATTGTTCTGGTCATGCTTTCAATGCTTATTCCAAACCAGTGCGTCACCTCTGCTTCGCAGAGGCTCGCACTGGCTCTAATATCCACATGCCTTCCTCATAGTAGCAAAATGATGGCTTTGAAACTTACCTCTCGATGCTGATCATCACGAATGAAATGTAAACAGCTGCTCATTTCAAAAGCTTTTTCATGTAAGATCGGTAACTTTGAGGGAGAAAAAGTATTATCCAAAAGATTAAATGCGATTCTGGATCAGTTACTGGGGTTATATTGGCTTGATAGTCGCCAGGAAGATGTGACAACCGTGAGTTACATCTCTGAGCAAAAATTTTCTCACAATCCCAAGTAAAATTTTGACAATCGATCATCTACGCAATTATTCCTTTTTGGCGCCGATCTTGCATGAAAGTAAACTTTCTGCTCACTTTTCGGGCTGGAGTCCATGGTTTGCGGATTTACTTGCTAAACGAAACCATGACTTTGGAAACAGTCCAATTACAGGCCCACTTTGGCGCGCGAAATGTCGCGTGGATCCGTTTGGCGCACAATTTCACAGGTTCCAGTTATCGGATCGGCTTGTGCTTTTGCATATTTTACCTATATGCTGATATGGTGCTACCAAAATTCTAGCTCAAGACCTTTGCTGGAACCCGCTCTACGAATTTCGTGACAGACAGAGATTCAGACACACACACACACACACACACACACACACACACACACACACACACACACACACACACACACACACACACACACACACACACACACACACACACACACACACACACACACACACACACACACACACACACACACACACACACACACACACACACACACACACACACACACACACACACACACACACACACACACACACACACACACACACACACACACACACACACACACACACACACACACACACACACACACACACACACACACACACACACACACACACACACACACACACACACACACACACACACACACACACACACACACACACACACACACACACACACACACACACACACACACACACACACACACACACACACACACACACACACACACACACACACACACACACACACACACACACACACACACACACACACACACACACACACACACACACACACACACACACACACACACACACACACACACACACACACACACACACACACACACACACACACACACACACACACACACACACACACACACACACACACACACACACACACACACACACACACACACACACACACACACACACACACACACACACACACACACACACACACACACACACACACACACACACACACACACACACACACACACACACACACACACACACACACACACACACACACACACACACACACACACACACACACACACACACACACACACACACGTAAACAACCCTTAGCCCGTTATTATAAGTAATGATCATTTACCACATTGTCGCTTCTTATTGCCGCACTTAGTCAATTTTTTGCTGTAATTAATAACTCAGGCTGGAAAAAGATTGCTACATAAAATTAAGAGCGACGAAAGCAGAGTCAACGCGCCCTCAAACTGCGATTGCGACAATTTGTGGGTACATGTCGCTGAAATTTTTCGGTATTGCAGCTTTAGCGAAGTGGCCTAATAAAGTTATATGACACTTCAGGGGATGCTGATAATTTTACGCAGCTATAATTGCGATTTAAAGGACCCTCTGAGATGCTCGTTTATATGGCAGAAACACTTTCCAGGACATTGCAAAATATTAGCTTTCACTTCTCTAGATCTGAACTTTCTGAAGTAAACTCGAACCTACTTCAAAAAAGACGTGGTCTTGGCAAATGCATTGCGCACAATGATGGTTTCCTCAACGGCCTTACGCTCAAATTTAAGCTTAGAGAATACAATTATTCGATAGTCGCGTTTTCGTATAGCGAATTTAGAGCCGCGTAAACTTCCCTACAAAGCGTCTTCTGCAATTTCGGTGGGATCCCAGAAACTAGAAGACTTCCTCTACAGATCCATATATGGCAACCCTTAACAGCCCCCTGACACCCTCTTAAAATATGGTATCAACATCAAAGGCGCAAAAAGGAAAAAACTATCCGAATGACCTAATACAATGCGCTGATCAAATCCTTCCATATTTTTAATGGATCTTATTGTATTGGATTTGGTGCTTTGAGCTCTAGCCACGAAATAGCTTTGATATTCAGTTGAGCAGCTGAAGCAGACGCAAGCACCATATTCAGTGCAGTGGAAGACGTTCAACGAAGCGAACATAATATCTGCAACAGCGTCATACAAGCGCTCACGGAGGAATTTCGACGAAATATGCGATCTTTACATTTTGGGCAAAATTCATGAGGACGTGTATTTGTAGGCTCGTAACTTGGCGAATTTCACAGACTGGAGCCTGAGTAATACACCATTCGATAGCACACTTCCTAGTAACTTTGACTGAGAAAAGCAAGCAGGCAAGGTTTCTGACAGATACGCGAGAAGTGCGGCCAAATTTACGTACTTCCGTGATGAAGCTACGGTCACCTCACCGTACCTCTCCAAAAAGACCCTGTAATCCTCGAAGACCACGATTTTCGTAAAGAGCCTGTTCGAAAACCTCTATAAGCGAAGTTTCCTTACAATTCAAGAGCATCAACATTTTGACCAAAATCCATCGGCGCGCTTCCGGAGCGTAAAGCGAGAAAAAATGAAATGACCCGAACATATCGGAAAACTTGCTCGTAGAGGTTATGTGGCCTGCTGATTTCGAAACTCACATCCGCTTAGCGAGATAGCTTCGTATTCTAGGGCTATGGAGAGTAGAACTTGGGACGACAAGATTTTTCCACAATTCACTAGCCGTTCTATTTCCTTTAAAAAGAAATCTGCGGCAACTAATTAGCATGTCATAATCTACAGAAAAATTACTGTCGAAAGGTCCTTGCTGGATTTTACTCGAGGCAATGCTCGCTGCTTTACACCTTCGCGAAAGGACGTTCTCAGAAAGATTCAAGAATACTGAAATCGAAATATCAAGGACATGCTGTATATAAAAAGATTCGCCTTGATGAACTGAGCAAGGCGCTGTTTTCGGATTCAAAATATACTTACTCCGAAGGAAGTTATGGCGAGTAGAATTTAAAAAACGCGTGATTATTTCAAAATTCACCAACGCTTCTATCTCCTTTGGAAAGAAGTCTGAGCCTATTTTTCAGCGGACAATAATCTACAAGAACAGTATTATCGAATAGTACTTAGCAAAGTCTTCTATGTTGGGTAGCCGTTGCTTCACATATTCGCAAAATGACCTCCGTAGAACAATTTGAAAAAACTGAAAACGGAATATCGTAGACATCGTACCCCCACTTCCTATACATCAGAAGATTCTCCGCGCCGAGCTGAATCGAATGGTGGTTTTGTATTTAGAATTCGTCCACTCTGAAGCAAGATATGGCCACGCGACGCTGATGTATGGACATGTCCATACATGTATGGACATGTACGGACATGTACGGACATGTACGGACATGTACGGACATGTCCATACATGTATGGACATGTCCGTACATGTCCATACATGTCCATACATTCGCGCCTTTTTTTCAAAAAATGTGAGCGGTATTGTAGGCAAATGCTCCATACTGTAATCGAGTACTTTTTCCTCTTTCTAGCAGTGATGTCTTTATTTCAAGGTCTTTGTTGATGCTCGAATGATCATCAGAAGCTCCAGTCCATTATTTTTACATACCCCTTATTTCAATTATTTTTTTTTTCAAATTTTTCTTTCTGATTTCTGGAAGAGCTTTGAACTCTTTCGGACAGAATAGAAAAAAATGCAAGACAATGAATTATTTGGGCTCCTTCAAGTGGCTTGCAAATAGTTTTAGAGGAATTTCTTCAAAAGTCAACATTTTGCAAAGTGGTAAAACGCACAAAGCTCAAACACTAGTAAAACTTCGGAATTTGAATCTTTCAAAAGTGATTATGATTTAGCATCAATAGCAGAGCAAATGAGTGTTTACCGCTTCCAAAATTTTGAATTTCGAGGCACAGTTCAGGGTGTGTTTACAAACCGAAATTCCGATCATCTCAATCTCAGTTCTTACGAATCAGGAAGAAAGAACGTCAACCAGAAGGATTACAATCCAAATCGAATGAAATATCAGTTGCCTGCTGTTTGGTGTTTTATGAAGTTTATGATGACCAAATATGAATTTGGTAGCATGACAGAAACCGCTTTAAAGATGTTGGAAACAAGACTGCCAAAGGAATGCGTTGTCTTGCATTTCATTTACTCTAGTGATCGAAAAGTTAGATGAAAGTTCTGCAAAATAGCTAAACGAAGGCCAAAAATTATGGGTTGGAGCTCAAAGGAGTCGGAATACACCACCGCGGAGCGTTTGTCTATCTTTATTTTGAAGATTTTAGGCTACGTCTCAAGAATGGCACAAACTTTCGGACCGATCTTATGTTTACCGTCATGTATTTCAGCTACAGTAGCTTACATAGATCGATTAACCCAGACAGTATTTGCTACAGTAGTCAAGATCGCTGGTTAGTCTACTCGGAGAGAGTACGGTCTGGGCTGGATAATACTTCTCCTACTGTAGCAGGCGTGGCTTAGCTAAGGTCTCCCTCCCAACCAGTATGCACATAAGAAGTGTAGATATTGTAGATATCCAACTCACCTAGACACTGCCGATAATTATTCTTATTCCGGTAATTAAAATTATTCCTATCTATTCTCCCAAGCGAAAACTGCTTTGGAACGATTCACATTCTGTGTGGGTGAATTTTAAGGAACCGACCTTTCTGCATGGTTTCGCACTCTTTTCGAACGCAGCCTTAAACTGTTTCCGCTGAGTGGCATTCAGTATGGTTCGCGGCCTTTTTGGTGTCTTTCTACTAGATTCGGATGACTCGAAGTCGAACAGCACTGGAGCACCTGAAACAATTTTGCGGACCCGTAAAAACGTTGATTTTCGTAGCATATTGAAGAATGCGTACACTAGTGCCAAAAACAGGCTATTTCTGATAGAATTTTCATGAGAAAATAAAGGATCGAAAAATTTGAGCTTACTGTTGTTAGTTCGGACAATTTTTGCAGAATAGCTAAAAGCCCTGGTTTTGTTATCGAAAGAATGTTTATAAAAACACTGTGAGGTTTAGCAGAAAAGAATTGAAAAGCGATTCATATGATATCGCCCATTGTTTGTGAAAAAAAACGTTCTGCAACGGAGTTGCAGAAGTTTAAATCACATCGAATTATTTCGCTTCAAAATGAAAAAATTCCAAATCAAAGTATTGTACATATGTAAGGACGACTTCCTAGATACTGTAGGTACACGGTGTTCGGTTCTCCACAAAAAATATGAGCGTATCATATAACGATAAGTCGCCAGTTGGTACTTAATAGAGTATCCCCGGGCGAGAAACAATTTTTTAAAAATGTAGCATTTCGAAGGAGGTGAGGAAGAACAGCCATTTTGCGCTCAAAAGAAAAAGAAAAGCTGCATCTATGCAACTCAATCCAAAAGACGATTGTTTTGTGAACTTTGCTCAGTTGGAATAAAGGAGAACTTGCGGGACGACATAGCTTATGCCCTTGAGATTTTTAGAAGGCGGAGAAGCTTTTGAAAACACCAGGGTCGATAGTAATCTAGTCGAAACTCCGAGTTTGAAACTCCGCGTTAACTCAGAGATAACTCCGAGTTCCGTTTTTGAAACTCTGAGTTACGCTTATTGAAACTCTGAGTTCCGCTTTCGTAATTCCGAATTCCAACTCGGCGTTTTGCTCTGAAGAGCTGTTAAGCACTTTGCTGCAAAAGCGACGTTAAAGTAGGGACTCGAACCTGTATGGTCTAGCGTAAAGACCCTATCACTAAACCGCTAGACCATGACACACCCATGAACCCTAAAATTGCTTTGCCATAATGTACTCACTCATTCCATTAACACTTAGCAGGTCAAAACAAGTTATACCAAAGCCTCACTCATTTCCATTTCTATCGGGCAGTGATGGTTCATCACGAGGATTGGTTTTTTGCGCAGCCGAAAGCTTCAAACAATAGAGAAAGCGGATGGCATACGCAATGATAAGAATTGACTATTAGGATTGCGCACAGAATAAATCCTCCGGGCAATGTTTGCCCTTCCATGATTTCGTCTTATTTACCGTATACCTACCGTAATCGTTCCATATGTCACCAGTGTATGTAGCAGATAGATTGTCCGTAATCTGCATCCCGAACAACTCCAGTGTACCAAATTTCGGCTAATTCCACCGCTTTAATTCATCTACCGTAAACCTACCGTAACCCCGTCAGATGACACCACAGTATAATCTGCACGTCATATTCGTGATCGGCGCCCCGAATAACCCCAGTGTACCAAGTTTCGATCAGTTTCGTGATTTTCTCCCATCTACCGTAAACCTACCGTAACACCTCTACATGACCCCATAGTGAGAAATGGGTACCATATGCGTGACCAGAGCACCGAATAACCCCCTGGGCCAAGTATTTACAAAATTTCAAAATTTTGTAAATCACTGCGCACCACGATACCCCCATCATGCCTGCTTAAACTACGAGCAAAATGTACCCCGGAGGACTTTTTAGCTGCCCCTCTTCTTTTGCGCACTATTTCTCTTTCTCTGACCAAACTCAGAGTTATCTCTGAGTTCCATGATAGACTGGAACGCGCATCAAACTCAGAGTTATCGTAGACACTAGTTGCGCGTTTGGTGGCGATGTTTCTTGTGCAGGACGATTTGGACAATGTTGCGCTACTAGGAATAAACTACGTGTTAAGGAGAATCCTGCCATATCATCGCTTTCCGGATTTGATCTGTTCAAACACCTGTTAAAGGGGTCAAAAAGTTGCGCGTTAGCTCAGAGATAACTCAGAGTTAACTCTGAGTTATAACTCTGAGTTTCGATAGGTTTACTACCGACCCAGATTTTGTTTTATGTCGTCTGACGCAGAAAAATCGAGTATCTCAGACTGACTTACTTGCATGCAAATGATTCTGCAGTAGCATGTGGTAATCTTTCCGGCATACGATTTCGCCTTCCACAATCAAATATTCATCACCCTATAAGTAACAGTAAATTCTTTAGATACTTTTGAGTGAGTTTAGTTTTTCTTGACAGCCATTTACAAAAGAATGTTCTTGTGTCAAAACCAACACAGTTCGCTATACCTTTTTGAATTGCATGTGACAGTAATAACATGAGAAACAGTGCTGATGATACGTGGCATGTTGGCATCGGAACACTAGATCGTGCGATGCCAGCGCTCCGTGACAGCGGGCGCAAAAACGGCCGAACAGTCTGAAATAAGATTCATGTCGTACGCCGCGTAGGGTAGGGATGTGAAGTCAAAATGTCCATAGTTATGTTGTTTTAGATCAACAGAAGTATAATCCCAAAGACACACATGGAAGGAAAACACGAACGATGCAGGCAACATTACGAAAATCTTTGTCGAAGGTGCCAAATCGGTATTAAAAGTGATTACAACTTTGAAAGCAACGTCCGAGCACTCTCATTTCCTCCTTATCACAGCCTCGTTTGTCGGAGAGGTATTGCTTCGAAGCTTGCCAGTGTTTCTTTCTTGAACTTGAGCGGCACACCGTGAGTGCACATGGAGCCGATTTTCCAGTCTATAGTTCAAGAAAGAAAGACACAAGCGTCCTGATAAGCTCAAGCATATTTTGACTAACGAGGGTCTCGATCTTATTACAGCCCATAAGATTATATTCGAAGGCAATCATCTCAACCCGTTCTCCTTTTTCGAAACTCGGAGTTCTAAAACTAGGGGTGGTTCAGGAAAGAGTGATACCTAGAGCAAGGAGAAATGTGAGGAGGAGATTCTTTGTGAGAAGAATTAGTAGTGATCTGGATAGACTGATGAGAAGAGAGATGCATCCTGTGAAGCTCTCGCAGTTTGAGATGCTTTTAAAAGACTATTAGCTTTCGCGTTGGAAATTTGTCATCTTCGTTTTTATTCTATTGTTATTAACAAGTGGTTTTCAATGTTTTGTAACACTTGTTTGTTGATGGCTAATACATAGGACATCCTATTTAAAAAGTGGATGAAAGGGAGCTGGACTCGGAGTGACTTTGATCACCAATGTGATGCATTTCAGTCGGACGGTCTTTAAGCGCTGATTCAAAAGTCTTTTCCATATCTACTTAACGGCTTACAGAACAAAGTTAGAGGCATTTTTCCGCTTTCAAATTGCACGTTCAGGAGCTGTCGTAATAATCTAAGTTCGTAGTGCACGCGAACATGCTCCGAAGTTACATGCCTGAATGTCTGAAATATATTTATTGTACATTAAAAAATCAGTGAGAATCGTTTTGAAGCTACTCCACTACCTTAGTCCTGGAATAAGCAACCAAATTCCAGGTCATCTGAGGGCAAAGAAATGCCTGTATCCTAGTTCAATGAATAGATAAGCAGATAAAGAGCACCTTCATAAGCAGCATTTCAAGGCTGTCATTATGGTATATCTTGCTGGGTACGCCACTTCCAATCAAACAACTTTTCTGTTGAGCATCTCAGGATCAAGGAGATAGTAGTGCTTTCAGAAATTGTTCGGTAAGCAATTAAATTCTCCCAATTTAGCAATATGCCTACATCCCAACAGAATTCAGCAAAAATTGTCCGCCATTAATTGAACACTTGGTCCTGGGTTAGTCTTAGAATTGAATTTAGGTAGGATCGGTGCTGGTAAGTCAGAGATAGGATTTGGATTCGACTAAGAATGCAAGCAATCTAAAAAAAAGTTTGAATGCGCGTATGACAATTCAACAGAACAAATTTAAGCACTCTTTCTTACTGATTTAGTGCCTAACGAAAGGGAAAGAAAGAGAATATTAAACTTAAGGATTCCACGCCAAACATAGAAGAAACAAGACTGCGAAAAAAAACGTTCACGGTAAGAGAACGGAGAATTTCGCGGTAGAGTACCGCACTAGTGTAAAAGTGAAGTTTTTCCTTTGCCCAAAAATCATCTAAAGTTTTAGTAAAGAGGACAATGTGACTTGGAACAAAGTACATACTGAATGTATTTCAAGGCAACCACCCAGATTCTCGACTTCCATGTTTTGATCGTCGCCTTCTCATGTCTCTGATCCCGTTTATTGTCAAGTATCAGCGAAAATCCCGAGAATCCCCGTTCCGGAGAACCCGGAGGCCGGTTCTCCGCAACGTGAGTGGATGGGAGTGCACGGATGAGCGGGCATTACTGGAGGGCCGACTTGGGTCCTCATGCCTCTTCGTTATTCCGAAGCGATTTTCTCGTTTCTAGCGACATTTTGCGCCGCGACTTGGCTTGATAGGGGGTCTCACTATAGCAAGCCAAAAGCTCAAGACCCCTAACTTAGGGTTGACGGTGCCTTCAAGGGTGCCGAAGGATTATGTTGGAAACCTCCGAAAACATTATAAGTGGGATACACATAGTCTCTCTTATATCTTCAGTTCGTAATCTTGCGCATCTACAGTCCGTCGCAATCGGGACCAGGCCAAACCGTTGGCTTGAAGTTGCACGCCCACAGCGCAGGGTTTGCGCTGCAGTGCGCGCTCGCAGAGAATGGGAGAGTGAAGAGAGAGCAGACAAGCTAGACGCAGTCGTACCGCAACCGCTCGCGATAAAGACTCCCGCCATTCCTTTATGGGGACCTGGACAGACTGTACACACTAGATTCAGTTACCATTTTGAGAATTTGTCTTGGGCCTTGCCCAACCCGCAGTAAATAGGCAAAGCAAGTCCTGCTCTCTGCAACTTTAAAAAGCAAAAGGCGCTCAGCTTCTGTATATCGCGTTTCGAAAATAAATGTGAATCTGATTATCTGTAAGTAGACTGATTGAAGTGTTTTAAAGCTCGGTAAGGTAGTCTGTTTGCTTTATTGCCCATCTCCATCTTGATGTAAGCCATATTTCACCCTACTACCTATTAAGATAGTCACCAATGTTTTTCTAGCCGCGATTATACACGACGATATAGTAGGGCTACGTTAATTATACTATTCGCAAAACGTAACTGATACAGTAAGTCTGTGCCAATCAGGGTTCGGCACAGCTGGCACCGGGTCATATTGCTGGATATCATTTTTGGGAAAAAAACCAAAGGGATATCGTTGTTGTGGCCGAGAAAGCACACAAATTGCGACGTTATCCTTAGTCGTCGTTTCGTTTTTGGGGGGTTTTTACGTTTAGGGTTTGAGGTCAAAAGGGCGTTTAGAAATTCTCCTGGTGCTAGCTCGTGCCAAGCCCTGGTGCTAGTTCCTGAAGCTATCATATTTGTAATCAGCTGGAAAACATTTTTTATACTTCCAACTTTTGCTATGCAAAATTCAAGAAAAACATATCTACATCAGCAAACAAACTAAACAGATTCGATAAGCGAAGTCATCTGATAATGCACTTGAGATACAGAATGGCAGATCTTTTTAGTATCCTTCGCTTTCATGCCTTTATTATTATTTGGCTTATTTTTACATATTACATAGAGAATAAGGTGTGATACATTCATAGAGTCAAGGATAATGGCTAAGAGTTTACTTTATCAGATCGCTATTACTGATTTTCCAAGCAAGGTCACCAAATCACCAGTTTTGTGGAAATTTCATTGAGATATGATGATTATATCAAAAACTTTGTCGATTATACAGGTGCTGTATAAAAAAGCTCTGCTAACATAGCTTCCAGAGGGGGAGGATCGCGTCTCCAATGTGTTATTATTCATTAGTCATTGTTCCACGAGAATGGTGATCAGTTGCAGGAAACGGGGAAACATTAGGGACGTCCACCAAATGACTCGGCTCACACTGTGTTTCTATATCATACACAGGAGGCTTTCGATCTATAACTTCGAATTGCAGTATTTATCATAATTTTTGCAGAACGCACTTTATTATTTGCCCATGGATAAAACGCGGAAAATCGTGATTGGCTGAGGTATGATGAGTGTAATAATTGAAGCTCTCGCCAACGTTTTGAAACCACAACAGTTGAGTGCCGTCGGTGTCAAACCAGTCACATTCAATGTTGTTTTTAAGGAAACAACCAATAACCGTTAATTTAGCTAAGTGGATGTTCATTGCTTCCTGGGAATTGACAATGTGGGAGTACGTGCATGCTAGGATAAGTAAAAAAAACTTTTCGACCGTTTCTACCTTTTGTCACAATTGCGGATATGCTCACCCTGAACAGGGGCACTCAATTTGGCCATGGCTCTGTCTGCTCTTTCTTTGTAAAAGCGAAATGTAGCCAAAGTAAAGCTTCCCATAGCATTTCGTGGTAAATTCTCCCGTCTAAAGATTCGCACTCTAGCATTCCAGCCACACTATAGATCGTGAATGATAAGACTACTGATAGTTGATTCCCAAGTTTCTAATAAATTGAAAAGTCATTTTTTCACAAACGCTCATCTGCTAATATTAGTTACTGTGGCAAAAGCTTTTATCGGCCGTTTCCTACTCCATTGATAGAAAATTAGTTTAGTAATTAAAAATTCAAATTAATCGATAAGTCAATTAGATATTCAATTTGTTCACTCGAACTAAAAACAGGTCATATATTAACATTAGTTTTCTTTTTGTAGTATATTGACCAAAAGTGAAGGGAGAAGAACCCGAGCGAGAAACGTGGTCCTCAGGCCAATTTAATTGACGGATCTGCATCGAACAAGCAATCAGCTAACTTTACGAATTTCATGTGTAAAGGATAACAAAGATTTTGAAATCACATTCTCATGGATTTATTTTTCTTAGTAGATCATCGCAGAAAAGGTCAGAAGATGAGCAATCTGAACTTCTATGTTTTCTTTGTTTAGTATGCCGGATATTTTGAAAGTTCCCTGCACGGGTCTTAAAATTATGCCTCAAATCTCGTATACAAGACAGTCAAAAATTACCAAGCGCTGTGGAAAAATTCCTTGCTTTTTGATCTCTAGTAACTTATTCGATAAAGCTGCTGGTACTAGCAACGCGTTATGTACAGAGATGCCAACAAGGGTTTTTTTGAATCTCAAATTGTGAAAATACTGCTAACAGAATCATGAAGAAATTGAAGTGGAACTTTTTATAGCGGAGTTGTAATGAAACTTTACAGATCATCAAAAATGGCAATTTCATGGGTTATCCGATATATGGAGGCTTCCTGTAACTGCAATTTTTTGTATCGGGAGATCTGACAATGATAGGGTTAAACACCTTCTCAGAATCCCCTGAGCACCTGTTATCGCACCACTAGCCTATTTTAGCGTCACGGAGAAAGCCTTTTGGTACTGTGAATGCCTGTTTGAAATGTAATACTGAAAAGATTGAGCAAATCGGCGTCTTGACTACCCTCTGACCGCCGAACGCGTTCTACTTTGTAGCCAAAGGGACCTGAATGCGTGTGACCAGCTGGTTATCAAGTCAGTACCTTTATCTTCCTTGTTTGCTCTGGTATCGATTTACCATAAGGGTAGAGGACTTGCTTGGCTTGAGAGCGCGACGGAACTTTGGTCCGAACCGGACAAAGCGGCTCCTCGTACCAGTACGCCACTCGTCTACCTAATGTAATACTGTGCATGATTTATCCCGAAGTACCGTAATAACCTCCAACATGCAGACTTCCATGTTCAGACTTTAGCCAGCAATTGAAAACTGATCCGCAGATACACCTCATCTGCATCGATTCATAGCTTACATGAGCTAACTTCTAATCTGAGCATTTGCTCATCTAAACTATGATCGATCAGATGAGGTACATCTCCGGATGATCTGCATTTATCTTTCGCCTTGATGAAAAAAATAATGCCTCACTTGTTCAAACCAAGGAAATGAAAGAAAGCGTCCGCGGGTTTTTACTGCACAATTTCCCTTAATTGAGCCACTCTAAACGGGTCGCCGTGGTCGTTTTTGAAGGAGATTTGTTTGCTTCGTAGATCACAAGTCATTGATCTAGCTAAAACCAGTTTTGCAAAGGTGATAAGGAACTCTCAAGAAGTTGCAGCTCCCTTTTGCAGCATATGCTCGAGATCTTAGCTGCAGATACTGAACTACATAAAGAAGTAGATGAATATTTGATATGAACTTTTTTGTGACTGGGTTTATCATAAATGGTTCGTTACAAGCTTTTGGCTTGGAGCCAATCCTTCAAAGACTGTTTGTTAGGAGAGTATAGGACTTTTCAAAAAAGTTCTATCTTTCTTTCAATTTCTAAATCATCGAAATATATTGATAATGATCTATTGTAAACAAAAACCTTTTTGAGTTGCTAGTTGATATACAAGGATCATTTTTATCACATAGTTATCCATTGTTTTTGATTTGTTACGTGGAAAAAACTTATTAGATTTCACATATAATGATTAAATGAAGTGGTTATTGAGAATATCAAAGCAGTTCTCTCAAAAATAAATGATGAAAATCTTTTCTGAAATCTTCTAAGGCCGATGAGACATGAAGAGTTTCAGTGTACCTAGATTATTTAAGGAATATTGAGGCAGAATAGTTCACATTTTGTTTGATATATTGTAACGTAACGGGCATCTTGACGTCGCTGAAGGGTATTGCCTAAATTGAAAACGTGGCTGACAGCCTTTCCTCATGTGCCAGCTCTGCGTGAAACAGAAGATAGATGAGTGCGGCTAGGGTCATAGCTACCGTATCCTGCGCTCCAGAGCTTATTTTTAGTAGGCTCTTCGATGCGAACTATCCAGCAGGGTCTCCCTGATTGAACTTGCTGACTTAGTGCCGGATCGCCGTGTCAACGAGAGCTGTATTGATTCCATTCATGAATTTGAAGATAATTGCTAGATATTACCACCTACATGTTACCAGTCCAATGAATTTTCAAAAACCTATCCATCATAAGTCCATCTTTCGATGCGTTTATTTGATCACCATCGTAATATAGGAGACCTCCAGCTGGGATACATAATAGCGGGACACTCTGTTGGCACGATAGGCGAAATTCAATTGAAATGTGAACGTTCTTTTGTGAGCGAGCTGAATGATATTATTTTCAAGCGGCTCACAACTGCCACATCACAGATAAAAGCGCATACGTTACCCGTTTCCCCTCCTTAAATCTGGAAATCTTGGCGTTCACTCTTAGATAGGCACATACACAAACCTTGGAGCTGACAATTAGATGCTTATATTGCGTTGGAAGCCTCCTGAATCAACATGCAAGGCAAACATGCCAGCCGTAAGGGGCATACGGTAGCGCTGACGCATATCGGTCGGGTTTTTAGCGCTTAGATGATTACAACTTGCCGAATCTATCCGACTTTTCCTACTCGAAAATCAAAATGAGTTAGAGTATTAGAGTCTTAGACTTAAAGTCTCTTAAGATTGTTACAAAAGAGACATTTCGGATGTGGTTGTCATAATAGAAGCATCTGCTTTGCTAATCAGAGGAGGGAATGAAAGATTTGATTTGATCGTTGCTTCGTTTCCAAATTCTTAAAAAATCTGTGCACCTAACTGAAGCAACAAAATGTGGAGATGGGGGACATATTCAAAGGTTTGCTTCATTAGTCTTCAAACTCTATTTCGAACCCTTTGAGTCTTTCTAAACAGTACCCTATTTTTTTTGACTGAGAAAAGCTGTGAATCGTCTAAGAAAATGGGGAGCGCTTCAACACAGAGTAATTAGGAAGCATTGGCATAAACAGGTATAAAGTGGATGAATGACCATAATAAGAAAAGATGTACAAAACATTCACGGTTTGCGCAGGTCTGCGATATTAGCTTCCCTTCACAACTATCACAAAACATAACTTCCCTTTAAAGTCGAGTAACACACGGTCTGTGATTGCGCAACAGCGATACTGTAGATCGGGAACACCGTAGCAAAAGTTTCGCGTTCAAAGGATTGCGTGTCACCAGCATTAGCCACAAATTGTTACAAACTCTTATTTGCAATGAATAATTACTGCATAATCTTATGCACTCGCAGTGAAGTCTGCATAGGTGCGAAAGACGAGCGAGCTGCGATGATCCGATCAGCTTTAGGGATGCCTATCATTGACTATCGCGTTCGCCTTGTAATCGCGCCATATAATCCATGCAAAGACAAGAAGCAGGTGATTCTATTACAGATCCAGAGAGTGGCGCTGGTTATATGTTAAGCCGCCCAATGACACATTATTGCCGGATTAGAAGCTATCGCGAAACCCTTGACACCAACCGTTAGGCTTCCTGTAGCGGCGATGAGAGGTGCTGGCAGGCAGCTGGCTTCGAGAGCTGATATCCTCGTAAAGAATTGCATAATATAATACTTGTCCGGATAATAAACATGATTATGTTGACCTCTTTGGAACAAATATAGCAAAAAGATTCCGTATTAATAGATTTAGTCTTCACCGTCCAGGGGAGTAGTGGGAAATTGCGAAAGGATGGGAAGGGTCACAAAAGTGATCACAAATCACGGTAAAAGACTACTAAACGTCACAATTATCTTTACTTCGACTACTCATAATCTAGCTACAAAATTTTTGAGCGGGAAGATAAGGATCTAAATGCTAAGTACTTGCCAACTTTTAAAAATAGCAATGTAAATCAGCAGCATTCGTACTCAAGATGTTCCTGTCGTTTGCTACATCATATCTTTGATACTTATCTTTGCCAATATGGGTACTGTAGATCGAGAACACCGTAAAAATTCTTGCGTTTGAAACTAAACAATTAATGACTATAGAAAGATTACAATTACCGAAACTAAGCTGAACAGCCTAACTGTTGTTATGCTGATGTGAAAGGTGCCACTTTTTCCATAGTTCCTCTCAGCAAGCTCGACCAAATTAATCAACCCTATAATCATCCTGCTGATGCTTTGTAATAAGCTACTATCGATCTCAGCCAAAACGAAAAATCAGCTGCCGGATACGACATCGTATGCGTCACGTGCATCGCTGTTACGCAAGTGCGCGAATAAACGTCGTTTGACAAGAATATGGAGATGAATGACAGTATTGGACATTTTGAGGAGAATAGGGAAAACACGCAAGGAGGAGAGAGGATTCACCAAGTAATATGAATCTGGGAGATTTTAGGATGTAAGAGGCTGTAAGGCTAATGCTTAGAGGTGATATGGTACGAAGTAATCGAACAATTTAGGCCCCGTTAGTGTTCGTCGTCTGAAATGTCGAGCTCGCCTCCTGCGAAGAGGCGGTAGATTGACACTTCTCACAATTGTGAATGTTGAAGCACGCATAAGTAAGGAGCGGTTTACACGCGACCACAATATTGAGTGGGTCGCGAAGATATGGTAGAGATGTTGTTTTTGGCCCGTGATATAGAAAAGGCAGGTCTCATACTCAAAACAAGGCAGGAAAAAAGATTAGAAACAAACATACGTGATTGTAGTGAAAATTTTTCAAACCCACATCGAATGATCTTCTCTGCAATAAAGGCGTCCATCTTTAGAAAAACATGTAGGATTGTTGGATAAGTTTTGATTGCAGGCAACGCATCGCAAGCAACATTCGTGAAATGAATCTGACATCACCTGAAACGATTTCAAATTGCAGATTTATGGTCAAAAATCGCAAGCGATTGCATTGGTGCCTGTGGGAGTGATATCTATTTCCGTATGCACGCGAAATGCTGTTCTCCTCGATAATTGAATTTGTAAATAAAAGTGGCAAATATGAAACATTTTCGGATTTGAACAGAAGCCTAGTTTCGAGAAGGTGCTAAAGTGCGTGAGCAAGCGCATTCGGGGTTTGTCATTTGCTGAACGCTGTTCACGCTTTTCTACATGTTTCTCTATTTTGGCCACGTAATGAAGAGAACTTCTGCTAACCCTAAGCACGAATTGATCCTTGATTTCGTAGCCACATACAGCACAAACAGACTCCTCCAATCGTACAGGACTGGTACCGGCACCTGAAATTCTGCAATTTAAACCTAAATCAAGCGGTTTTCGATTTAATTGCGATTGTTAGACTGGAAGAGAGGACAAGCAAACCGCTACCGGAGCACTACTCAAGAACTTCACCGTATGACAAGGTCTGAAGCAGAATCTCCTCGGTGCTCGCGACGGCCAGCATAGCAGTCGAGATCCGAAGTTGAACGGAAGTTTTGAGAATCAATGTATCGAATGTCGCACTGGTCCGGTGTGCATTTTGTTGTGCAAGACGAAGTGTTTCATGTCGAATACCATAACATACTGCTGAGCGTTCAGCGGCACGGATGCATGTATGTTGGGGACGAGCGTCATGTAGCCGATCATCCAACGACCAAACGAATGCTGCTTAGCTACTGCTAGTTGTAAGAGGATGGAAAAGGAAGTTGAACTATGGCAGAGTGTGCATTTGAGTTCTCAGATGTGCATCTCATTTTTGTGCCTGGGCCGAAGTAGTGGTGTGCACTTTGATACATGTGCGATAAAGTTATAGTTATTTTCACAGCAATTATTACTTGACTAGTGAATGTAACAGCAAAAGACATAGAAACTATTTTCTTCAACTGGCTCTGCAGTCAGAAGGTAGAAACGAAATAAATTAATAGCCATCACCAACCAACTGGTCGGAAAGCAGTCCCAGTACTGAATTGTCGAACTACGGTCTCGCTAAATGCTGGCGATTGTTCGTCCAGATCGACTAACTCCGTCCTGCAATATTGATAAATAAATGTTCGATGAAAAACGGCGGCCAACATACGTTTGATTACATGCATTTTCTCAAGTTCAAATTTCATAACGAGTCTAAGTGATAGAAAAGGCTACAAGGGATTTCGGAAACTATTATGGATATAAAAATCAGAAGTTTGATTTCGCTTACCTCTGCATTACGCCTATCATGTATGCTGATGAGTGAAGCGGATTTGGGATGCATGGCGCGCTACCGTAGCCCTGCCACGCCCCTCACTGTGGAGCTGCGCCATGCAGGATCACAAGCAGATCCCGGAACATGCAAATATCCTCGACATTGCTCTCTCAGACGAAGAAATGCACCAACGGGGTATTTCGGTAGTATGTACCTAATGAGTGAATCACATTTCTATCAAGTTTTTTTTTCGACTTATGCATGGTAATGCGTAAGCCGCATTCTCAAAAGTTGATACCGGTTAGAGAGTTAATCAAAGCTCAATCCCATTTTATGTCCAACAATTAACAGGCCGTCTAGTCACTGGTAGTCCTCCGCTATTGCCTTTTGGGTCTGATGGCTGCGTGCAATTCACAATTTTCTTTTATCGCACAGCTTAATGTTGCAGTGATTGGAGTCTATTACAGTATAGGTCATAACCAATGGGAAGTTAATCTAGCTCAACGAAGTTTTCAGTTTCAGAGATACTCTATGCATGAAACAAACGCACACTTGTTTGAAAGGAGATGCGTCGCAGTAATTACCCATCTGGAGAGAAAGCTGAACCATTCATTTTTGCTAAATCTGCAGTTTTGCCAACTTTAGATGTTCATATCTCAACATTGCGACGAAGGAGAGCAATCCGAGGTAGGGGAAGTGCCACATTCGACGCTTATCCTTTCAGCTGGAACAACACACTCTTATCGCAGTGCATAGCGGAAGGTAGAAGTTGTGATAAATTATTTGAATGCTCGAAATTATAAGCTTTGTAATGCTAGATGCAACAGCTGTTATCGGCTGGTATTTTAATCACAGCAAACTACTCTGGTACAAACTACTCTGTACCATATGCGTCTATCTCTCCAGCAGTATGCTTTTGCACTCATCTTCTCACGGAGCGACCAAATGAGCTCGAAGTAGAATACAGTATTTGTATTTGGTTATCAGCATGAGGTATCAGCCTAATCTAGGAAGCATTTTTCTACGCTGTAAGTTCAGCCATGGTTATCAGTGCGTTCTAATTTCTAACCCAGCACTAATGGGGGTGCTCTAAGAGGATCACGTAACAGCTCAAAATCGACTCAAGCCCTAAAGCTCGGTACTTGTACTCCCAAATAATTGTCAAGCCGTATGGGGTGCCATCGTCTGGCATGCGTACAGCATCACTATATCGCAGCTTGGCAATCGATACTAGGAAGCGAACTTATTGCCTCAATGGACTTTTTCTACAATTTAAAGCTCAAAATTTATCCTATCTACATCTGCTTTTTCGCGAACAACCTTTTTATAGGAGACGTGGCTTGACATCCCTATGATAGGCAAAGGAATTTAGACAGGAGCTTGTAGCTGATTTTGTGTAGAGTCATTGTCCACAAAAACAGGTACAGTTCTCAAGCTGGGCCTGAGATCCGCACGAGGTGTCAAGGAATTGAGCTGCTCATCCAACATTTAATCAATGATTTCGTCCATGAGTTTTATCGCAAAGTTTTGAGCAAGCTCTATTACTTCCCGCTTTTTTTCGAAATTCTTGGAATTTTTCGACAGCCGCGGGTCCTATTTGAGCTTCTTATTTGTTCGCTAGTTCATCAAAACCAACACTCTAAGTGCGCTGACCTCCTACTGTACTGTAGTAATAAAGTCACAAGCAATCATTTTGCAATACAGCTGTGCTGTCGCATAAGCATATCTGTCATAAAACAGTGAAATGTTACTTCATTACTGGAATTGCACATTTTTTGTGTTTGAGAGGTGCCCGTTGATTCCTTTAACCTTTGCTCTTATAATGTTTTTTTATTTTGCAAAAAGGGCAAAATTTTAGGAAATGTAAAGTTTCACTCCAAAACTTGCATCGAATTGTTAATTTCAAGGAAATCGTTACATAGTAGTTTTCACAGGGTAAATTCAGTACATAGCTTGACATAAGAAACTGCAAGTGATAAACATGAGTTCAGATCACTGTTCCGTTATTTTCTACAGAATCCTGCGTTTGATGTTCAAATGGTGTTTTAACGACGAAATTGTTGCAGACTCCCGCTTCATCCTTTCCGAGTGGTCCGCTTACGACATGTTGTTCCACCAGGGATATGTACGGTTTCAAGCCGAGTCTGAGATCGGCACGAGGTGTCAAGACATCAAACTGCTGAAGTAGTGATTATCATATCAGCACGAGAACAGTTTTCGATGCAAAGATTTGAAAAGAAGTTATGACATTTTCAGTTTCTCTTTCGAAATGTTTGAAATTTTTTGACTGCCGCTCAAACGCGTATAGCAAAAGTGTCGTAGCTGCCGAAGGTGAGTAAAGGTGTGGGTTTCTCATGAGCCGTGCATGGCATTTCTGCCGTGTCGGTACCGTGTGTGAGTCATGCAGCTTCCCTCTCGGTGCCGACAGAGGTCGACTCACCGTCTCCGTAGCGCTCGTGTTCACAAACAAGCGTGTACCTTTGTACTTTAAAGGTCCTTTTTGCGTAAAATATGATAGCTGTGTTTGACAATCGTCGAATTGAAAACTACAAAAATCTCGTAGTTTGCGAATGGTCGAGCGATCGTGTGTGCTCGTGTCATGGACGGTATAAGAGAGTTGTGGCCCAGGAGCAAATATAGATGCTGGAAACTTTCTTATACTAATTAAAATTTGCTGTCACTTGCAATTATTTGCGTATATTTCGATGTGATTACAGAATTGGAAGATATTAGTTGTCGTCAAGACGCAAGAAAAGGTCAGAACTAGAACTAACCTTCTCCCTTGAGATGCATATAATTTTGAGTTTGAATTGTTGATCAGTTCCGTGTTCATTTGATAAACGTTTCTTTAGGTAAAGTTTTGAGCTTTTGGTTATAGGCACTTGCACGCAGACAATCTGACAATGGACCAAAATGTCCAAGTAGTCTTTCAAATATATTTCATACAATTCTTTTAGACTAACAATTACACGTTGAGAATTCAGCAAGTACTCCTAAGCCAATTCAGGCTCACTGTGTTCTAACATTGGGTGGTTCTCCCTTTAAAAGAAGACAGATGGAATCATTTGTAAATTTCACATTTGTTCGGACAAGTCGGCTTGTGAAAGGCAGATTTATTCGTTGATGCTTAAGTCGCCAACGATTGAAGTTTGCTGGAACCCTATTTTAAGGTGTATAAGCCGCGCCCTCCTTCCTTTATATGCGAGCAGATCCAAGCGTGCCACTGTGCATGTTTTTCGCGAAGCGGTCACTTTCTCGCACACTGCTCTCAGTTAACGCGCCCCGTGGTAACAGGCAGTCTTTTGACGTGTTCACCTTTAGAGCAAACAGTGTGCGGCTTATAAACCTGAAAATAGGGCACTTACCGCAATCGCCTTCCTACTAACCGCGATGTCAAACGGAGTACTTTGCATCCTACCACAACAAGACCTTCTGCTGGAAGTGGACTACGTATAAACGAACCTGCACATTACAGTGCTTATTGTTAGTGGAGTTTTCTACATTATAGTCACAAAAACTAAGGAAAGCTGGCAGTCAGGCAACTCTTGTCAATCGCTCCTATTTTCTTCGCCGAAATTCGAAAATATTAGGTCGTTTCAAAAGTAATTTCGCTTTTTTCAAACGAGCGCCACATTTGATGGAACAAAGGTTCCTGAGAGTTCTTGGAAGCTTTCGATGCAGAATTTCATTCTCTTTCTTATAGTTATAAAATTGTCGCAAAACAGTCAACGAACTTTCAGAAAATAATCAAAATCTGCGACCCATGCTTTTTGGGATGGTCAAGTTTCACGATTTTTTAAAACTTTCATATCAATCCTCAGAAGGAGTTCAAGTAAAGATCCGATAGAGTAAACCTTACGGAATACAGTACTGCTTTTTTCTCTTTCTCGTAGCTCGCCGTAATTTTTTAAAAGATTTTTTAGCAGAACGATCGGATTTTGGCAGGCCCACCTCAGCCACAATCGCATCAAACATCAGTAATTACTCGAAATTTCAAGCTTTCAAGATGATATATGACTTAATTTTGATTTTATAAAGCAAATGAGAGTTTACGGATTCGAAATATCAAATTTCGAGTTTTTCGGGTACAGCCTGGGGCTCGCTAAAAAAATGAGTTATGATGATTTTATCTCCGAAAACTAAACGAATTGGAAGCAAAAAACGCCTGTCAGAAAGAGGAGAAAATGCTGCATCGAATAGTGCGTGAGCTGCTCTTCTTTCGATGTTCTACGAGGATTTAGCTGCCCAAGTCTGGAAATCGGTAGCATCACCTAAAATTCTGTTAAAAATGTAGGACAAGCTATGGAAATGAGAAAAAAGTAGTTTTGCATTCTGTATGGTTTGCTCTATAAAGGTATTACTTGAACTCCTTCTGAGGATTGATATGAAAGTTTTAAAAAATCGTGAAACTTGACCATCTCAAAAAGCATGGATCGCAGGTTTTGGTTATTTTCTGAAAGCTCATTGACTGTTTTGCAACAATTTCATAACTAGTAGAAAGAGAATAAAATTCTGCATCGAATGCCTCCAAGACCTCTTAGAAAGCTTTGTTCTGTCAAATGTGGTGCCCGTTTGAAAAAAGCGAAATAACTTTTGAAACGACCTAATAGAATCCCCTTCTTGCAGTCGAGACCTTTCTTTTTTATACAGGGTGTCCCAAAAAAATGTATCGAACGTTTGATCTCCAATAACTTCCCTATATGGGGAGCTTTCGCAGGTTTTTGAGTGTTTACGGTAGAGCTGGGTCAACTTAGATTTACAGTATAGAGCGAATCACCGATTTCTCTTAATTACTGTAGGATTACGGTAGGAATTTTCGACTAATTTTAAGCTTGTGATAGGCGAGAACTGCTTCTAAAAAATTCCGAAAAACCCAAAGGACGTTAAACTGAGGTTTTTGGGGGTGCTGAATCTAATCATAAAGTTTTCCGCTACCGTATCCCTCATCTTCCTACGATGTGCACAGTATCGCTATTTTTTTGGCTTTTTGTAACGTGTTCGTAACTGCAACGTTGATTAAGTAAATTTTGGAAAAAAAAACAAAAATTTATCTTTACAGTGCGCATATCGAAAGAAGATGGGGAGTACTGTAATGGAAAACTTTGTAATTAGATTAAGCACCCCCAAAAACTTCAGTTTAACGTCCTTTGGTTTTTTGGAATTTTTTAGAAGCTGTTCTCACCTGTCAGAAGCTTAAAATTAGTCAAAAATTCCCACCATAATCCTACAGTAATTGAGAGGAATCGGTTATTCGCTCTATACTGTAAGTCTAAGTTGAACCCAGCTCTACCGTATAACACTCAAAGATCCGCGAAAACTTTCCATATAGGGAAGTTAGTGAAGACCAAACGTTCGATACATTTTTTTGGGACACTCTGTACAATATGTTCATCGTGCGATAAATTTAGACTCAACGGCATCTCAACGTTGCTGCACTCGTCTGTGCAGAGATTTATAGTGCGACTCAATTGCGGTGTCCCTTTTGCAAACGGGCGCCTCCGCAGCGCGAGCCCCGCTTGCTGACTTCTGATCGATGAAGCCGATTGACTGCTGAAGCCATACCCTGTGAACGCTGCGCAAAAGAAGAGGATATGCTGCTCGATAGGGACAATTTAATTGAGACAGAGGCAAGGCGAAACCATATACTCCAGACAAGCGCATTTCTCTGCCTTTCGCATAATCTGCGCAGTAGTTGTAACAAACACACAGCCGTAAAGTTACTAAAATCAAAATTAATGACAGTTTCAAGTGCTCGCAAAAAGCTAAATCAAAAGCCTCAGAGGCCCTCGATTTCCTTAAGCCTCGATGAAGTTTAGGGCCTATGGGGAAGAACAACCAGCAAAGGGCACAGAGTAGATCATCTGAGTAACTTTGCTGCCTGAGTTAATAGCTACCGGGGCGCCATTCATCTAAACTCCGCAGGGCGCAACTTCTGGTATGTAGAAGTGTCTGATTGAGTACGCTAAACCAATCGTAGCCAGACATTTTCACGGATCTTTTTGAATTCTTATATGCGGTAGATTACACAGTGCCCTGATTTTTGCCGTAAGTTGCTTCTCACCATAAGGAAAAATCTGACATTTGTAAAACATGGTTAAGTACCTGAAACTTCCATACTCAAACAAGCACTTCTACGTATCAGAAGAGGTGCGGCGCCGAGCTTACATTAGTTGAACGGTGCTCTTGGACTGAGACGTCCATCTCGATGAGCACGATGGGGATGCGAGCTAATGTTATCTGCATAAGCATCGCGCTTTTTTGCACATATTGTGAGCGGTATTTGCATTCTGTGAGTAGATAGCTTTAGAAAGAAAAACTTTTTGCTGCTAATAATTGGAAATTTGCAGGTTGGCATTTCTTGCCGGCGTAAAAATGGATGCGTGAGATACATATCCAACAAATTCTACCCGTAGATGCGGAAACCATAAATCTGTATCACATCTCTTCACACACACTATACAACTTCTGATAGTGTTCACAGCGTGTGCTATTCCTTTACTGTTTATACTCAATATATGATTCTTCAGTGGTCAACCTCACGACAACCTCCGAGTGATCCGTCAGTATTCCCATAACAATGCTCTCGTAACGTAACGTTTGTTATTTTGAAGAGGCAGTTAGAAAAAAGACTATAGCACAGCTTTGGATGTGAAGCGATAAAGACACTTCACTTAATGTGTTGTAGTAGTGGTTTTGAGTACTGATCTCGTGCAGATTAGGTGCTAATGAGAGATCGCACAAAGATGATGGCCGCAGCTTTCAACTACCCTGAAACCTTGTGAATAAGTCCGCTATTCCAGAAGAGGACGAGGAAGGTCCACGCTCACGCTGCTTTTTTTTTATAGATATAACCCCCTATAGCTTGGAACAACAGAAATCATGAAATTTCATAAATCTCTGAAAGATGGGGTTAGCTGAACGCCAATGAAAAGTTTTTGAAGAATCTTTCAAATGGTTATTGGAAATTGGGACACGCACGGACTTACCATGAAAAAGGTCGGTCTCTAGCAGCATTGTGGAACATTAACACGTTGATGACGAGCTATTTTTTTGAGGTCTGTCCTTGTGGATGAGACGTTTCTCTGCATCCCTACGCCTGGCCGCATGTATGTATGCATGCATCCGTCCCCAAACACATGTGCAAGCCCCGCCCCATGCGGGCTCCGCCCACTAGGCCGAAAATGTCGGAACTTGCCCAAATTCTAAGATCTCAGGCGAATTCCGCCACCTTCAAAAATGGGCGGAGCTTGCCACTTAGGGGGCGGAGTTTACCTGGCGGTGGGCGGGGCCCGACTAAAAGTTACTTGAGGTCTTTGCGATCATCCACGGCCTCATCCATGGTTTTCATGAACACAAAGAGTCCTTCTGAGAGGCATGGGAATGGGCGGAATTCACCAGAAGGAGCGGGGTTGATACATGAAGTATAAGCTCCTGCAAGACGAAGGCGGTCGGTTCGATGTGCAACGCGGCTGCGGCATGGCTGCGTCACAGCCGCGTCACAGCCGCGTCACAGCCACGTCGCACATCGAACCGACCGCCTTCGTCTTGCAGGAGCTTATACATCTGAGCCTATGCTGATTATATGAACATAAACTGAGAGGATTGGACAGATAGTATTGAAACTAAGGCCGCCGCGCACCATTGCGCGGCGTCGTCCACAGGGACAGACTGCCTGCTGCGCACCATTGCGCGGCACTGTCGTCAACGTAACGCAAATTTTTTAAAAGTAACACGCAGTAAAGAATAATAGAATAAGAATAACAAATCATAACAAGCGTTAAATCAAGGTAGAGCCGGTGAGGTGCTAGCGAAATAGTGTAAGAATTCAATCGTTGATGATAGTGCCACAATAGTTTAGAAGAATAAAAAGAACCTATCACGTGGACTTGGGCAATTTGTGAAGTCTGCACAGCGCACACTGGACTGACCCTTTCTCCAACTAGCATCAGTGAACGCTCTGTTGACCCCCATGTTTTGACCTCTAGACTGCATCATGAATACCAAGCAAACCTTGAGGGTAAAATATAGCCCAAGTTTTGCTCTCAAAAATAAATTTGGTCCGTTGATGAATACCAGTGATTTCTGGAAGGAGAGGCTAAAAGAGATGTTTGGCGATTTTTGCTATAAAATCTCTCTCGTTTTCGTTGTAATGATTTTGTGCATACAATTGCCGAGGATTTGTAGAGTGAAATGTTGCACTCGCAATGATTATTTCTAGAAAGAATCATGTTGAATTCCTGAACTTCGGGAACTGGTAGAACTTTTGAAACAACCCGATACATTATCCATAGTGGATTCAATGCGATGAACCATTGTTGAAAAGCCCGAAACAATCCTATTTCTAGTCAGCATTTCTTATTTACCATCCTTTTTGGTAAATAAGGACTACGCTTTTTTGTGTCATCAATTTGCATGTCTTCAAAATCACCATCGCTAAGAAATATATAGCCTCCACAATTCGTGATAGAGATTCGCTGCGGCCTTGCTCCCATCTGAAAATGTTCAGTTCAGTTGTCTAGAAGATGTCTATCATTAGGGGTAAACGAAATCGCTTTTAGTAAAGATGAAGCAAAGAAAATTCATTTGCAAAAGGTGCGCAAGCGATGCACGCGACCGCCTTCATGGTCACAATTTCTTATTGCCCTATATCTGGGCCTGAAGCAACACTGAATGAAACCCAAGAAGTGATAGGTACCCGAACCCTCAAAACGAGCTGCCTCTCCCTGTTTTACTGATGTTTCTTTTTGCGGACCCAGAACCAGCCCCTTCTGTCAACAGGTAAAGGCGGCGGTTTCGGGGGACCGTCGGGAGGGGCGTCTTCTTCGGCTGTCCCCAAACTAACAAAGAAAGAAATCCAATTTATTCTGTTCCTTCCGGATTTTATCTATGTAATTCTCCCTTACACTTCCCGATATGATGAAGATTCGAAAACCGAGAACCTCTGTTTCGTGGAGCAGAAAGCAGTCCGGTAATGACGACTGCCGGAACGCGAGCCTGACATACGCTCGGCTCTTACTATTTCGCATTTCAGGATTGCCGATCGTCCTATGAAAAGTAAGAACAGACAGATAAAGTCAGCACATCGGATTCCACCTGTAGCGCTGGGTGAGAACAAACGCTGGTGCTCAATAATACTTCGGATGGCCCTCGAGGACTACCTGCTGTCTGAAAAAGTCTGAAAAATATAAGCAAGCAGAATTTATATTCTAGATTGCTCCCAAGCAACTGAAGCATCCTGAGGTTTCTAGGGACCACACAAAGTCGTGAATTTCCTCGTTCCTCACATAATCCTTTGAAGTATTTTACAATGTGCTCTTTGTTCAAGCTCTACTATTACTCAGTTGCTTCTATGAACACATAATTTCAAAAAAGGATAGAGCTTGCGTCTAACTACACATGAGAAACTCTAGCCTTCCAATCAAAGAATTACAGGTAGATTTATTGAATATTTCTCGAATAAGATAGCCGCATTGGAGATTATGATGGTAAAACGAGAGACCATATGTAAAAGCATGGCATGTTGAATAGCCAGTGGCAGAGAATGGAAAGCAAACGCAGTGCTTGTAATACCTGAAAGATCCGTAAAAACATACAAAGATCTCTGCTTCTGCACAAGGTATCACAATATTTGTCATTTCCAAGTAGGAAATTTGCATCTTTCTTGATGAAGAAGTCATTTCAGGAACTTAGGAGTCTGAAATGGCCTGATGTGTGAGTAGTAGTCAACCAAGAAGTCTCGTGTTTGTTGTTCCGCAAGTGAACCATTGGTGGTACAGTTTGAGCATAGAAATTGAGCAGGAAACTGGACTTTCGGGAATTGTGGATCCTCAGTGTCGCGACCGTGAAGGCGCGCATTCACGATGTTGTGCGCCCGCCATAGATACATGATCACATCTTCCGGACTCTTCACCTTGATTACAAGATGATTTAGATAATGAAAAGCGAGTGCGCGGAACAAACTTGAGCTTCCATTGGAAATGTAGCAGTGGTCATTTTGTGGAAATGTTCACGACAGTGTAGACAACCAAAGAACGATGTGATCCACGCGCGAATTGCCTGGAGCGGTTCTAGTGGTTTGAAGTCGGTTACTGCAATTTAGGTGTAAACAAACATAATCTGTAGATTTCAACTATGACTCTACAGCAGATTGCATGTTTACTCACACCGTTCTTCGGCTTGTTTGTACGCAGAAACGGTCAAGACATGAAAGGTGATCCACAATCCACAAGTGTACCCTCGAAACTGCCCAGTAGAACCCTTGCAGTGTTCCCAATCAGAATTCACGGCAAATGGGTCTCCCTCAGTTTTCTGAAAAAAAGCGTTACCAAACGAGTAGAACACATAACACCGCCAGTAGACTCCCCGCGCAGATATCTCGCACGTTCATGCATTCTCCGTATACTACAATCTGTAATAATAGTCCGAGCAGGTTAACTATAGGCGATTTAGTAACCTCGGCTTTGGTCTTACTTCTCTCGTTTGGATAAAACGAACTCACCTCAGCTGTGATGAACTGCCTCTGCCATTCATCAGGGGTGATCGTAGCGTCTAATCCACGATTTTCGAGATAGTCCCGAAGTCGTGCAAATACTTTCACAGCCCGGGTAGAACGATCAAGGACAGACTATATAGCTCAAAATTTTATACCGAAGGAGATCAACGTTGTCGGTGACACATACGTTGTTGCCATAAGAAGTCGTGACAGGAAAATAATCGGCCAGAAGATTGACAAAAGCATGGAGGGCAGTGAGGTTTTGACCAGTTAGCGGAGCATTCGTCCGTGATGTCTCTCGAAACAGGGCATATCGCACTGCTTTGAGCATGTCCACCTCAGAAACGTAGTAAAGAGCACGACATCTGAACTAATTTTTCAATCAAAAGAAGTGGCGAAATCAGTGAAAGTATAAAATTGTGCAAGCGACTTGTTCTTACTCGTCCGTATTTTTTCTGGAATCTCAAACATCGAATTAGCCTTGCAAGAATTTTTCCGAGGCGTGGCTGCCGCCAAGCCCGTTTTTAAAATTCTGAAATCGTAAGTCGCAAAACCGTAATCTTATGGGAAATTTTGAGAGGAGGGGCGCATGGCTAATGCCTATACCTCTTTGTTTGAATGAACCCTTCCCCCTCCTAAAAAGGTTCTTTTACCACTACCTACCCGACGATATTCTAGCCTGTTCTTTCTCGATTAGTTATGATATTCCATTCACTTGATTTCTAACACTCTGCTATAAAAAGAAGTTCTTGTAATCCGCTACGATACCACTTCCGTAGTTTCACGTGAACGAAACCATAAAAGCGTTTTTGTTTTATGAGAGACTGAGGTGATTGTAGAGTTATGTGAAAGATGTTATGTACAGATTTGACATTGAGAGCCCTTTCTGAACTACTTGATTTTTGCAACTGGTTTCAAAGCTTCGCTCTCTTTGGATATGGCGAACCCAAACTTTGGCATTATGTAGAAGGCAATGTGAGCTACAAGTGAGCACAAATTGTCTAAATTTCGAACACGAAATAGAAAAGTTTCAGGCGTTTTTCGAAAACTAGTGAAATTGAGAATTTTTGGGGTTTCAAGCTAAAAGGAAGCCTTTGGCAGCCTAGACCATGCGCAGTAATCCGGATTCGTCTACAAATTATTGCTGGAGGTTGATTTCTTTGGCCTAGTAAAAAAGAAACAAAATTTAGGGGCATATCGAGATTTGGCGTCCTCATAAAGTCGAACGAGTCGATGTACGCAAGAGCTGCTCGGGACGACCGTCAATGACTAAAGAGCTCGAATTCCGCCGAGATGTACATGGTAAGGTTATTTGGCCTGCTAGACACGAATATCATATTCATTTGTTGAATCAACGCCTCTTTCCTCAGCTGCGCTTGTAGCTTACATAGTAACCAACGCAGTGGCAAAATTTGAGTGCGCCATGTTGAGTGAGAGGGAAGTTATGAGACCAGTTGCAAAACTTAGTTTCCAACCTAATAAAACCTTAAGAAGAGTTTAGTTTCCAGGGAAAAATCTTGAAAGTCAGGGCGTAAACTCTGAAATGGGTAAAAGTTTTGTTGCCGTTAGCTTAAAATCATGCTCAATCCCAACACCTACTTCTCAGGGTCACTATCGCAGGACCGCGTTCTGTTCTTGCGGGTGTGGAACTGAACGGCTTGCTGCGAAGGATCCCTGAGGAAATTTTCCAGTTCAGTCAGCAACAGCCTGCGAAGCCTGTAAGAGAGAACTTCGATGTGAGAGTAACGTGACAACGAGGACCTACTCGGCGACTAGGACGGGCTTTTTTTCTCCTCTTTTGAAGATCGCTAGAGATGGAAAATCAGTAAGGTGAAGAGCGTCTGCCAAGGGGTGATTTCTCAGGCAGCGACGCACCAGGAGACGTTTTCTATGCTGGTGCAGATCTAGTAAGAGCTGCAAATCATTTTGATGAAACTGTCGATCACAGAGGAAAAGGTGCACCTGAGCTCCCGTTAAGCTCGACTGATGATTTTCGAAGATAATGGCCATGTGCTGGGTGCTCGGAGGAGCCCCCTGCCAGAGTTCGCCGTAAGTGACGACACTTAAGCACTGTTATTTAAGTTAATGCATTTTGGTGGAAGTAACCCACTCTCCAAGATAATCGAAAATTGGCCAATCGCTGAAACGATTGACGGCGTAGTCATCCATGACAACCTGGGGCGTACGAAGAGATGGTAGTTAGCGCTGACATTTATCCCACGAGATACGCACCTTCGTCAACTGATCTCTCATTTCAGCCATAGACTGGTACGGCCGCAGCTTCGACCCACCAAAAGCATCACTAGAGTTTCGTGGAAAATACTGAAGCAGATCCGAAACAATGTCAGTTGCAAAACTTCAAACCGGAAGCGTCTATTACCTTTATGTAAGGAAAAAATTGCACACCATTGTCCTGACACGTCATATGATTCACAGAATCAGCGCAGTTGATGGCCGCTATCTTCACCACTTCCTGCCACCCCTTTACATCATTGGCTAGAGCCTTGTACAGTGGAGCGAATGAGCGGCAATGTCCGCACCAGTCAGAATAAAACTGAAGTGTAGCGTAATTTTCTAGCGTCTTTAGAGTTTTCGACAAAGGCCTTACATTGGGTATGCTTTTGGATGCGGCTAAATTCTAGATTGCAATATAGGGGCAGAACGTTTTCGTGATAAAATAAGTGCATACAGGTAAAGGATGTAACGAGTCACTGTGAAATAGATGTATGATCGCGTATTCATGTCAAGACTGAATAAAAAATTTTGAGAATTTCAGCTCTCTGATTGGCATATCCAAACCACAAGGTGTAGCTTAACAATGTAAACATATTGTATGTGACTGGCAAACCCGTGAAGTTTGACTCAAAAATAAATCTTCTGACTATAACAAAAATCGAACATCACCTCAGAGCAGTGGCGGTGCGAGGGGGGGGCGCCCCCCCCCCACGAGAATGGGTCGCGAAATTTTTTAAAATTACTTATATGGGTTATAAAAATTTGCAAGTGACTTCTTTTTACTTGTAAATAATTAAAATAATTTTTAAAATTTTTCAAAAATTCAAACTAGCCTTGTAAAAAAATTTTTTTCGGGGGCGTGGCTAACGTCACGCCCCCTTTTTCTTGATTTTGGGGGGTATGAGGCCACAAAAAATTCCGGAACCACCCCAAAAATTTTTTCGGAGCGCGTGGCTAACGCCACGCACCTTCATTCAAAATTTTTTTTGGCGCCCCCCCCCCCCTCGGTCCGAAATCCTGCGACCGCCACTGCCTCAGAGAATCCTGAGGTTCTCCCATTCGCCCACGCACACACTCAACACATTTTACAATATCACAGAATGTGCAAAACTTCCGCAAGGTCGCGGAATTCCGGGAATGTCGCGGACTTTCGCGGAATTCCCGGAATTCCGCGAAATTCACGGAAATTTTGCACATTCTGTGAGGATATTGTATACCTGCACTTGATGTATCCTTTTATGATTGCTAATCGAGGAGGCCAATTCTACCTAGCAGTCCTAAGTCCCAGCCACATACACATTTATATTATGACTCATTTCGATAGGTTTAGCGATAAAACAAACCTTTGCAAGTGCCTTAGTTTTTCAGAGAGAGATATCAATCTCATGTGACGATTTGATATTAGTTGATTATTGAATGTGACTACTTTTCCAAAAATATTTAGCACAAGATTGTAAGTACCCTAAAATCTTACAGCTAAGTCCACTTTTATGACAAGAAAAATCGATGAAAAAGCACCCATCGCTAAGAATCTTGCCGATAAGTCCTCCTCTCATATAAGTCCGTCTACAGATAAGTCCGGACTTACCTGACAGTTTTCGGACCTATCTGACAAGATTTCAAGGTAGTTATAATGAAAAAAAAACGGACTCAATCTGTAGAACGGACTTATCTGAGGAGGCTTATCTGGGTCAAAAAAGATGACTTACCCGAAGAAGGCGGACTTATATGTAGACGGACTTATCTGATGGGAGGACTTATCTGTGAGATTTTAGGGTGTTGTATTCCTTTCCCTGACCTTTACATTTCAATGAACAAACTTCAAAACATTGAAGGCCCAAAATGAGTTGAGTTATGCACACTGCGCAGTTCTAACGTCTTTAGAGTGCGCGAGACCTACACCGCATGAAAGCAAGTCAGGGTTGACAAAAAGCAAAAACTGAAGCGAACTGCAACTGAAAAGGAAATTACCTCTACTAAATAGGACGTGCATTTCTCTCCAATACAAAAAATAGTGTCATTAAAAGTGTTGTCATCAAGCTGAAGTACCATGTCTTCTTCAGCGTAGAGGGTCGGATTGAGTCCCTTGGGCGTGTTCCCGTACATAGCCACTTCACTAGTCACCCAAGGCAGCAAGAGGAAGATTAAATAAGACATCTGCAAGTATGTCATCGAATCAAAAGCCATGAGTAAGCTAATGCTTGACCCTATTGCACGTCCGTTCAATATTGCGTTGCTTATAGGCATGACAATGTTTACGTTCAGACAGCCACCCTTTGTCTCAATGACAGTTTCGCGGCCGGTGCGGGTTAGTCCCGCTTGCCGACTAGCTTGGACCTTGCACCGCGTCTGCAGACGTTTGAGCATTTTCTCACGCCCATTTCGACTGTAACTTTGGCGAAAATGACTAGAGTATACGTCAGAGACGCGACGCAAAGCCTAAGGACCGTATGCCGTACATCCCCGCGGGAGGGGATTCTAATTGTAAGCTACGTCCCCCCATAACCCTTGTCAATATTTTTAACGGTCAAGAAAATAGTGGAATGCAATGGTGCTTTTGATTGAGCACCCTAACAAGCTGATGATTTGAACTCTGCAACTGATCCTGGATCAAAACGAACTGATGGAAATGGAGGAGTTTGTGGATATTCAAAGGTTTGACTGGACTAGGCAAGACTTTTGAGGCACTCAAATTAATTTGCATATTCGCTGTTCCTGTTGACCATCACGTGCTTGCTATCCCCTGTAGGGTACCCTGATGATCAAAAAGTGGGGTTTGTAACCACCTTGGGCCATTCCATTCTCTTTCCTATGCTTAGCTTGCAATTTGCTACAAATGCTGCACTTACGCAATACTAGACGCTACAAGACGCTAGATAAGATGTCCCAGCAACCGTGAAAACTATCAGATTTTCCATCACTGTCTAAGACAAGTGCCTTGAGCTTATAATTCTGGATTTGCAGAGTTGAATTATTGATATGCGCAGGTTCATCATACGATTCAAATCACATTTGCTACTATTCTGACTTTAGTTGAAATATCAGATCAAAAGAATAATGCTGCTTTATAGCACTGCAACAGAGCAAATCTCAAAAATGTGTGAGCATCTTTTGATAGCTAAGCAAAAGCTTAGCTTTACAAAAGACTTTGGCAAAAATCGTTACCTACGTGAAGTTTGAAGACGGAAACCTAAGAGTATCAACGACTCAAAAACTGTGCATATCACGGACAATCATAATATGGAGTTGTTATGCTTCTTTCAGGCTAGAAATAGAGGAAAATGATGGCCGTAATTTGACAAGCGCAAGTGGATTATCTGGCGCTATTCCACATTAGTTGACCCAAAAAATGAAAGTCTGAATTTCGCTAAAACTTCGTTTAGGGGGGGGGGGGGTTATTTGGTACGCTGAACATGAATATGATGTTTATTTCGTGCGACAGCGCTATCCGGTGGGGTTACGGTAGCATTACGGTAGGGGGTCAAGACCACGGATTTGCAACCACACTTCTGTACAGTCTAGTCGTTTCGTTTTTCACTGTGTCTCAATGCACATACATCGCGTGTATCGACCTTGAATAAGTTGGTCCTTTTGCGTACGAATACATGAGAACTCTAACTGAAGGCTTCCACTGATACTTGCAATGGAAGAAAACTATGGAAAAGACGTTGAGAACTCACTTATCGTGAACAAGTTTGCCATCACGGCCAGCGACTTCCGGAATGGCAAGCGTTGGGTGGATGGTGTGTGCATTCGCGCATATTAAGATAGAAAAAGGCTCGATTGTACGTGCTACATGGTCACTAAATAAGGGTGATTTTGCAAAATAAACAAAAAATGTGACCAGTTCGCATTCGTCTACATATGAAGCCGATTTTTTCGGAAAAGATATGTAAAGTTTTCGCATCACTTTGTGGATCGCAATTGATGCGAATCCCGAATGGAATCTTGCAGGAACTGCTTCAGTGTACCGAGCAGTACCCTTCGTGCATTAGCGTTCAACATGCTCCGGTAATAAAGAAACGACATTCATCCAACGTGATATGCACTTGATGAAGGAAGCACTTTCAAAAAATTTGGAGATGGGCAACAAATTGTACAAGCGAAAGTGCAAAAGACTGAAAAGATTGACCTTTCGTCGGGAAAGAAGCCAGCGCTGATGACTGGAATTGAGGAAAATCAAAATGACCACTGATGTTACAAACGTTGGAAGTGATCAAATTGGAGGTATAGGCCATTCGAAAAATCGTGACGGTGGCGCGACCGCACGCGACGCGCACGCACTTCCATCAACCGCAATCCCTTAGTTTTCATCTCTTCTCGAGTGGTAATTCTGCTTATGTACGGTATTGTTAAGTATTAGGACAGTAATAAGACAATAGTATCAAGTACTAAGACAGTAGTGGTAGTATTAAGACAATGGAAGTGGCTGAGCTGAACGTTGAGGTCATGCCTTTTAGTACGAGTTTCTTATGCTCCTGTTGGCGCAAAGAGCGCAGTCAAATCCGTCGTCATGATTTTATAGATGACTTATGCAAGGAGCACATGTAACCGCTTTGGCACAAGTTATAGATTGGCGGCGATGATTCACCAAGCTACTTCGAGCACAAAAGAAATAGAATCGGAAACAGATAATTCAAGCAGGTACTCATTCTGCTTCTTCCCCGCTTCAGCTTCTGCCGTATAGAAGATAGGGATTAGTAGGACGAACAAATGAAGTTTCAGAAGTTGCAGAAGCCACTCCCCACTCCTTATAATTCACCAATGAAAAATGGGTTCAATAAAAAAAAGGGCAGTTTCACTAGATTACGACCATGATCTGACCTAAAAAAATAGTAGGAGAACTCTTTCGCTCCGAAAAACGTTAGAGTGACCGGCATGTACATTTCCGCAATGTGCACACAGTTCTCGAGTCAAAGCAGGAAGTTATCTTGCACGCACTAAGTGCTTGCTACCATTGTATGAGTCAGCGCATAGCGACGTAATAGGAATGCAGTAGCACAAATAAGTGAATGAATGAGCACCGCTCGATGCATGGAGCAGAAGACATAACGAAAATAAACGAAAAGTGCCGTAAACTATCGCAATTGCGAGAATATAAACAACATTCGACGGGAACTTTGCGACCATTCTTCGAAACAGCGAAAGTAGTAGCATGTGGTACAGAGATCAGATCGATGAAATCTTATCATTTAGAGATTCGAGAACATGCCCCAGTTTTTATCCACAGAGAAAGGATAGAACAGCGTAGAAGATTCGCTGGAGGAATCGCTTTTCCCTCAATAGAGCTGTCAAAAGGCTGAAGCAGGTTTGCAAAGATCGTCGAAGTGAGCAGAGCGCTACAATCCTCACAAAAAACGCCTATCCCATTGTAGCCACAATGGGCCCCCGCAGATTGTCACGATTCAACGCACACCTGGAAAGTGTCTTGCTCAAAATATACTGAATCGGTTATTCCTGAAGGATTCTCGTTGTTCCTCTTCAGAACTTTCTGATTGAATGGATTCAAAAGATCTGAAAGACCTGAGCTTTACAAGTATACAAGTACATCAACTTACTTACAAGGGAAAGTTCCCAAGTCAGCTCGGCCAACCAGGATGAGTAATAGATCACCGTAACGGGCTTGAAACGCTGATTCCAAATCTGCTTTCCTTCTCTGCGGAGCGACTTTCCGAGAGGAGTTATGAGCGTTTGAAAGTCTAAATTTGTCATGCTCGTGGCTTAAAATCAGTTAAAAACTGTAAAACAACAACTAACGAAATTTCAATATCTGTGTTCCGTCCTTGTAATCAATATACTTGACACAAAACTGATAAATCACTTTCATGTGTTATTGTACAGGTTCCGCCAATTTTAAGCCACTTAAAACATGACAAATTTAGACTTTTAAACGCTCATAACTTCTCTCGGAAAATCGCTCCGCAGAGAAGGGAAGCAGATTTGGAATCAGCGTTCCAAGCCCGTTACGGTGATATATTACTCATCCGGGTTGGCCGAGCTGACTAAGGAACTCTCCCTCGTTAGTTGGCGATTTCCCACAAAAATTCTCATTGTATGACCACTCAATAATAAGAAAAAAAGGTCTTTAATTCACATTGTGTAAATAACCAAAAGGCTTCGATTCGTTCCTGCCCTTAGACGGAGTAAAAGTATTTACAGACCTCCCCTGGAACTCTCAGTAAGTAAGGAAGGTCTGTAAAACTTATTTTCAATACTAAAAAGTAAATTTGTTTAGACCTAAAAAATATGTACGTGAATTTTTCTTAAAAATAAGGTTTTTTTGGATATAGAAGTGTGTCATACATGATTCTATATATTTATTATATCAAATCTATAATAGTAATGGAATTACTTACCTTTAAATGAATATATTAGGTTGTCCCGAAAGTTTTGTCCGTTTTTTCAACCTCTCACAAAAATACGTGGAACAAAGATAGGGAAACGCTCTAAGCACTACTCGACGCATCTTTTCCTCCTCTTTCTAACTGTAATAATCTTGTGCAGATTACTCTTTTACTCACTGAGAAAAACGCCGGATTTTCGAACCCATGGTTTTTACTATGTCCAAGTTTGACAATTTTTCACAATCATCATTTTCAATTTTTGGAAGATCTTTGATAGCATAGGTGCGATAGGGGGAGCAGGGTCCTTTCCAGGTGAAGGGGGTTCGGCTATTTCCGACTAGAAGAATGAAGGGGGTAACTGAGTCTTAAGATGAATGCTGACGCAAGCTTGCATGCCTAACGGTAGCGGGAGTGAAAAGAAGGAAAAAAAACGGTAAAAGAGGTGTGAAATGAAGATTTTCTCAATGCCTAGGCCTTTGAAGGTAATCTAACAGGGACTTTTTTGACTCGGGAAAGCTTTGTGTTTCATCAGTCGACATACTATCCGAAAGCTTGAGACATATAGAATCGACGTAGACCGTCTCTTTTTTTCCAGCTCTCTTGTGAATACACATATAAGAAATCATATCTAGCTTCAGCATCAACTGATTCTATGCAATCACTTTGCGCTCCATTTCTGAGAGAAAGAGGAGAGCTAGAGAAAAAAAGACGGTCTACATTTACTGGCAAGGTCTTGCTCTGTGCTACTGTTAGAAAATCAGGCACCTTCATTCATTCTTCAAGCAGGAATTTCTTGACAAAAAGACACATGCTTTTAGATAAAATGCCATGTATCTCTGAGTAGAAGGGAGCTGGAAAAAAAGAGACAGTCTACGTCGAATCCTTGTTTCGTGAGGTTTCTAATGGTATATGGGTCGTTGGATGAAAAAACTCGTGGCTTTTCAAAATTGAGGTGGAGATATTCAATACTAACTTGCACCACCCTGCTCCGGCTTTCGATGGGTAGCTAGAGCAAGACTTTTTTGGATTGGGAAAGCTTTATGCACCAAAACTTTGTATACCATTCAATAGTTAAGAACACGAGGAATCGACGTAGACCGTCTCTTGGTTCTTTGTGAAGCGAGATATGAGCAATTTTACCCAGCTACAATATCAGCCAATTCTGGGTAAATATTTTTTCAGACCAAGAAGGTTTTTTCTTCGAAGTTTATATATGATTCGAAAGCTTGAGAAACGAGTAATCTGAATGCCCTTTCATTTGTAATTATTCTTTCTAGTGAAAGGAGATATGGTAAGATTCTTGTCAGTAAACATGCATCCATCACTGGCTAGTCCAGATTTTCTTCTTTTGCTCAACTCTTTCTGTGACAGTGTGTACTCATTGATACAATGTTAATGATTCAAAGAAGCAGGCATCCTTTTAATTTTTGATCATATTTCGTTATCAACGCCACTTTGAGTACGCTGGAGGTCTCAGGCATGCGTTTTTTCAACAAAATGCTGTTGCTTCGATGCTCTCTTGCAGTCCTGATGTCTGAGGAGAAGGGCAGCTGGCGTTTCCTTTCCGAACAAAAAGTGCCGTTGTAACTGTTGTTTGATTATACCGTTATGCCTTGATTCTAGTCTCAACCTCAGGTGAAAGGGGTCAACCAGATGCTGGCCCTAAAGTGAAGGGGGTCAGAGAAATTTCTCCACCTATCGCATCTATGTTTGATAGCCCTCGAAAATAGTGAGCAAAGGGCAATGCAATGCAATTATTTGGCATATCTAGCTGGCTTTTCAATATTTTTAAAGATAATTTTTTCAAAAGTCTTCACTTTTGCGAAGTTCTAAAATACAGAAACGCCTCGAACACTAACATCATCGGATTTTGAACAACTAACACTAACACAAATCATCGGATTTTGAAACTTTCAAAAACCGATCACGATATATTTACTATTTTTACCAAGCAAATGAGCGTTTACCGCTTCGAAATATAAGATTTTACATTTACGTGTACAGGCTGAGGTGGGGTCAAATTCAAGAATATTGAAAATTTTATTGCCAAGGACCCCGCAAATTAGAGAGGAAATACACTCACTGGAAAGAGAAAGAAAAGCTGCATCGAATAACACATTAGTTGTGCGCCGTTTCATGATCTCCGGCTTCTGGCATCACCAAAAGTGGAATTTGATAACATCAGAAAAATAATTCTAAAAAATTTTCAAGGCTGGCTATAGATGCCGCAAAATTGCATTATATTGCCCCTTGTTTGCTCTATGTAATTGTTGCCAAAGCTTTTCCGAAAGTCAAAAATAAAGATTGTGAAAAATTGCCAAACTTGGACATAGTAAAAACCATGGGTTCGAAATTTCGGCGTTTATCTCAGTGAACAAAAGAGTAGTCGGCATGGAAGCATGACAGTTAGAAAGAGAAGGAAAAGATGCGTCGGATAGTGCTTAGAGCGTTTCCCTATCTGCCACGCGTTTTTGTGATAGCTTGAAAAAACGGACAAAACTTTTGGGACAACCTAATACATCTGATATATAAATAACAATAGCTTATAATATATGAGTACCATTGTATATAACCACATTACGCATTAATAATATTCAATAATATCCTATACTAATATCCTATATATAATATCCTTACCATCTTGTTGTGGAATTGTTTGCCTCTAAAAAATTCCCACAACGTGGCATCCAACGATTCTACCAGCTTGTAATTTTAATCAGCGTTCAAGCCTGCTTTCTTCAAAAACTTCGATTCTTTCTTAGATTATTAAAGAAGAGCGAGGCCGTTAGTTTTAATTTCCGACACTAGATTGCTCAAACTCTTTGCTTCTTACCCTATTTTCAGGTGTAAGCCGGGTGGTCCTAGCTTACATCGACCAGCCCGAAAACATCAAAGGACCTCGCAACCAAAAGACCCTACACCGTGCTGGGTATTGCCTGAAAGAATCGTGCGGCATAAGGATCGCTTCTCGAAACACAATGAAGCGGCTGAGCAGCTCGTTTGAAAATTTGAAAAAGTGCGACTTATACGCCTGAAAATAGGGTACTATGGAACTTCCAAGGCCAAGAATCGACCAAACCCACAAAATTAGTGAATACTATATTCCGATGCAATATGATCACCAAAGTACTTTGAAGTAACCCCATGCGAGTAGGTCTCGTGTTCTATAGAGCCTATGTATTGTTATAATAAAACTTTGCTTCTGTCACGAGCATCACCCTAGCCTTCTTGTTGAATTGGGACTCGTTCATCAGTCATGAAATGGTCGTATAATTTATTATTAGATACTCTCTTTTCAGTACAAGAACAGAATAATTTACACATCTCGCTAACATCATGGAAGTAATGAAATCATTACGGTAATGTACAATCGCACGCCCCGGATACGTACTGCAAGCATCAGAGACTTGCATTCCTATACTAGTAATTCACCTAGAGTTGGCGCTTACATCATAGATTATTACAATTTTCAGAACATCAAATGCGTCTTGCTTTTAGCTCCTGGTATTTTTATTTGGCCACTCTTTTGTACTCCAAGTTTTCGACGGACTATATACCTGAATAGCTCTGTTTAAGAAGTTTCAATGAAATGCGTTAGAAGCTGAGATGTACTCACCATTCGATTACTAAGGCTAGCACGACGAGAGCAAAGCAAATGAGAAAAGCATGCCGGGCCCACCTAAAACGCTAACACAATAATCGTGCACCAATGAAATTCAGTTTGATGTTTTACCTAGGGACTGAATGGTCTCTTAATCCACCTCTGAGCTCATGTAACTCTCTTAAAGCATGACCAATGTCATCAACCAGATCCTCAACAGCTTTCTGGAGAGGCCATCCTAAAACAACAGTAGGTGCTTATGGTATGTGCAACGACTTTATTATGAGTTCATTTTCAATTCGCTAAAAAGCCGTATTTTTCTTACTTTCAATGGGGTTAGATTACCATTCAATAAAGGTGAACAGGTATGCAGCTCCACAAGGTCGCTTCCTGACATTGAAAAAATTGATTCATGTGTATTCCGAAGCAAAAGTATAAAAAGACTTTTGATAAAGCGCTGAAGCTGTCCGTCTTTTCATGAGTGTGTGTACGTCTGCCTGTCAGAAACTTCATAGAGCGGATTGCGGATATCGGGGACCAAATTTTCGCATAATATATCCTATCAGCGTATAGGTCCACGATGCACAAGGTTGACCATTCCAATACTCCGATCTTCAGAAAAGTCTTTGAGCCATAGCAATCCAAAAGAATCAAAATTCTGCATTTTTGCAAAAAACGACAAAAAAAATTAATGATCGCGCACAGCGTCGATTTGTCACAGTCCAACCTAAGAAATCGAGAGGATTTTTGATCAGAGTTATAGCCCACAGTGACCATTGTTTTTGTAACGACTTTCAAGCTAAAGTAAGTTAGTATCAAGTTTGCATTTGTGCAAAGATATTCTCCGCTCAATTCTACCGACCTAAAATGGAAAGATGATTTTATATACTCGAAAAATCGTATCCTTGGGCAGGGAAATCCTATAAATCTGCCAATTTGCTTACGCATATACCCCAAGCATCAGACATTTATAAAACAGTTGCTATATTTTTTTCATGGCTAGACATGAAACAAAGGTAGACCAAAAATGCAGTGTCTCCGCATTCGTTGCGCTGCGTTTCACATAATTTGAGCTGTTCATGTTCACTGTGTTCCAAGTGTTAGTTTATGGGACCATGCAGCATTTATTCGTACAGATGTAAATTTGTTGAAAGAGGGGCCGAATACGAACCCGAGGAACCCTACGGGCTGGAAGACTATATGTCGCCGAACGGAGGTGGTCCCGCTTACATCTGCGACTAAGCGCGCAGCAGCTGTCCGCGCAGGCGGAGCTTATCGGGACATATAGTCCCCTAGCCAGCCCTATACCTTGGGCTTTACAAAGCCTAATTGCACGCGCCGTGCCTAACACCAGCATGAGCGGGAGAAAGGTAGAATTTGCTTGTCTCGACAAGTTGTGCAGATCCGGTGAGACTGTGTACCACTTGATTAACTTCAATGTTTTAGGGCAATAATTTGTGTAGGAAAGATGATTAAGTAGATTCAATCACACAAAAGAGTGATCAATTTCTGTATGCGCAGTATACAGGAGGTAGGTTGCCGGGGTTTGTATGCGTGTTGCTTTGCGTTGTCTCGTATATTATCATAGTCCTTTGAAACACTAGCAGAAGCGTCGTCAGTAGCTGTCTCCGCAATGGGTGGCGGCCTTGTAACAATGGCTCGTAGTAAGGCTCGATCAGTCTAAGTGATGTTGACTGGAGCCAGCTATCAGTTGAGGTTCCGTCAAATGAAATGACGACCGCCCACCTTCCCATGCTATAAGCATGCAAAGGGAATTGACAGTTGGTCATCCGTCCACCTGCCGCATTCAACTGATCCACTTTATCCGCTCACGTCCAGTTGAGACGTGAACTGATGCAAATAGTGTAGAAAAGACAAAACGCAGGAAACATTTCCGTAAGTTGCTCCTGAGTAACTTACGATGCACATCAATTTGCCTAACACTGCGGACAAAATCGGCGCGAAATTGCACAATACCGGGGCCTGAAATGGAAGCATCGATGAACAGCTGATTTTGGCGTGGAAAACAAGAAAACATATTCTTTTAATTTTTGTGAAGTTTGCTGACTTTTTCCTGAAAAGCTACTCAAAAGAAGTACCTACTGATTCATTTCGTTAAGTTCATGTTGCAATCATTTCAATTTTCATGAAATTTTCGTCGAGAATTGTTGTTTTATTGTTGCATTTGTTTTATCCATGCATGCTAGACGAAATCCTTGGTAGCGATAATCATCGATTTTGCGATAGTGGCCGCTATCAAAGTTGCCCGGCGATGCAGCAAAAGTTGTGACTTTAGCCGTTGTCGAACCTGACCTCGCGAGTCCAATCTCAACCGCTTACCTGTTCGACCAATCGACTCAAGTAGTTCCTTTTGTAAGGGCACACATGATTATAATTTCTAGGAAGCGATCCGCATACAAGGCAATAGCTTACTGGATGGCGAACTGAGGCGTCTTACGTTCAACATAAGCCCGGCCCAGCCGAGTTGCGCTGAAGGGGGGTTTACTACGGGCCACTGATTTGCTGCCGTGCATTTGGAGTAGTCTTCATACTTGAGTGAGCTTCATCATTCAGATTGACAATTCCATTGAACGCTCTCGCAGAGTTGTCGCAAAGGTAAGAGCTGTTTATGCAGAGAACTTGAAGCAGCCAACTTTGTCGTATGCTTGAGATCATTGGTAGAAGCTTCAAGTGCTTATCTTGTGCAACAGCATTGTCGGCGTTTGTAGGAAGGAAATTAGTGTGCTTTTGTTGGTGACGGAATTTTTCTCTTTCTTGTGGTCCTGGCGATGCTCAATCGCATCATGTCAGTACTTGCCTGATTCGGATTAGAACAGAGTGCATGCTGTGCTGCGTGTGTCTGAAAAGTCTGTTTTTGAGTGCAAGCTGAAGCTTGAGATTGGTAAGTTCAATCATAGATGAGCTTGGAATGTTTGAAGGCAATGGCTTGACAAATCATTGACCTAGAATTTCTCTTTGCTTACCTGAGGTAATCCGAGGCGCTAATCCCGAAGACCACCTTAGGGACACGAAAATGGCGAAAACCAGCATTTCCCAAGGCCCTTCATTTTAAATTTGAATGAGTGAAACAGATTTCGCTAAGGTAAGAAACGCAAAATCGTCGGGACCCTTACGGTTATAACACTGCCGCACGCGCTCCTGCGGTGGGAGGGGAACCACGCGCTCGTCCGAGCGCTTGTAAGAATGGTTCGCGAGCAGGGGTATGGGGGCAGTTTTCTTGGTGGGGAGCATACTGTGTAGTCTTTGCTCTGTTCTCATATCTGGGGTGTGAGTGATTTACCATATCAAATTCCCAAGATGTTCAGGTTTTGCCAAATCACTGCCTTTCTTGATTGTGGACGGACCATCTGCAAGTATACCCTCTCTGTTAAGTAAGCTGTGGAATGCGCCCGAAGCTCCTGCCATGTGCCTGCGGAGTCACTGCTGTTACTTCGCCTGAACGGCTTGGATCAGCCGATGACGTGTTTGATGGAACGTGAAAAAAGTTAATTGATTTATGGCATACAGTTCATCAACATCATGCTTTTCCGGAAGATTTCTAAAGGGTGTGCCAATTTATGTGCGAGTTTCGCATTCCTAAACTCGTGCAAGATGAGCTCAGCGGTAGGTAAAAAGCTATTCTGCTTTACTAACACTTTGTGATAGAGCAAAATTTCGGCTACAACATACTGTATAGGAGAGATTTAAAAATATTCAGCATGGAAACTATCAACGTTCAACCAAAGGCATATGTATGCTGAATGCTGAAGAACTTGTGGATACAAATGTGCGAAAACAAAAAACAGTCTTTAAAAGAGGTTTGAAATCAATTTCATACCAAGTAAAACTAGATGTTTATTTGACAGCTCTGCGGAAGCAGAAAACCTGAATTCGGCAACAGTTACGTTTAGATAGCTAGCTTACAAATGTGATTTGAAGACAAAACGACCACTGACACACAGGTGACATTCGCAAATTTTCTTCGCCATTTTCTAAGATGTATTTTCGATAAATGAAATTATTACAGTGTAATAGAGCAACCTCCTCTAAACAGAAGACAAAAATCGGTAAAATGTTTCAAGGAACTCTAGCTGCAGAATCGAATATAAACATCAAATTTGAGTTTTTACGCTTTTCAAAGTACTAGTTGGATTCACTTTGTGTAAATGCGCAGGCAACACTTTGGGCTCATGAAACGGTATGAAGGAAAGTGCGTTACTGTGGCATAATTTTAAAGTCAAAACTAGAAGTAGTTCTTATGTGGCACTGCTGCAAAGTTAATGCAAATGATTTCGGCGCAACCAGTACTGTGGAATTATTTATGTGAAAACACCCTAGCATTGTTTTAGTGGAAGCTGCCAATTTTGGTTTTTTTTTCAGTTTATAGCCGTAGAAATATAGTGTGGAGAGTATGTGTGCGATCAAGACCAGATTTTGAAAAGTTTGTTTTGGTCTATCGAATGATACCCCAAGGCCATTTGAGCAGTAAGAAAAACTGATTTCATAGAAACAGAAAAAAATTGTGACATCCTTATCTATGCTTACAACATTCATTCTTCACGACAAATTAGGTAATTCGAGGAATTCTATGGAGGTTTGTTCTGGCCGACCAAACCTTAATACACCTGTCGCAGATTGAATTACGTTATATGTTTTTCCAGACGCAACCACGTCACATAGGAGGCCATTGTTTACTAAGCAAGTCCACTTCATTCACATTGTTATTACTCTTCTGTGCTCATAAATACGCATGCAGCAAAGTGCAAGAAATCCTCTCATATCTATGACCTTCGGTGAAGAAACAACAGCGTCCTTATATACTCCATACTTTTTTAACGCGCAAACAAGCCCCGGAGAAGCTTATTCTGTAAAAAAAATGCGAGTTGTCGTTAACTATTATGTAAGCGATAAATCATTTAGGAAATATATGGGAACGCAATGCGTGATGTGAAATTCCCATGCCTATGTTGCAAAACCATCACGCGATGGACATGCTGAGAATGCACTTGTTCTCCTACCTTGCACTATGGCGTTGTTCGCTTCACTGGCGATATTCCCCAGCGCAAATCGTAAGCGAGGTTCACCTTTGAAAGAACGACTTTTGCGAAAATATGTGTGGGTGGCCAAGACAGTCAAGTAACGCTTACCCGTGTGTATGCGCACGTAAGGAATTTTTCTTGCGTCATTGACGAGACCATCAAGAACCATCAGTGCGAGCACGTTAGGCCGTGTGCAGGAGTCGTCCAAAGCGAACCAGCGCTCGTAAACCTTCCATGCGTAAACCTACAAGAATAAGCTCTCAATTTCACTTAGGAAATCGTGAAACTCAGACTGATGCAGAATTTTGCTATTTGAAAGTCTCATTTTTCGAAGAAAAATTGAGGTCAAAAAGCCTTGTGTAGTAAGAAGGAGCTCATTTAGGCGTTATAATTGCAAAATGGGGAGGAATCGTTGCCTGTCATAGTAGGGAGTCTCTTCCTAGAAAATGTAATGTTCAAGTGCGGCTTCTGACGTTCACTTGACGACGGTAGGCCGGGCTCTTAAGTAATCTCAATGTTCGTAGAAAGCTGAACAATCATAGCTCCTCTCTAAATTTTCAATCTGTGAAGACCCCTTAAGCCAACGAATTTTTTTTTTCAAAAGAAAGAATTGATTAGTCGCATTCCCCACTTGCGCCACTTTTTGAATGGGATTACGGAGCGCGAAGATTCCGACAGCCTAGTTGCAGTCCCCATGGACTTAGGCAGCAAAGGCAAGTCAATAATCCAAATGACCCCTTGTAATACTTCATTCTTGTCTTTCAACAAAGCATATACTATGAGCAGGGTTGCTGACCAGAACAATCAATTTCTGTGAGAAACACTTATGCTGCCAGGGCAAAAAAAGGTTCAAAAAGGTGAACATGAGAGCGTTTAGTAAACTGCGTAGTGATTCTGATAAGCGATTGTCCTTACCGCGAGCACACGCTGAAAGAAAAAAGATTACATACTTGGGGGTGTCAAAGTATATCTTGAATACCACATCTATAAAAAAAAACAAGCTAACCACTCAGACACTGAGGGGACATTGCCGCTATCAACATTGTGTTTTCACGAAGAAATATATGTTTTCCATATATTTCCCTGCTATTACAATTACAAATGCATTGCATGTCGAAAACAGGAAAACGTGGCCGGCAGGAAACTTTTACATTTCTAAACTGTGCACTAGCAGAAAACCACATCGGAGATTTGCTGAAAAACACTTTCGGTTGAAAAAAGACTCAACGCTTTCTTGCTTCTGCGAAGTGGATTACCATTGCACCTTGAATGAGGAATTTACCACTTAAGTGCCGCTCGCGGACTATGACACCATATATTTGCACTTCAAATTATGGGATGTTGAAAAAGCTGAGACCGAGTCTGTGTTCGACTTCGATCTGTCAGATTTTCCGAAGATGCTGTCATATTCTCAGTCTAAGCTCATCTTTTCCACACATGAGCTTAGACTAAAAAAAAAAATCATAGTTCATTCTTTGAAGGATCCAAAACTATAAGACTTAACTCACTCATTTACTGATAACTAGATTCGAGAATTGAAAACAGAGGCCACTTGATGTGATCAAATGTAGGTAATCTGTACCAAGTTTATATTTCATTTATAGTAGCAGGAAATAGCCATGAATAAATCTCTCCTAGACATTACTTTTTTGAATATGTTCAAACGATATGTTATAGTCAAGCTGGTGAATGATCTTTGATCTAAGAATGTGCGCAGCCTAATCGCCGTAGTGAATTGCAGGGAGGATGCTTCCGGCTACTCCGGAAACAATCGAATCAGTGCGTGCCAATGCTTTGTTCTTCAATGTATCCAGTTTTTGCTCCAATCTTACGCAGGTTTTATGGTCACTACAATGATTGAGATTACTGAAGAATAAACTTGCCACGATGCTTGGAAAACAAGATTATGCAAGCATGTAGATGCGCGAAAATCAGCTCATCCAGTGACTAGTGCTGTTTCAACACTGTGTAAGCAATCTACGTTTGCATAATTGAATAGGTTGAGCAGGCCTTTGTCCACCGGAATGGTCTCAATATTGATATTGGTTAAGAGTAACAAATTGGCCGAGGGACCAGGAGGCAATTTGGGCGTAGATGACAACAATCAAAGGAACATGACAAGCGTGCAGCCAAATGCGGTTCTCGCATATTCTATTTTAATAGCAAAGCTCGATACCGCGAGCGCAGAGGCTAGGAGCATATATGGCTATCATACTCAATGTCAAAAGTTCTTCTGGAAGACCGGTGATGTGCACATAGTATGATTATCATCGAATGATTTGCAACTTAATATGCTTATTGCACACCATGTGGGTTGACGACTCATAAGATTAGAACTTGCTCATTTTTAGTGATTTCTCCTTCTTTGTCCTTTCAATTCAAATAGATATGTGTAAGTTAGCGTTACACATTTCTACAGTTTGTTACGCTAGAAAAGATTTTATTGAGGAGCTACTAGTAAGGGTGCCGTCAGTTGTCGCGCATAGTGTGCACTAAGTTTGAATTGACTGGCGGATATGTTCTAGCGTCAATTGTTGAAGTAGTTTACCCTGACTGTTGTCATTCATATCGCAAACAGACAAAGAGTAGGAGTTGTTGGCAAATCCATCAAAATTTTGTAAGCCCCTTAGACATAGTGATCTGTGTATTTCTTTTGACAAAATAAAAGAACTGCGCTCGCGTCGTATGGAATGCTTAAACTCATTTATAACAAGTACGTTTCTACTAATTACCTTCATAAATATCTTGACATTATTCACGAAGCCAAGCACCACCTCGGAATCCACTCGATTGCACTCGTTTTCAAAAAGGCAAGCGTAGGATTGCTCCTCATAAACAGAGGCTGCTGATGTTGGAGCTTCTAACTGACGCACTTAAGTGTTCTACACTGATTGGTGACATACGAGAAGAATATCGCTTACTTACCTATCAGTACAGCGAGCGTTGTTCTGTTATTTTGATAAAAATAAGGCCTATATCTGCAATCAAAGTCGGATAAGGAAAATGTGGCTAAGCAAGTCAGACCAACCTCTCATATGCTAGCTCTATACCGTTGAGATTTGCATGGGATAACTGATGGTGAAGATCGCAAATAAATGGGAGCCGAGAACTTGTTGTACAGACTAGACGATGCTAAATGTGTATGTTCACAGGCATGATGAAGAACAATAATTACATCAAGGGTAAAGTGAAAACGCAGGTTTAATCTATGCTTCCACTCATTCGATGTTGCTCACATTTGAACTGTGTCTTCTATGGCCCTTGCTACGCATGGGGCTAATCCGCGCAAGTGAACTGCTCACTTCTCCCCTTCTGTTTCTCATCTCTTAGTCATGCTTGAAACAAAAACATATTAGCACACAATTTTTAAGAAGTAGGTACTTAGTACCTTCATAGAACTCCCTTTGAATCAAACTTTGGCGCAAGAACTTTGAGCGACGGAAACGATTTGATTCTAGCAACATCGAGAGGTCAATCACATTTTTTTTTCAATATTGTGCTTCAGGAAGAAGTTCTAAACCAACCGATAGCCCTCAGTTTAGGGGAAAAATGTCTTGCGATAATCTTATCAAATATCCTAGCAACGAATGCCATACACGCAGTTTTCTCTCATCATCAGCTACAAAACAATATTTCAGAAAGGTTCTTCCAGGGACCTCATGAACGAATTTATTGAAAAATGTCTAGCTAAGTGGTTCTTCTCCCACATGATCGAGCATACACAGGGTCACATTCTGAGCAAGTTAAGCTAGCTATGTTCTAAAGATGGCTGCCAAAAAATCGTGGGAAACTCAGACTGCAGAAAACATCCGGGAGTGGCACTGTTATCGCTCGTACACCTGATGCTGACTACAAACTACAATTTCCTTTGCCTAGGGATTTCTCTTATGGCTCACATCCTCTCCGCATGAGTTCCATAAGAACACTGGCGGCAGTGGCAATTACAGAGTGAGAGAGAAAGAGAAAGAAAAAACTCCTCAGATTTTCAGCATCTTTTGCAAAGTGTGGATGAGTATTCAATAGAAAAGAAATACTGAGTGTGATGATTTATCAAGAAAGTTTGCAGAAAAGACGATTTGATTTTTTTTCCAAAGCAATTTGTAGCATTTGATGTGTGCCATGAAAGTCCATACTTTGTTAGTTGCAAGATAATATTTTGATTTTTTCACTTCGTTCTCAAGTTTCGCTCCATTCAAGCATTGATGCACACTTTGGTTAAATTTTGCTGATGAAAATGTGTTTTCAGTTCATCTTTTCGACACATAGAGACAATGATTCAAGTGCCGCGATCTGACGATGACTGAGCCCACTATTATTATTTCATTACAACGTTTCCTTCTACGACAAGCTAGTTCTTCTACTCAATGCACATGAGCCTGAGAAGACGATACTGATGAAGGAGGAGCACGGATCAAGACCAAGTACTTTTGGCACCAAACATCAGCTTTCCCTAGCATCTTGAGCTCTTAAGCGAGATATTCTCGAAAGCAGTATGCTGGTTATGTCGAAGGTAATTCGATCTTGATTATATTACGGGCATAGAGATCAGTCAGCCGAAAGGCTGCATGCTAGTCCTTCAAACAAGAAAAAGTCATTCGTACCTCGTGTTGCTCAAAAACGGGTGACGGGAAGGTACACGGCGTGAATATCGGCGGCACTGGTATCTGACCGGCAGACCCCAGCTGCAGAAGAAGTCCAAGAAGAAGCATGCCGCCACATTTGCCGTATCGAAGCCGCAGTCGGCGCTTAGAGGTAGTCTGGAAGCACAGTGGTTTCGAAAAGGAGTCAATGGGAAAGGCGACGATAAGAGGAGCGTGGCTGGGTTTGATCAAGCCACTACCAGATGTAGCGAGGCACGAGATCGTCAGCCCGCCGACTTGTCCATTATGAAACGTGGCCCCGCCCTCGGCTCTAAGGATGCGAACGACGTGCAGGGGCAACTTCGGCGGCTGAATTGGTCATGGATGCTGCGAGGCCCTTTGCCTTTTGCACCTATTGTTCTCTTCAGGTGAACGGAATTTTGCACGAGTTACTTTTTGACGTCTGCGAAGCAAATTCACTCTTGTCTGAACTAGTGCGGATTTTTTAGGGGGTCTTCGCTAACACAACTGCAAACGCCAGCGAAACTTGGAGCAAAAGTCATTTACTGTCACACGGGATAATCTAATAGTTCTTTTGCACTAAACGGTTCCTTCAAATTGTATGCAAAACATGATAGACACCGAAGAGCAGGTATAGTTATCATCCTAGGGCTCTGCATGAAGATTGCCATTTTATACTTTTGATTCGCATTTCTGCATACATTTGACCACAATCACTGGGTGCATACCCAACTTGGAGCGTAACCTTCATGAGAAATGTCATTACTTAGCTGCAGAAGTAAATTCGGCTGCGAGTGCCACGAGTTTATCAGTTTCCTTTGCTACTTTTTAAGTTCAAGGTGTGTTGACTTTACCACATTAACATTCCTTTGGTGTAGTGTAATTTGAGATTTAAACCACATAGTTGAGTTTACCACATTAACATTGCTTTGATGTAGTGTAATTTGAGATTTAAACCACATATAATCAAAACTCTATGCTTTCTCAAAAAAAAAAAACTTCAGCATTCATCTCTGAGCTTGATTGAAAAGGCGGCGAATTATCCGTTCCTTTTATAAGTTATCCTGCCATCTAATTAGAATTCCAAGAAGGACTATGAAGGAACATCTTCTGATGGATGACTGCACGTCACCATGTGAAACACCTGACATTGGTCATTTTCATTCCAGTGTAATAGATTAACAATAATTCATCCAAAAACTAGTAAAAAAGCACTTTGCACACAACGGTCAAAAAATCTTGGAGCCGAAGCTTAGACAACCGTACAATTTCGACTACCACCAGCTTTCTGTGACGACCAATGCATCACAACGGCGGTGACGCTACCGCTCTACTCGGCCTATGAATTCCTGAGTAGTCGCCATGGAAGCCATTGTTTTTGCGGCTACTCACCAAGAATGATTGACATATTCGTGAGAGATGTGTAATGTTTCACTCCTGCTTTCTACTATATATGTTCTGAGACGTACCTAGTTGCAGAAGATTTTTGTTTAGCATTATTTTGTTTGGGAAAATGCATCGCATCCAGAAAATAATACGAGCAGCACCTGCTAGGCATGGCCTTGCTTGCTCCGTATCAGCATAGTAGCAAGCAAAAACAACAAAGTAAGTACCGTTTCAACTATACAATTCTGCAGCTGCACGTGCCAAATCGCTCTCGTCCACACTAACAAGGAAAGGATACTCAGTGACCGTGGCCATTAGGAATGGGATGTATACCGTAAGATGCACCTCGAAATGCTGATTCTAAATCTGTGCTAGATATCTGCGAAACGATTTTCTGAAGGAAGTTATGAACTTTTTTTCGTAGGAAATTTGCGTACTTTTGGGTAGTAAAAATCACCAAATTCATTCTAGTTTACCGTTTGAAGCTGTTGAAAGGAATTTTAGAAGGTTTACTGTTGTATTACACCTATCTAAATCATATTCAGCATTTGAGAGGGAAAGAAAAATTTTTATTAATGAATTTCACTCTCCGCAGTAACGCAATTTATTCATGAAAAAATAATCATAACTCCATCCAGATCATCGCTTCGCAGATATGGAAGACAGTTTTTGAACCAGCATTAAAAGGCACATTTTTTGATATACAAGTCATTAGGAATGGCCACGGTCACCAAGTATCTTTCCCTTGTAAGTTTTATATAAAGCGTTGTACAAGGCTTTTCAATTGCTGAGTCGGGCGCACCAACATCTCCGCTCCCACTTGACCGCCTCGCATGAGCTCTGCGCCTTTTTCGCGAACATGCTCAATTTCAACACGCTTGATTAGCAATTGAAGCTCCGCCTTTTCCACACTCGTGGTGAGAAAGTGATAAGAAAGCGTGCTCACGAAAGAGGCGCAGAATCTAAGCGAAGCGGCTGCTCGGAAGCGGAGATGCTGGTGCACCCGACTCTGCAGTCGGTAAACCCTGTATTTGCAACGTTCAGTAACATGATCGAAGTCCAAGCTCGATTATCGATGAATCTTGGCATGAGATAGTATTTGTATTCGTAGCCAATAACCAAGATTGTTAATACGCTTTATTCAGTCAGGCCTTACCTTTATTCAGTAACATGTTTTTAATCCCATGTCATCGTTTGTGTTACTGTAAATTGACTATTGAAGGGCCTTAATAAGAACTTACAACTATTTGCCTGTTTCAGAACTTTGGTCATTTGGTTAATAATCGTGAGTTCGCGGATCCTCCTTATAGAGGGATTCCAGCTAGTCTGTCGCAAGGCTACGTGTGAGGGATAGTCGCCGACCAAAAGCGACCCTTCGCTAATAAGCAGGCGGAACCGGGGTAAAGGCTTGCTGCCTCGGCCAAATTCTTGCATCGCTATCTTCCTGGTAGGCATGGGGGAGGTTGGTTCAAAGTCACCTCTACCAAATAACTTCGATCGTCCCTCACGGGAGGTTCTGAGCCCAGCAAGCGAGTAAATTTTGCGAGTAAATCAGTCGTTAGACACAGTGATATTATGGAGAAAGGTCCTCTAATCTTGGAAGAGCTACTGCTCTGCACTGCTAAGGCAGCGTCAGTGCAAAATTTGACTGGCAATCTAGGCTGCCAAAAAACGAGAGGGACAATGATGACGACCTGTACCTACAAGGCTAGGACGCTCGTATTGGGTGTATCCAAAGATCTAATGATGCAGGCAAGGAAGATCAAGTACGACGTTATCGGACTCAACGAGACAAGGAGAACCAAATACTGAACGCTGTTATCAGAACTGGAAAAGCTGTTTCTAGGAACGTGCGACAGTAGAGGACCTGGCGATGTTGAAGTTCATGTCAACACGAGTTTGGCCGTAAACATTGAGCAACTAACAGCCCGAATCATGTTTACGAATACCAAGATGTGGAGCAATCCCAGCCTTGACAGTCCTCATTGCGTATGCCCAAATCAAGCTAAGACGAAGACGAACTCGAGGCTTTCTATATGGACTTGGAGAGTTCCAAAGAAAAGACTACCTTTCACAAGATCATTATCTGTGATTTCAACGCAAAGATTAGAGCCAGAGCTCAGATAATCGCGGGGGCAGGCGGCCATGCGAATTTCGAGCAAGCGGGCACCGGTAAAATAGTTTGCTGATTTCTTGCGGCCCGCTTACAAAAATGTGGAGGAATGGTGACCAATTTTTAGACGAATGCTCGAAAAACTATCGCAATTTTCCTATAGATTAGTTGCGGCGCATTGGCCGCATACTCGCGGACTTCCCGCGAGAGTATGCAAAATTATTGAGGGCCGCGCGGTCCTTTGTAAAGGACCGCACAGCCCTCAGGTACTTTCCGCTAGGGGAAAGTACCTCAAACTTGAGTAATTAAACCATCGATGACTCCTCTGCAGCACAGAGTCTCACATTTGCTCGACGTACGCCCGAAGCTGCTTAAAAAGAGTCCGAGCACCTGCTGAAAGTTTGGCCAGCGCTCGCTGAGAGAAATTATTTGACGACCGCCCGCAGAAAACTCTGTATTCTGCCCCGCTAGCAGGACATTCAACGGTAAAGGAGGTACCGTCCGTTGAAGGTTTGGCCACGCCCCAGAATTCTGCTGACCGCCTGCCCCGGCGATTATCTGAGAGGTTGCCTGCAGAACTTCATATCAAGACCCATGAACTAGAAAAAAAAAGAGAAAAGACTGCCAGTTCAGCATGACATCGAAGACGATCCATAGAAATTCGCATTTTCAAAACCTTCCTTTCCACGCTGGACCTGGGAATCGCCCGGTGTGAAGTATCATAACGAGAGAGCACATCATCGTCAACAGAAGATATTGCTTGACGGACGTCACTGTTGCTTTGAAGTTTCTTATGGAATCAGACCATCATTTCCTACGTGCCAATTTCTACTTTCCATGCAATGAAGAGAGAGCCGTTAAAGGCAGTGGATCGGCAAAATCCAACAACTCAGGATTTTAACGCCGTAGACTCCTTATTGCTCAAGTATGAAAACAGTGCAATCCCGGTTGCACAGTGCTTTCCTTGCCGAGAAAAATGCTCTCAAACTTACACGCGCAGGCCATTCTTACACGCATCCGGACGAGTTGGCGATTTCCTTCTCACCATTGGAGGCTGCCCGCCGCAATGCTATAACCGTTGGGTCCTACAACGATTCGGCGTCATCGGCCTTGCTGCACTCGTCCAATTACAGAGGGAAGGGCATTAAAAAACGCTCGTATTCGGCGTTTTCAAGCTTTCAAAAGTGAATTTTGGGAATCAGCGTATTGAATTACCCCAGGTAAGCGAAAATTTGACTAGGTTGAGATTTGCCGAGCCACTGCCTTCAAGTTCAGGACACAAGGTTCCACGACTAGTATTAACTGGCCCTGTACTCCTCAGATACCTCGACAACACCAACAAATACGAGTGGTTCGTCCGGCATATCCACGATTGCATAAAGAAGCCGTGAGTCCACAAAATATGAAATAAACTCTTTTATCGGAGAACCTGGAGCTGATAGCCCAACGCCGACCAGCACGAGCTATAGGTAACTACCAACTAACGTCCGAGCTAGCGAAACGATACAGAGAAGTAATGAAACAGGATCTCAAGGAGAGAAGAGCAGCTGTAACTGTTGACGCCGAGGCTGGAAGAAGTATACGCACACTCGCCGAATCTTTGTCAACTTCCTAAGATGACCGCAGTTCACTGCTCTGACGGAATCATAACCAGGGCCAAGTGCTCAAATAATCGCTGGGGGCAGGCGGTCATGCGAATTTTGAGCAAGCACCCAGATAATCGCCGGGGGCAGGCGGCCATGCGAATTTTGAGCAAGCGCGCACCGGAAAAATAGTTCGTTGATTTTTTGCCGCCTGCTTGCAGAAATTTGGAAGAAAATTGGCGGAATTAAAGACGAATGCTTGAAGAACAATCGCGGTTTCTTGGATTAGCTGCGGCGCAGTGGCCGCATTCTCGCGGACTTTCCGCGAGAATATGCAAAAATTTCGGGGGCCGCACGGTCCTTTGTGGAGGACCGCGCAACCCCCAGGTACTTTCCGCTGGGAAAAAGTACCTCAAACTTGAGTAATTAAACCAACGGTGACACTTCTGCCACACAGAGTCTTACCTGCGCTCGACGTACGCCCGAAAATGCCTAAAAAGAGTCCGAGCGCTTGCTGAAAGTTTGGCCAGCGCTCGCTGAAAGAAATTATTTGCCGAGCGCTTGCAAAAAATGCTGTGTTGCTGCCCGCTGGCAGAATATGCGACCGTAAAGGAAGTGCCGCCCGCTGAAGGTTTGGCCACGCCCCAAAATTCTGCTGACCGACTGCAGAAAAGCGCGAGTTTGCGGACCGCCTGCCCCCGGCGATTATCTGAGCAGGCACCGGAAAAATAGTTTGCTGGTTTCTTGCAGCCCGCTTGCAGAAATTTGGATGAACGTTGACCAATTTCCAGACGAATGCTCGGAGAACTATCGCGGTTTTCCTATAGATTAGCTGCGGCGCATTGGGTATTGCGCATTGCGCATTCTCGCGGACTTTTCGCGAGAAAATGCAAAATTATTGAGGGCCGCCTGTCCTTTGTGGGGGACCGCACGGCCCTCAGGTACTTTCCGCTAAGAGAAAGTACTTCAAGCTTGAATTAGACCATCGATGACACCTCTGCAGCATAGAGTCTCACATTTGCTCGGCGTAAGCCCGAAAGTGCGTAAAAAGAGTGCGAGCGCCTGCTTTGACCAGCGCTCGCTGAAAGAGATTATTTGACGAGCGCCCGCAGAAAACTCTGTATTCTGCCCCGCTAGCAGGACATTCGACAGTAAAGGAGTACCGCCCGCTGAAGATTTGGCCACGCCCCAAAATTCTGCTGACCGCCTGCAAGAAAACGAGAGTTTGCGGACCGCCTGCCTCCCACGATTATCTGAGTGGGGGTCGTATTGGGAGGTCAGAACGGGAAGGGGCGTAATCGAATAATACTGATAATAATGATAACATGTTATTCGTAAGCAGTTTGCCAGAAAACTTCATTGTGCGAAATACAAACACGTGAATCTTGACTCGTCGTCGTATACTTACCTTATGATAAAGAGGCCCCTACAAAGCATGACCAGTAATATATTCATAATTAGCATGTCAAATGTGGACGAAGTTTGGGCGAATTCTGAGATTTCCAGATATTGGACTACCTGAGTGAGAATGGTCATTTTCGAACATGAATGACTTTGTTACAAATGTGAATCAGCTGCCTCATTTGGCACTCCTTACAAAGCACTACTCCTTGTTTGCCCACCTCAGAAATCTCGATTCAAAAGACCTCCAAACTATGGAATTAGAAGCCAAGCCAAATCTAGTTTTTTTTTCCATTTCTCGCTTATGAAGGCTGTGCTTTCACCAACTGTTACTCAGAGCAAAGAAGTTGGGTGGGCTCAAATCACTCCTTTGAAATCTACGAGCTTTAGGCTATCGAATCATATAAATATTACAAGTTAAAAATGTTTTTAAAGGTAAGTTAATGGGGTGTGGCACAACCCCGAAAAGGGTGTGGCAGCCACACCTTTTTGGGGTTGTGCCACACCCCATTAACTATGCCAGGAAAACATTTTTAGCGAACAATGTTTAGATAATCTGATAGCTTAAAGCCCGTAGATTTCATAGAAGTGATCTGAGCCTATTCGTCTAGAATTAGAATTCGCCCAAACTTCGTCCACACTTGACATGTTAATTATGAATGTATTACTCGTCATGCTTGATAGGGCCTTCAAATTATACCCATCCTAGGTATGTAGTAGTTCAGGGGGCCTTATTATGACAGCAACTGGGGGGGGGGGGTGGTCGTATCTAGCGATCCTGTGCCACATCCCTTGCTTGACCCTGATCACAACCAGGGTTGAGCGTGGGGTCAGGCGCGCCCGACCTGGGGGATCGTATTGAGGGTAAGACTGAGGGGGGGGGGGGTCGTAATAAGAATCGAATTTGTTTAGTTGGGGAGATACTGCGAAGGTGAAGAAGAAATGCGCTAGTCCGTGGATATCGCGATCACATGAACGAATGTCATAAACAGCATACTGATTGTTTCCACAATGGAAGTTTCAGCCAAAATTCAAATCTTCATCTCTTTCACCTTGACATATGAGGAAGCTTGCTGTGTGAAATGGGTATCATTTCCATAATCAGCATGTCAAATTACCTCTATGCGCTCTACAAACCATTACCTACTGCAGTTTCTAGTGCTTCTCAACGTCTAAAAAGCGTGATTTTCAAACATGATCAATTGGTTCCAGAAGTGAGAAAAGCCAGCTTTTGTATAGTCATAACAAAGTAAAGTTCTCTTAAAGTCTATGCTACAAATCGGGCTTCATATCGCTTTCAAACAATCAAGTAAGAAGTGCTGCCAAAATTCCAACCGGCGCGTTTTTCACGTTGAGTGCTTCAATTCCTCGGATTAGCACAAGGCCGAAACAAGTCGAATCAAGCTCAAACACTTACTGTGGAATCTTCGAGGGTTGTTTCTCAACATTTCATGAATTTGTGCTCTATGGGATTGTTCGAAGTGTAGAAATTAGGAAACTATTGGCATTTCGAAGGCATCGAACATGCCTGAGACAGCCGCGTGCGTCGCAAAAATCTCATCTTTCCCAGATTTGTTCGGAAACTATGATGATAACGAACAAAATGTTACAACCGAGAACTTGAAGGCCCTAATCGTTACTTCTCTTCTATTTGAGTTAGCTCCGAACTAAGCCTGTATCAATGAAGCTCAATCTTTGTATGTGTTTGTCTGCATGTCTGCACGTATGTTTCAAAGAGATTTTCATTTCTAAACCAATCAGGACCAAACTTGGCACACACACACTTCGGGGCGGGACGGGTGTCGTAAGCTACTTCTTGTCATCGATCGATTTCGATTTTACCGGTTTTATTGGCACGGGGGGAGAGGGGGGGGGGGGGTAAGTGAGCATGCTGATTACGAAAACACAGCGTGTCCCAAAGAAATGTGCACACTGTTTGATCGCTAATAACTTCCTTGGTTCGACGTCCTTCGGCAAACTTTTGATGCCATTCTCTATAGCGGGGTTCACTAACAATAAGAATTACAAAATAGAGCGAATCAGCGACCGATCTCCATTACTGTAGGATTATGGTAGAAAATTTAAGAAGATTTCAGGCCACTAACAGCAATATTTTGCTGCTAAAAGAAAACCACGCAAGCCAAGAACACTTATACAATTCAATGTATTGCATTATTCATAAGGTATGTCAGGAATATCGTGACAAGCGTTTTTCCAATGTTTGTCAGAAATGTGTCTACAAACACTGAAAAAACTCAAAAGGGCGTAAAAAGTTATGTAGTGAAATCACCATGCGCGAAAATCCTTCTAAACAATTTTCCAGAATTTTTGAAAAAGACTTTGACATAGGGCCTTTTTTACGATGATTCTACGTAATGAAAGCTCTTACCATAATCCTACAGTAATGGAGTAAATCTAAGTTGAATCTCGCTCTACACAATGGTGCCTTAAGTTCTCCGAAAGACATCAAAGCAAGAGAGTTATTGACGATCAAACAGTGTTCACATTTTTTGCGGCACCCTGTATTCTTGACAGGGCCGGGCGGAGTCGGGTTTGCCAGCCAGTTTTGCAATAAAATCTGAAGACATAATAAATTTTCCGACCCGCTTTTCTGACTAAAAAGAGTTTCTGATTAAACTTTCTTTGAGAGTTACAACGAATTTAATTATTTCGTAATGTGTTTTTCAGAACCCCAAACCGTTTTCAGGCATTTGCTAGTTAGCAGCTTCTCCTTTTTAGAAAGAGCAGGACAATTGAAGTTTGGAAACAATCTCTATATATATAAAGTAGAAAATCTGTGTGTTTGTGTGTTTGTGCATATTTCCCATAGTCGTGAAGGATGAGCGGTGAAGCTCATTTTGATCTGCTGATCATCAAAATATGGTAAGGACGGTAGGAAGCGAACCCAAACGAGTCGGAATCAAAAAAAGGGCAAATTTCGCTACATGGGGGATCAAGCACGATGGATGGCTCCAGAACGGAGTGGAACCCGGGATGCCAGCTCGTTCCAAATATCATTGTAACGCTCTAAGATTTTGACAACATAATCCAAGAAAGTTGCAGCAAAAGTGATTTCCGCTTAGCTCTAAATGCCATCTAAACAGATTCGCTAACTGCTATATAGAAATAAGGCACACAATGTCGGCTCTCGAAGAAGATGATTTATAAGAGCAGATGCGAAAAAAGAAGAGCATTTCGAATTCAGTTATTGGTTCGTTCATCAAGAATTTGCAACTTGCAAAATTGTACTAAAGTCACTTTTGTGTCTATTATGACAGTTTTGTTAGGAAAGTAGTCCTGTGGCCGTATTCATCAACGAACCCTGAGGGTTAAATTTACCCCCAGGGTTAGTTTAACCCTCAGGGTTCATTGGCCGTATTCATCAACCATAGGGTAAGGTTTGCCACCGAACGCAATCCACCCGTATCGATTAACGAACCTGTGGCCGTATTCACCAACAAACCCTATGGTTGATGAATACGGCCAATGAACCCTGAGGGTTAAACTAACCCTGGGGATAAAGGCGTCAGTTACGCGTGCGCTGTGCAAACTCACATCACAGAATGCCCAAGTACGTGCTAAATTCACTTTATACTTCTATTCTTCCACTGTTATAGTAGTATAATGAACGAATAAGCTTCTAACACTAGTTTTTATAACGCATCTCTAGCATATTTGTGCAGCATCCAATCTTGCAGCGTGATTTTATTTTCATGTGTGCAATTGTGCCGCGTAAGTTCAACTTTTGCGCAGTTCGTTTTATACCGGGCTTGTGCTACTCTTTTAGGGGTCAATGCGTGTTATTATAAAGGGGTTCTTCTGTTTTGGCACTTGTTAGAGTGGAATGCCATTTTTCCTCGTCACATTCATTTGTCACCAAAGCTAGAATTCTTTTCCTCGCGAAGTCAGTGTTTCATGTATTTCGAATATGAACATAAAACGATGTTGAAACTAAATACTATAACAACAACCAATACTAAATACTACAATACTCGTTGATCGTTTTCCATAAACTATTAGATGCGAGTAAATGTTTGTATGAAGTGTTAGGGTAGAGTTAACCTTGCTCTGAGCTAGGGTTAAATTAACCCTGATGAATCACGTAAGTTTAACCCTCCAGGGTTAGTTTAACCCTCACGGTTCGTTGATGAATACGGGTTAGTCGCTTTCGGGGTAAAATTAACCCTCAAGGTTAGATTTAACCCTCAGGGTTAAGCCTACCCTGTGTTTCATGAATACGGGTTAAACGCTTTCCAGGGTTAAACTAACCCTCCAGGGTTAGTTTAACCCTCGGGGTTCGTTGATGAATACGGCCACTGTTTTGCCTCTTGTCCCTAAACAGGAAGGCATGGAAGGCTAACCATTCCCGAGGCTTGTCAGAAGGGGAGGGGTGGTGGTAGTAGTGGTAGTCTCCACTTGAATTGTGTATATACAATGGGGGGGGGGTATTTATATTGCGAATTTGCTGTGTTGTAAAATACAGCACTACCGATGTTTGATTCCAAATTTATGCCACATGATGCTGCGATCATTCTCCACAAATCACACTTTATCTAGCTGAGAATGCTTACCATATGTTTTGATAAGAATCAGCTTTGGTTTAGCAAACAAGTGCTTCTGCAGAGCGTTAAAACCATTTTCGGTATCTACAATTCATCGTAGCTAAATATACTGTGTATTCTACGACTCCTTGATAGAATGGGGGCTTTGCGCTATCACATCGTAGTAGTTGCGCTGGCCAGCAACTGTTCTTTCGAGAACTCGAAAGACTAGCGGGTATTATATCTGCATACCAATAGCCATTTCTCCTTAAAACAATATGAAAACTATAGAAGCTCAGCAGGTACTTCGTTTTAAGTTATCCTCTTTCCATGGTTTCGGTCTATGGAGCAATTCCAACCTTTTTTAGATTACTAGCTGGCTTACCCGGCTCCGCCGTATGTTCCGAATAGAAAATTCCATTTCTTAACCGATCGGGACCACACTTGGCACACATACACTTCGGGCCCCGGCGGGTGTCACAGTCCACTTTTCGTTATCGATCGATGTCGATTTTAACGATTTTTTGCAAAATCTGAGCTAGGGGGCTGGAATTTGGCAGGGGGGTGTAATCGAGCATGCTGATCACCCCCACGGGGGTGATCAGCATGCTCGATTACCCCCCTGTGCCAACTCCCAGCCCTGTAGCTCAAACTTTGCAAAAAATCGATAAAATCGATACCGATCGAGACGAAAAGTAGCCTATGACACGCGCCGGGGCCCGAAGTGTATGTGTGCCAAGTTTGGTCCCGATCGGTTAAGAAATGGAATTTTCTATTCGGAACATACGTACAGACATACAGACAGACAGACAGACAGACATACAGACAGACAGACAAACAGACATTCAACTTTATATATAAGATGATTTTTTGGTTCCGTTCGCGCAATCGCCATTTTCATTATGGAGTACCCTTGCCTTTACTTGAACTTTCAAAAAATTTTCCTAACGAGGAAATGGTCAGAACTTAACCCAGTCATTCCAAACAAGCTGTGTATCATCGGGCTCGTCCCAAAACGATGATTTCGAGTATGTTTTTTTTTTCATTTGCCAAGCGACTATCTGGGAGGAGTTATGAGCGTTCAAATAAAAAATTTTTTTCGAGTTTCGACGAATATACTTTCTTGAAAAGCAATCTGACGGCGCGATTTACAGTGGCTATAGTTATCTCAATTACAAGAAAGAAGCGCATTTATCAAAAACCTAAATAAGTGTTCGAAACGCATTTCGTGGAACATGCGCCGCAGAATGACAGATCGCACATTCAAACGCTCATAACCAGGGCTGAGCTTAGGATCAGGCGCGCCCGACCTGGGGGGGGGGTCGTATTGGAGGTAAGACTGAGGGGCAAGGATCGTAATCAGAAGGGGATGCTAGAATGAGTGAGGTGAAGAAGAAGAGCGGTAGAACAGTAAATATTATTCCACCGAAGAGGAAATGGCTGTTAATCGCCTGTTGGTTAACTTTACTAACGAAGGATTTGCAACCGGTAAGGTCACCAAAGAGGCTTGCTGTGTGAGTGGGTAAGATTTCCGTAATCAGCATGCCAAATCACCTATACGAGCTCTACAAACCACCATCTATCACATTTCTAGTGTTTCATGACGTCTAGGAAGTGTGATTTTCAGACATGATCGACTTGTTCAAGAGAGTAAAACGAGTTTCCTTTCTTGTGCTCAAACGAAGTAATACCCTTTATCAGTCTATGGTAGAAATTGGATCTCCTATCGCTTTCAAGCAGTGGATCAAGAAGTGCTGCCAAGTGCTGGCCGCGGCGCGCCTTGAATGCTTCAACTCCACCGATCATCACTACGCTGAAACAAGTTCATGTAAGCTCAGACACCTATTGTAGAATCTTCGAGGTTTGTGCTAGCGAATCACATAAAGCTAGGGTGAAAAGACTCTACGTTGATAAATTTAACCGTGTCAGGCGTAACACCTCAGAAGCTCAGACCGCTTGAGCTTTTGTAGTCTTGCGCCCGACCCCCTTAACATGTCTTTAAAATCCAAAAATCTCTCCATCTCTGGTACGAATATCGAGCTCATAGCTTGTTCTTGCTACAATGAGAATTTGGAGCCAAAAACCCCAGCCTTGAAAAATCATGGTCCTTGCAATAGACCCATACACATCAAAGTCAACCGTCAAATTACGTGTGATTGTAAAGTGCAATCACTCACAGAAGATCGGGCATACAGACTCCAAAAATCCAAACACTCTTCACAAAAAGATGGTGTTCTCCAAATGTCGCTCTATCAGGTCCCGGAGGTGAAAAGGAGTAAGAAGCGGTTCGTTTGGGGCTTTCAGAGGGAGGGGGGAGGTCGTTCTCGAAAGACTTGTGCCTGACCTCTTGCTCAACTCTGCTCATAACTCTTCCCACATAGTCGCTTGGCAAATAGTAAATACACATGTGTGATCAGCGTTTCAAGGCGAGTCCGATGATAAGCAGCACGTTTGGCATGGCTGGATTAAGTTCTGGCCATTCCCCAGTGGCGGACCGAGGGGGAAGGGGGCGGGGGGGGGGCGCCTCCCCCCCCCCCCCCCCCGAGAATGGGCCGCGAAATTTTTGAAAGTTACTTATATGGGTTGTAAAAATGTACAAGTGACCTGTTTATACTTGTAAATATATGAAACTAGCTGGCGTACCCGGCTTCGCACGGGGCCAAACTTTGCACACATACACTTCGGGGCAGGGAGCGTGTCATACTCCACTTTTCGTTATCGATCGATGTCGATTTTACCGATTTTTATCGATTTTTTTGCAGAGTTCACCTACAGGGCTAGGAGTTGGCACAGGGGGGGAAGTGAGCATGGGGATTCCGAATACAATATTAGTTTTCAGAATTATCGATTACTTTTATTGATTTTATCGATTTTTTGTAAATTTTGACATGCGAGGCTGGGATTTTGCACAGGGGGAATCGAGCATGCTGATTACGAACACAATATTAGTTTTCAGGATCGTCCATTACTTTTATCGATTTTATCGATTTTTTTTGTAAAGTTTGACCTGCGGGGCTGGGAGTTTGCACAGGGGGGTAATCGAGCATGCAGATCACCCCCGTGGGGGTGATCAGCATGCTCGATTACCCCCCCTGTGCCAACTCCCAGCCCCCTAGCTCAAACTTTGCAAAAAAATCGATAAAATCGATAAAAGTAATCGATAATCCCGAAAACCAATATTGTATTCGGAATCCCCATGCTCGATTACCCCCCTGTGCGAACTCCCAGCCCCGTAGCTCAAACTTTGCAAAAAAATCGATAAAATCGATAAAAGTAATCGATAATCCTGAAAACCAATATTGTATTCGGAATCCCCATGCTCGATTACCCCCCTGTGCCAACTCCCAGCCCCGTAGCTCAAACTTTGCAAAAAAATCGATAAAATCGATAAAAGTAATCGATAATCCTGAAAACCAATATTGTATTCGGAATCCCCATGCTCGATTACCCCCCTGTGCCAACTCCCAGCCCCGTAGCTCAAACTTTGCAAAAAAATCGATAAAATCGATAAAAGTAATCGATAATCCTAAAAACCAATATTGTATTCGGAATCCCCATGCTCGATTACCCCCCTGTGCCAACTCCCAGCCCCGTAGCTCAAACTTTGCAAAAAAATCGATAAAATCGATAAAAGTAATCGATAATCCTGAAAACCAATATTGTATTCGGAATCCCCATGCTCGATTACCCCCCTGTGCCAACTCCCGGCCCCGTAGGTGAACTCAGCAAAAAAATCGATAAAAATCGATAAAATCGATATCGATCGATAACGAAAAGTAGCCTATGACACGCTCCCTGCCCCGAAGTATATGTGTGCCAAGTTTGGTCCCGATCGGTTCAGAAATAAAAATTTCTATTCCGCACATACGTACAGACATACATACAGACATACAGACAGACATTCAGCTTTATATATAAGATAATTTTTGAAATATTTTTAAAATTTCGAATTACCACGCCCCCTTTTTCCAAATTCCAGGGGTTGGAGACCCGCAAAAATTTTGAGAAGCACCCCAAAAAATTTTCGGAATGCGTGGCTAACGCCACGCACCTTTATTGGAAGAAAATTTTTGTCGCCCCCCCCCCCCCCGATCCAAAATCCTGGGACAGCCACTGCCATTCCCTGCTAAGCATTGCAATGAAAATCTTTCGTAGTATGTTGTGGTCAAAAGCTTGGTTTATCATTCTGCACATTTGCCTAGTGAAAAAAGCAGTCATGAAGGCATGGGCGAATATCATTACGATAGCCTATCTGCCAAGACAGCCAGACTCGTGGAGATCTCGAAAGGCTGCTTTGAAGCCAGAAGTGGCAATCGCAAAATTTGAGAGCTTCGCTGTATGGGTTGAATTATGTGTGTACCAAACTTTTTTTTCTAGGTACTCTCTCTGATTCTATCTGAAAAAGCGCAAGGCTCCCGATTTTTATGCAACCTGTATATTCTTTCATAGAAATCAAGCCACACTGCTAAGCGAGTCAGGTTTCCGTCTACCGCAGGGCTTGATTCAGCCTCGCTGAATCAACAGTCATCGGTAGACGGTGTGAAAGTGAAAGGTCTTATCAATTCAATTTTCAGAATCGTTACATACAAGATATTTGTAGATAAAAACCTTGCTGTAATGGTACCGCCTGCTTCATCCCGGTGCAGCCAAATCATTTCATGTGGAGATCACTGCGTCCTCATCTATGGAGGGTTTGGCATTTTGCCGAAGAAAAACAAAGGGAAAGGGAGTCGCGATACGCGCGAATGGTTGCGAGGCCTCAGCCCATTTTCCTACTGAAGCGGGTTTGAGCAAACTGTATTTAGCAAAGTAAACCAAAAATTGCTCCTTTAGACGTATATGTAAGTGGCATGGAGAACTTGGTGGAGCCATATCGGATCGTTAAATTGTTGTTAGCTGTGCTGGTTCTCGCAAACTTGGAACAACTGCGTCCTGCTCGCTTTCTCAAGTTTACTATCGCATTTAATCGTTCATTAAGTGACCAACTGGCGAGAGATGAGCTGCATTTCTCAGCAACTAGCTCTAGCTACTAAATCTCTACTATGCCATGATTAGTGTGTTCTACGACACCGGTGCAGTGTAGGCTTAAATTCTATCACATAATATTCGAAATTATTTCACAGAACTATTGGTTCCCAAAAAATTTCTAGCTTTACTTTATTAGCATGCTATTGCATCTTTCGGGGCTACGGCTGATTATATTTTTTGTCACGCGAAGGGAAGGGCGCTTCTGCTCGCCAGCGGTTGACCTAGCATCGACCTCAGCGCCATTCTGCTTTTACCACAGGATTGCGATCTCAATCTATCATCTAGAACTTACACAGAAATTCTATCTTCCTTCGCTTTACTCATTAAACACTTTGCTATTAAAGCAAGAATATTTTCACAGTTCCAGTTACTTACCTAATCAATTCTGGTACTATGAGTTGTGTGCAAAAGATTCTGCAAACTAATTCATTTGGAAATAGATCTGTAGGTGATGGATGAGCTATTGGAGCTAAACGCATATAGTGTCAGTTATGTTTGAAAGTTACATGTAAATTGAGTCCGGTAATCGTGGAACGTCAAAAGTTCTATTATTCCGTTGAGACGAATTGCCAGTCTTTGTTTTGTCGATATGTCATCTAATTTATTCAACAAATTCTTCTGCCTTATCACAAAAAGATCCATCAGGTGCAAATGAGTTTCAGGCAAGGAGCACAAAAATTTTGAGTCTTAGATTTTTATCTGTCTGGTAATACATAAATTTCTCATTTGTAACACGATATGTCAACCGCTTCTGATAACTAAAGAATATGCACAAAACCTTGGCTTAGCACAAATAAAAGCATCACAAGTCAATAATAAGTTGCATTGAACGTAATCAAGGCTAAAACTCCAGGCGACAAAGTTTGATTTGCACCGAATCTAGTAGGAATTAGTGCCAAATGATTTCAACCGAGCTTTTTGGTATTGCCTATTTCGTGAAATTATTAGTAGATATCAACACGTTTTTTTGCTTCACAAAAATCACGTGGTTTTTGTTCGAGTGGTAGTACTGACTGCACTGTCAAGAAGGAAGACCGAGAGAGACTGAGATTTGGTATGAAAATTATCCTTGGTATGGAGTGTCAACTTTTCTGCACACAATGTTTAGCCGTAAACACTAAACCTCCAAAGAAGAAGTAGCCATATTGATTTCTCGTTGAGTTTTTCTAATTCTAGAGCTTTTTCTACAATTACCTCTCTTCAAAACATCACAAGTGGAAGCTAGTCTACGAATCTCAGCCAGTAAAATTCATGTTTTCGATGGTGAATAGAAAATAAGCTGAACTATGTCTCTACTTCCGGCTTATCCGCTAAAGTGCTCGGCTGCCTTTCGTATAGTCCTATAGGGTTCAGTTTGTCTAGGTTATTCCGCTTTGGTGATAGAGTTCGCTCTGAATTACTGGTTTGTAAACTATTATGATGCTATCATAGACGTAATGAGATATGATCGAGAAGAATCCCATTCAGATCTCAAGTCGAAATTTCACATTGAAGTTTGATTTCCATTACCGAGGACCCGTTCTTCTCTTTGAATTTCACCGCGATTGTTAGGTATACCTCGTTGCTATGACTCTTTAGCATTGTGCCATTTATCAAGAAAAATATTGGAGCTTTGACAACTTGTGAAACTTTGAGTTATGTAACGCACAGCATTAGCTATACGTCATGGCTGTAATGCTCGTCTTCCCGCATTCTCGCATACATACAGCATTACAAGTGAGCTAAAAAAGCTCAACACATTTGAAAGGCTTGATGAACAGCAGCAAACTTTCAGCTATATTTTGAGCAATATGCAGATGTCACTCATCAAATTGCGTCTTATAAAAGGTTTCGACTTTTGCCTAAAACTGAGAACAAAAAGAATTAGAATGTTCTAGACCTATTGAAAAATGCTAAGGTTCGTAGTAAAACCGCCATTAATCACGCAAAAATTGTACTGAGGAAGACATCATACTATGAATTTTTCTTCTAGCATCCGTTTGTACACTTATCACTTCGTTTTCAACCTTCTCTGAAGGACTACATATTTTTACTCCGCTCGACTCAGCTTAATATCGTTTCTCGTATCGCATTCTGAGAATACTCTGGCCATGTGACCATACGAGGATAAAAGAGTAAAGTCATTCCAATCGCTTCTCATTGACACCTTCGACTCCGCCAAACAATAACTGATGAAAACTAGAATCTTGAGTGCTTATGAAAGCAGTATTACGTGTCTTGGGATGCCAATTTTTGAAAGATTGCAGTATTTAGTCGTGACTGGATTTCTATGGTTGCGATTAGAGAACACTCATTATAGCTAGTTTGGAGCTAGGACACTTTGGCACCGGACGACAGACTTTATGGCCCTTACACCACATTGTTACGACAAGCATACGAGAACGTAAGATGACAGACGTCTTTACCTTAGCAAATACAGGGTAAAATTGGCTTATTTTATTTTCCTCGTGATTCGTCGCAGATTTGTCGCAGATAAAGTCTACATTTGTATAATAGCTAGAATACTTGACATTCTCATGTGAAGGAGATCTTACATACTACAAGTGAAATGCATTCCTAACTGCTGCCTGTAATCATCATCATGAGAAAGCATTTCAGTTGGTTACGTAGGTTGGACTTTTGACGGCGAAAGAAGTTTTATGTATTTGGCAAGGAAATTTTCGGATATTTTTGCTAAAACTGCTATTCAGTTGCTCTATTCTAAAACCATATCTCAGAGCTACACACCTATGAGAATAAAAATTTGCCTTGGTGCTTTAACACTTACGTAGTATATTATATAAGTGGAGAAAACTAATCGTAAGATCAATAGAGCATTTGCCACTTTACTACTTATTGTTAGTCATTTCTTGTTATTTAACGCGAATTTTATGCAGCTTAGCGCATTTTATGCATCTCCACCTTCCGTCGAGTGCCGACGGAAGGTGATGTGAGTTCGGGCAAAGTTTTCGGATTTTGCCTTCTATTTTCGTATTAATCATTGATTACGCTCGTGCTTGGTATCACCTTCTAAGGCTTATTCTCCTCTGTTTTGCCGCATGTCCCATTTACTGCTCACACAAAAGCAAATCATTGTCGCACTCAATGCTCAGAAATTTCTTGCCATTAAAAGTATATAGCTGTGGGTCATACACACTAGCACTTGAAAATTTGACTTAATGATCTATCTAGCCATTTCATGGAAACAAGGAAATCATAGTAAATGCATATGAGCAAGTCTTGACGGTAAGGGGAAGTCAGCCAATTGATCAGGATGATGGCACCGAATGTGCGGGCAGAGATCGCAGCAAAGAGCAGGTGACATGGTCAGCGATGTGGAGCTGGCATGCAGTCTTTTGTTCTGAGTCGACCTACCGCTGTCTCATATCAATTTCATCTACATCACCAAATCCCCTGACAGTTCCTCACCACCCGTTTCGCTGTGTTTAGATTGCACTAATGCGTGCGTTGTATCAGTATCTTGTTATTTTTACACTGCAACACCATACCTCTTGTCTTTGCATCCCGTGATGGTCACAATGTTGAAGCGGCCCACACAGTCACAATTAGGATCGCCATGAAGTTATACTTAGGAAACAATGCGCATTTTCAGTGCAGGATCTGCAACATTTGTTCTGGACGGATCTCTCCCATAACATGAATTCAAAAAATTATTCCTCACGATTCTAAAATCTCCTCTTTTCCGTTGCTACACGATTTTATATGTAAAAACGCTGCAAAACGGCTTGTGGTAGGAACATTCCAGTAATCCTGATTTACAAATGCGATCGTAATTGCCAATTCACTTCAAAGTTCCGCCTCCTTTGCCGCCGTTTCTGTAGTTGCTATGTATTGCTTCGATTGCTCGCAAAATTTCCATATATATAAAGCAGAAAATCTGTGTTTGTGTACATTTTCTGTAGTCATGAAGGATGAGCGGTGAAACTCATTTTGATCTGCTGGTGATCAAGATATGTTGAGGACGGTAGGAAGCGAACCCAAGATGAGACTACTTGAGAGGTCAAGCACGATGAAGGCTTCAGAACGGGGTGGAACATGGGATGCCAGCCCGTCCTCTATCTCATTGAAATTTGGTACTGTGTCTATAAACTATAATCAGCAGTTTGCGGCTCAAGCATTTTTTTAAAATTTTCCTGAAGATAGCTTAGTGACAAAAGTCAATCTTCTAAGAATTCGAAATGATTCCAACAATTTTAGATAGTTGTGGTCGTAGCCGCACCCCTTTTTTTGAACCATTTTAGATTTGGGCATAGGCGCCACGCCCATTATTTGAAAAAAAAATTCTGTCGCGCATCCCGCGGCAAAAATTTCTGTGCCGCATTTGTCACGTAGCCTAGAACTTTCAGAAATGAAACTCTGCATTTCCTAAGCCAGTGACTATATCTTCCACGATATACATCTCATAGATCATCAGGATCGCATTGGAGAAGCAGAAGTAAGGAGTTCATACATCCTCCATATCCCAGACCACACCCCTCATTGACCGCTTCGAAAACGAGATTTTCCCATCCGGATCCATGTAAGAGTATGAGTGTGAATGCAAAGAGAATGACGCAAAGAAAGAGAAGAGCACGATGAGGGTAGCACTCATATTTCATGGAAACGAAGTTGTCCGCACTAAAATCAAAGATTTCGCTCGCAGATTGCTCACTTGGAGGCGATGCAGAAGTTTTGCGAAGCTACGAGAACCGAAGAAACTGCGCGCCTCGGACGTAAAGTCGTACATAGCTGTCTGACTGCTTCAAACACAACTTTTTGTTCCTTCATGCGCACGAAACTCTTTCATGCTTTTCCTACTTCTTCCTAGCCCTAAGCATACCTCTCGCAATTCATCTCGCAATTTGGCAGTGATCCAGTCATTCATACCATGAGCGCACTGGACATACAATCGCATGTAATTACATAAGTGGGGTACATACAGGCGATTGCATGACGAAGGTGCAGTATCTCTGAGCGCGAATGCGGGTTTATTAGCCGCAGAGCGCATAAGGCGAAGTTTGCAACGGTGAAGATACGCGCCGCCGAGCTCGCGCCCGCTTAACACATTCACGACAATACGACCCACCGGTGGGTCGTACGTGTTCTACCGTTTCGGACAATACGACCCACCGGTGGGTCGTATGCTTTCTGAAGTTTTTGATTTTGCTAGTTCACGGTGAAACTTTTTAGACAAACCGAGTAAACTCCTGCATACACCTCTTAGAGTACCTCCCAAAAGATTAACATTTCAAACCACAGGGTCCATCAGTGACCTAAAAATATTCCGCAAACTCAATTTTGCGAAATATGCTCTGGTCCGAAATGGCAGTCAGCGAAAAATCGGCCCTGTCGTGAATGTGTTAAAGGCACCGCCCACCCAAAATCTCGAATTTAATGTTTTTGTCGCCTTCTGGCCTTCTGAAAGCTCTGATTCCGAATATGGAGTCGAAAATCCGCGAAACTCCCAAAAATCCCTGTTTCGAGAACCCTCTGCAACAAGCGCAGGCGAGATAAAGCATGCAAGTGGGCGGGCAGCCTTGGTCGCCCCGCCTACTTTGCTACTTCCGGAGCGGATTTTTCGCTCCAGGAGCAGTCTTCTGCGGCAAAGCTTGGAGGTTTGCCTAGTGTGGGGGCCCCTAGTACTGCTTCCGCGCCTTCGTCCTGCACTAGACTATAGATTAGGGGGCGCGTGGAACCAAAGTCATCTTGCCCATTTTGCGCGGCGACCAACTTGCTCGAGGTTGAACAAGGCATACGGAATGATTTTGATATCCTAGCATAGAGCCGTTAGCGCAACACTTACCTCAGAGACTAAACTGAAAATCCTATCCCCTCAAAAGCACCGCAAATCCTCTTGAACCTACGCTGCTTGACTCTTGGAATTATTTCATCAAACAGTAGCTATGGCTGCGCACCCTAAACTGACAGATGGTGAGGACGTAGCCATTACGTACCTTCAGAGGTATGAAATTACACAGACTTGTTTTTACTTGTAAGTAATGTAAAAAAGTGAGGTGCTTTGCTATGATGGCGCATTGCTTGTGTTGTTTCGTTTTTACGATCCATTTGACAGACTATCTTACAAGAGAAGGCGTTTGAACGCTGATCCCACTGTACTTGCTCGATATCTACGGCTCTAGACGCTGAGTTAGGAGCGTTTTTTGGACTTGAAGCAGACCCTAAGTATAGTTTCGTTTTGATCCCTCCAGTGATAGCTATCTCGAGTATTGGAATCAGCATTCGATGCTCTTCAGAATAGCATAGGTTTTATTCGGAAGGGCAATCTTGACTAGAAAGACTTTGCTAGATCTACAGGGGTGTCAGTTTGTGCTAACGATCAGATGATGAAAGGTGAAGGGAGGGTTGACGCGGGTGCAGTCGTGGGAGGGAACGTATCCAAGGATCGGTTGCCTCAGGCCATGCTTTGCTGAGCAGTCGGACGATGGGGGGGGGCAGCAGCAGCGGTGCATCAGTTATAAGAATCAAAGTCGACGAGCAGTTAGTGCTTGACCATGTGTTGTTGTCCGCAGTCTCTAGGTGCATTCACTCGTTCCGAACTGCGGTTTACACAAAAGCTGTGGCGTTTTTAGCCGAAACGCCGCTAGATACATCCAACCTCCGCGACATTGTTATCAAGACCCGTCAACACTTGATCAGCTCTATAAAGCCATTATCTGGAAGTCATCTTTTCGCGCCCTTGTCCACTTGACAACGTTTTTGTCAGTGATTAAAAACAACGCGCAGAGCAGACTCCAGACGAATTTGATTCTGCTATCTTGCTAGTCGACCAAGTTTTCACATTAGAAGTTGATCGCTTGCAGATTCGATTTTCCATTTACCAGGTGCTGGAGCTCTCAAAGCGACTTTGTTCGTTATATCTTTGACTGTTTCTTGACCTTGCAAAATCTATTTTGAATCTTCTATTCTTTTCCGGATCAGATTTAGAAAATGCTCTTGATTACGTACTTCTCAGCGGTTTTCGAAATTAATTTGAATTCGTGATCAAATGCTTGTCAACCCTTTCTGATCTTCTGAATATATATAGCGTAAGCTTGATTTTGGACAAGCATACTTACCTCCTAAACGACAGATTCAAGCTAGTAAGTTCTACAACACTCTCAAAAACCTCTGTTCTAAAAACCCGTTGAAATGCAAGACTCCTACGACCACTTCCTCAACTAGATTTATGTATGTCACAGAATGGCAGCGCCGATCGTTCATCTCAGCGAACCCAATTCTCACACAAGAAATGATGGCTAGTTTCTGCCATTCCTTATGTCATTTAACCGACTCTCCGCAAAAGTTATGTTTGCAGTATATGGATGTGATTTCTTTTTTTGTCTGTAATAGATGAGTTGCAGTAATAAGTTATTTTTTTGAAACTTTGCTGAGAACATGAATCGAAGAAAGAAGATTATTGAAAGATTTCTCGAAGAAGGCCTTCAGAATGGTTCCTGCTAAGAAAACTTCCATAACTTGAGTTGCTATTCGAAACAAGGGAGTGTTTTCATCTTTGTTTGTTAAGAACTATCTTATGACATTGTCTAAAAAATATGTCGTGTATTGAAGCAATTCCGCTTTACGCGGAAAAACGCAGCGGCTGTTAAAAAGTTGACGTACTATGCTCTTCGCGTGAAGCAGCAATAGCCAGGTTGTTCATTTGCCGAAGACCATCTGTAGATTTGCGGGGAGTATCAAAGAGACGTATGATTTTGGAGTTCCAAGTTATGAGCCGACTTTTCTTAGGATAACGCATTGATTCGGTGTGTATGATAACACTTCAGTATCCTCCGCTATTTTCCACGAAATGAAAACGGAGTCAAGAAGTGCCTAGACAATCAATCACAATCATATAAGCCTTTTCTGCCATGGAGTAGGTCAATTTTCTCATGAACTGGCCCCATATTTTGTTAAATGACCAAGCCCGTCAAAGCTGCTGCATCAAGACAGTTGTCACAAACATGGCCACTCACGCTGCCTTACCATGCGGTGGCCGGGATTGAGAGTAAACAAGTGCAGTAATCGTAGTACTATCCATCACTCGTCAGTGATTCATTTACGACTTATAGACTGAACATAAGCCCTTGCTTGCTGGCTATTTTGTGTATAGTAGCCTGTCATACGGCTAGCGGTGGGGCGGCGTCCACAGGCTTTTGCCCGGACAACGGTGCCTGCCAGGCAGTTAGTTGTCTGAAACTGCGTGAATTTCGCCTGAATGCTTAGCTTTTATAACAACTAACTAGCCTTGCGTCAGAGTTCCTGATACTATACGACTCTGGTCCAGGCATTAGTAATAGCGGCGCTACGTTGGCACGTTTTCTCCAAGAATCCCGGAATGAGAGAGCTTTAGAATTGGCAGCTGCTCGCGGCCTGACTGTTACTATGCGGAGCCCCGCGCCGCCACTTCGTTTTGGATCAGCTGCTTTTTTGCTGTCAACGTGATCGGTCATTGTCTCTACTCTCTGGGTCATCACCGAATTTCATGTCTTATCGATACGTCTGTCACCTCCCATTGGCCTACTGCGTAAGGAGCAGTAATAAATCTTACTTGCTGCTAATTAATGATCTTCACCATCATGATGAATCACAGGCATACATTTCTTTCGAATTTCTCTTGAATGTGACTCAGGCTTTGAACTACATTAGCTCTTGACTAAGTGGTCAAAAGCTTACATTCGCACGCACTCAAGAAGTTTCTCGCTCGAAAGAAATCTGCTAGTACTTGCTTTTCAGATAGCGAATGCGGTGGATTTTCTTGCTATTGCCATTCCTTTACCATCTTGGTGAGTGTGTCCATACTCTCAGAAAAAGTATTAGACAGAATTTATACTAATTTCTAGGGACCTGTCAGAATCTCAGCGCTTTATGTGGGTCACCAACCGCACAAGCAACGTGTGGACAGTGCATAAAACAACATCCAGACTGTGCATGGTGCCGGGACCCGGTAAATTTATTTTCCAACATCCATTCCCTCATTGCAAGATTGCTTCCAGCACACCAGCCTCCAAAATCGATGCCAACCTCGATCCGCATTCAAAACTGAGACTTGCGATCCCACCTACGTTTACTCGCCCACGACCGAAGTGCGCATTGGACCCCAGGTGAGCACTGGCTTGAAATTACATTCGCAAAAAAAGGATCTGTGAAGGTTGCCATACTTATCAGAGTGCTAACCTCCAACTTTGGGAAGATCAAGAGATATAGGAAGTTTGTTATTGAATCATACCTAGAATTTGCCGCTTGGATCGCCTCTAGCCGGGAAGACTACGGTACAGATCGAGCCCCAGCAAGTTGTACTACGAATGAAGCCAGGTAGGGCTTTGAAAACAATCCCATTCTCATGAGAACCATTTCGAGCTCATCTTGAATCTCAATCCTTGTTATTCTGTGCTCTGCTGCCTGATAGCTAACTTCTGCCTGTTAGGGGCAGCTAGGCTGCTAATCTTACTCAGACACAACCCCCGGAAACTTTTATAGGGCAAGAAAGATTTGCAGCTATTCCACAGGACTTTGTTTACTATCGGAGAAGTTTAAGCGTCGAAAATGGAACATCCGCAGGATTTGCCAGAAATAAAAGTGGAAACTTTTACAGCACTTTTCACATAGGGCTGCGGGATGTTCGTTCCCTGAATGTCCAGTAGAATTTTTGGTGGATTGTCTGAGTATTTCGCTGCATGATCACATTAGCTTGGCAGCAAAGCTGGTTCGAGTTTATGGTAGAAGCGTAGTACCGCCAAAGCAGATACAGTGCTGGACATAATTATAAAGCCACTCTGGAAATCGTCGTAATTTTCGTTCTTGTCAATGAATCTGTCTGAAATTTGCTGTATTGTGCGCATGTCAGCCTACCATGACTCTCCAAAACGGCTTCCAATCTTGTTGAGTTTGAACGGAGAAAAACGAAAAAATTCGATAAAGCCCTCTTTGAAAGCTGGACAAAATTATAAAGCCACCTGATTTTTCTAATCACTATCGCATTCGTTGACTCTCAAATTTTTTTGTACAATAATACCCCAAAATATGAAACATTTGCAACACCTACGACCTGTCATCCTACTCAAATAGAAAATATCACTGCATTTTTTGCTTTCAAAAGCATCAAAAGTCAATCTGCTGCAACAAACAACTGGTTTGAAGAGTTTTCAAGCTCTTGTTCATTTCAAATGATAATCATGGAATTTACTGGCCCTTCAGGATAGATGAGGTGAAGAGCGCTTTTGTAAACTCTTCGTAATCGCTGATTTTGGCGGACAGACTCCAACCTCATCATTGGGTTGACGCACTTTTGCACCACAGAACTCGATTTTCAAGCGATAGAAAATACTGTAATGTAGCCATTACGACAGCCATACAACAGTGAACTCGTGTGCATGACTGGGAAAAAATTTCGGGATTGAGCACTCTGGTTCAGCCGCAGTTGACATCCACTGAATGTTGAGTGGAGCGCCCTGCACATCAGAGCCAACTCAGATCACGAAATAAAACCGGAGACGCTTAAAAACTTCAAAATCTTAGCTAATCTCATTCATCGGGTGAAATATGACATGAAACACAGAGGGAAATAAAGAGATCCAGGTTATATCGAATCTTCTGCTCGCAGGGAAATTCCGTGGAAAGTATTTCAGGTCTAAATCGCTACCGCTTATTAGAGAAAATCTGAAAGTTGTTGCGAAAGCTGCATTTCCATGTAGGCAATGTAATAAATCAAATTCAGCACTTTGTGGGCATTGCAAACTGAGTTTTGTGGTTTAAAAGCGTTTCCCATGTTGAGGTTGGAGTCTGTCCGTCAAATCAGCGATTACGCAGAATTTACGAAAGCGCTCTTCAACTCATCTATCCAGCAGGGTCAGTAGATTCCATGGTTATCATTTGAAATGAACAAGAGCTTTAAAACTCTTCAAACCAGTTGTTTGTTGAAGGAGATTGACTTTTAATGCTTTTAAAAGCAAGAAATGCAGCGATTGCTTCTATTTGAGTAGGAAGACAGGCCGTAAGTGTTGCAAATGTTTCATATTTTGGGATGTAATTGTACAAAAAAATTTGAGAGTCAACGAATGCGATAGTGATTAGAAAAACCAGGTGGCTGTATAATTTTGTCCAGCTTTCAAAGAGGGCTTTTTCGATTTTTTTCGTTTTTCTCCGTTCAAACTCAACAAGACTGGACGCCGTTTTGAGGGGTTATGGTAGGTTGACATGCGCACAATACAGCAAAGTTTCAGACAGATTCATTGACAAGAAAGAAAATTACGACGATTTCTAGAGTGGCTCTATAACCATGTCCAGCACTGTATGAGTGAAGAAGAAACCCTCCTTCTGGCCTACGCATACTTCGCTTGCCATGCGATATTTGAATGAATAATTTGCAGACCAAAATGTACTTATGTATAGTGTCCTATAGTGTATAGTGTATAGTGTATAGTGTTATTAAGTCCCATGTTTTGCACAATCAAAGAAAAACTTGTGATAGGTTATAAATAGCTGGAATTTTGCCAGAAAGCATGACCACGGGAATTGTGAGGCACGCACGGAGCTATAGACATATCGAGCGAGGATCAGTTGTCTTCAATGCAAAGCTCACTAGTTGTAGCCGGTCTTCCATCTTGCAAGGAGATGCTATAGGAGCTTTCAATCTGAGTGTCACAGTCGGCGCGGCTCGGATCCTCGCGATCCGCCCCGCTTGGTATGCCCCGAGACACAGCCGCGAAGTCGTCGGGAGACGGCCCTTCTGAACCGCTAACATTAGCAGCCTAATTACTGCGCGCCTCTGATTGGTCGGTACTGCCGCCGCTTGGGTGAGCGAGAGCTATGCTGTCGTTAGAGACGTCTGAATTGGACTGCAAAGGCATTCTCATGATAAAAGAATCAAACAAGATTTCGATTTCCATGAAACTCGAAAATGTTATATTTGGGCGGCTTAGGTAAATCAGCTTACACGTGCAGACTTCATGGTGTTTTGAAAACTGGGAGGGGCGAAGAAATCACGAAATGGCCTTAGAAACATGCAACCTTTCCAACTTTTTGTCTTCATAATTCAAACATCCTCACTATCCATTGTTGTGTGCCTCACTTGCTTATGCTCAGAAGTATTTGAAAACTCTGCTATATTACAAGAAAGGCGACGTAATTAGCGTTGCCCGGGCAGACTAATTAGCGCTAGGACGGAGCGATTCAGAAGGGCACACACGGCACCCGAAGTCGCCGAGTGGTTCAAACGAGGCGCCGCGCGAGGATCTGAGCAGCGCCGACCGTGGCACCCATATTGAGAGCCCTACCTAGGTCAACTGTTGCGTCGTGTACCATATCATAGCGTTCGGGACCAGGTAGCTCCTCATGAGATCGTGACTACTAAGGCCCGTATGCATAACATCCCTGCGGCGAGGGACGCAGCGTCCCAAACGATGATTAAAGGCATTGTCCAGGTCAACTGGGGGCTGGCCAATACAGGAGGTCTAGCGCATTTACCACATCAAAACTTGTTAGGGAGGCGGGATTGGAGTACCGTCCCCTTTTTCCGAAGCGATTTTCTCGCCTGAGGATCCACCTTTTTCAATCGGACTGGAACTGTTGCGTTAGTCATGAGCCTTGCTCTCGCAGTGTGTCAAGACCCCCTCCTCCTCCCCCCCCCCCCCCCCCCAGTCGACCTGGACATTCCCTTGCCCAGCGGCGTGCACGCGCCGCCACTTCATGATGAGGGACGCCGCTCCTTTCTTCGCAAGGAGGTTGGTGCATATTGGCCTAACTCAGTTGCTGTTCTTACGCCCACTCAAAGTTCACAGGGGAGTAAAACACGCAAACGAAGACATCAGTTTAGTGCTCAACTCGAACACTTGCGGTATCCAAAAGCTATCAGTGCATGCAAGAAAATGGTTCTGGTAGTAGTGCACGAGAGAATGCGGTTTCAGAAACTGCGTTCGCTACGCTCGCGGCCTCAACCATTTTATGATCAACCTCTACCTCACATTTCTTGGTACGTTCAAAAACCATGCGTAAAGTTTGATAAAATCGGGCCCAAATATGGATATATAATCAGTTATGAGATATCTATAAAGGTCAATGACTGGGAGCCTTTACTTTACTGAAATCGATGGCCAGTGCCCCTTTTGGGTGTCATACCAGAGGGGTACGCGTCAAGAACAACAATGAGTGGTCCCAGTGGCATCCTGAGGCGTTAGTGTCAATACGCAGTATACATGTAGCCCTCTCCCCCCCCCCCCCCTTCAGTCAACAGACAACTTCATGGCTGATATAAACATAGGAAATTCGACAAAAAATGAACATTCGAATCATTTCTCTCCCTTTTTCTAGACTTATTACGGTCTGTTGGCGGAAGTTAGCTCAGGGATTCGCGCCACGCGAGCGGTCCTCCTATAAGGGCTAGCGTACAAGAGGTCGACATAAGCCTAAAGCTTCCGTGCGTGCGGCAAACAGCTGAAGCGCCGTCCTAGCGGCAGGCAATGTTATAGGCCGTCCGCGCAGGGCGCGGAGAGTGCGCAAGGTGTGTATTGCGCGTCACTCCTCTTTCTCGTGCACTCTCGCCGCCTGTTTTTCTCTGCGCTTCTTCCAGTCGTGAACTGCCTTCAATCTACGCAACAGCGTTGCTCTCCGTGCGCAGCGCGGACGGCCTATACCGTGCAAACGGCCTGCAATACAAGTGCTCGAGCGAGCGGCCAGCAATGCGTCCGTCTTATCGGTCGGCAATACCTGCTGCCGTGCAAGCGGCCGACAGTGACCTCTATCTTCTGCTCACTATTTTCACACATTGTGAGCTCAAACGGTACCTGCGTGAGATACGACGCAGCGTTTAGGCTGGCTAAGAGTTGACATATTTTTTTATCAACATTTTCCTTCCCCAGCAAGGCTGGAATGAACCTGTGTGAAGCCACAGTTATCAAGAGCGATGGTGTGGGCTCCACCATGGAAAGTTTGGCCACTGCTGCAGGTATCGTTCGATGTCCTCAGAATGTAAAAAGGACTAACATATCCAAGAAAAATGGTCAGGATATCCCATATAGATCTACTCCAACAGCAAAAGAGCGGTCGACCTTCCCCGCGCAAGCGGCGAGCGTTAGGAACCGTGCGGGCGCCCCACGTTAACCGTGCCAACGGCCCTTGACGACCGTACAATCGCACACACCGACTAGCGATTGTAGGGTCATCGCTGGCCGCCCGCACGGCGCGAGTCCCTGAGTGGTTTACCGTGATGGTGTTGTCTCGATGTTTCTTAATTGATTACAACATTTGGAAAGTGTGCAGGCTCGTAAAGTTGAGTAACGGAATTAGCAAAAAAGAGAATAAAACCATGCTACACAAATTTTTTGCTTTCTTTGACATCCTTTTAAAACAGAAGGTTATACGCAATAATGTAGTACGCCGGAACTTCCTATCGTAGGGCTACAGCAGTAAAAGACCGATTAACCGACTAGTGACTTGTTCTGTATTGTAGATTTATACTGGAGCTAAGTATACAGGATAAAGCTCATACGTAGCTCCTGGCAGCCTGGCAAAAGAATTAATCACAATGCGATACATGCTTTTGGGAAACCCTGTATAATCTGCGATCAAACGCTCGCTAACAAAAGTAGTCAAGAAGCATCTTAAATCCCTGCGTAAACTTTTTTCAATTAGTAGGTTGCCGTTCCCTCAAGTTACTGACCCTTATTTGAAATCGCAGCCATGGTTGTTTAGGCGACACATTGGATGTGCAATATAAGTACGTACACAAGCAACCCGCACCTGGATACGACGTGAGAGAGTTCATGGTTCAAACAAGCGAATTCAAGAAATTTGGTGTCGACATGAAGTTCTTCGTCAACTGCGACGGGTTTGTTTAACCCACCAAATCAATAGTTTTTATTGTTTGCTTTGCTATCACTCGAAATAATTAAGTAAGTTGTTACCCTTTTTGTGACTTTATTCAAGCAAAACACATCATATAACATGCATGTAAACATGTGCACATTCTATTTACCTAATTCAACAACTTTTAGAAGAGAAGTGGAAGGAAAGAGATGTCCAATGCTGAAGGAAGGACAGAAAGTAAACTTCAAGATCAAAGTGAGTTTCTTACATGTACTTCTGTTTTTTAAGTTTTCCATTTCGAAAACTGGGCAATAATTCCTGAGCAATCCTGCGCCACACTTTTCAGAATCTCTTTTTTTCGCAAAATCGGATGTGTTCTGAATTCAAGGCAGCATATTTTTCGAAAGAGAACATACATACTTCAAAAAACCAATTCTCTGCAAGGCCAAACTATCCCTCTTTTTCTGTAGTGTTTTGTTTCGTACATCAATAATTTATTGCGTCTTTTGGACTATGCAGAAGGGGGGGGGGGTCTCGTTACGTGTGGGTGGCATTTGAAAATCATCGCAATGCGGCGTTAGAGTAACCGCGCGCGGGGAGCAGTAGTGCAGGAAACTTGTCCATATTTATGTCCATATCCACCTAGATTATTAATGCTTGTTCTATATTGTTAGCCCTTTTTCTTCTTCAGTGTATTCCTTTTTGTCCTCTAAAAGGCTAATTTTACAGGTTTTGTTGCGAAATTCGAATAAGTAATCAAATTATTAGCTTGTACCAAAAGTAAACCGTATTTCTGAATGAATCAAAACTTTTCTGATTTCCTAGCCGACTTAGGGTATCATTCGATAGAGCGAAGCAAGCTCTACAAAATGACTACCAAAGATGTGCCTATTTCATAGTCCAGATAAAATTTGGAGCAAAAATCGAAAAAATATTACCTGAAAATTAGATTTTTGCGAAGAAAAATTCTACGGACCTCGAATTTTGTCATTATACCGCAGACGCACAGTAGTACTCAAATATGCTTTTACCAGACTTCAGCGTAAAGCGAGAAAACTACAAGCCTTAGTCAGTATAACCTTAAAATTTTACTTTGTTCATGCTTTGGTTATAGAGAAATAATAAAGTACAACATAAGAAACCCGAAAAAGTGACATTTTTTCAATTTCGAGCCACTTTAATTTCTCAGTTTTGAACCCCGGAAAAAATCCACCAAATACATTTTTGGGTACTACTATGAGTCTGATATAATGATGCTAAGAAAGCGAAAGCAGTTTGACTATTTAGAAATACGGTTTACTTTTGGGACAACCTAATAATTTGCGAATACTTCGAAAACCTCAACGAAGGATGTAAAACTCTGTGCTACTAGTAATAATAAGGCTAGCCGAGTTCTTCGCGTGGGATTACCGGCAGCCTGTCGCGCGCGACCTTTTCTAATTGGCCCAAGCTAGGTGCCAGACTTATCCGGTTCAGCCGGTTCATCCGGTCCAACCCATTCCCTATTGGTCAATGCAGTGCTTTGACCAACAGCGAATGGGTGAATCGAATGAACCTGTTGAACCGGATAAGTCTGGCACCTGCCCAAACGTAACGATACGCTGCCCTATGCATAAGTTTACAGCGACCGATTCTGTAGAGTGAGGCAGGCGCATACTTACTGCTGAGGTTCCAAATACCTTTCGAATGCTGAAACATGCCGTGGCGAGTAGTGGAATAGTAATTGAGATTAAAGATTCAAATGACCAAAATATTTAGAGATATCAAAAGGTAGGGACTTGATTGGTTGAAAAATGTGTCCCTAGAAAGAGAAAAATTCGGGGGGGGGGGTGCTTAATCAGTCAAAAATATTCTTCTTTTGAATCGTGTCCGCTCTACATTTATTGAATTATGCTATCATAACTGCTGTAGGTTACTCTCCTCGAATGTCGCGATGGTGGTGACGTCGCCATCTCCGTGGGTGTCTACGGTTACAGAACAGTTTCCGCGCTCTACATTACTCCTCTCTGTGGATGCGAGTGTGAAAAACCAGCTCAGCAGGTGGGTTAGCCTAAACCTCGACACAAGTTTGAAAGAAGGGTTTAGGAAAAGAATTCTCCACTCTGCCATCAGCATGGAAACCTCATCTGTGGGCAGTGCGAGTGTGAAGCAACAAGGGGAGGAGACAAATGCGAATGCCCACTGGCAAGCTACGGAGTCAAGAATGCGATCGAGTTGGAGGATCGCTGCAGAGAGTGAGATCCTGAATATACAGTTGTAGCGTTTCCAGTTTGCGTTATTGAACAGCCTAAACTTCCAAACTTTCCTCATATTAGTATTAGTGTCCCTAGGAATCCAATAAGAATGCAAGAGCATAAAAAGTAAGAATGAGAGAATTTAAAAAGGCAAAAGAAAAAATAGAGGTTTGAGTGCCTTCACAAAATTTCCTTTATATCTACTGTAACCCATACCTGAAAAGGTGGAAATGATGCGACTAGGTACTCCCTTATTTACTGCTCATATGTGCCAAATATTAGGCTTTGCCAAAGTTTCTAAAGTTTTCCAGAAGAAAATGAAAAAAGTGTCTCGAAACTTATGTTACGACCTAACAAAGCATTTCAGAAAACCCGGATCCCCCATCTGCTCTGGCCATGGAATGTGTCGCTGTGGACAGTGTCAGTGCAATGCGCAAACGGTAACATTCTTGTGAGCTGAGTGCAGATGGCAAATTCCTTGTTGAGCGAACGATTGCAACAATTTAACAATGCAACATACAACAACAACAACAACAACAGCAACAGCAACAACAACAACGCTAATTTGTAAAAAAAAAACCGCCGGCCGCCGAACTTAGACGGCGAAGTTAGGCGGCGACCGCTCAAATTGGGCGCCTGCTGCCTAAATTCGCCAGAGTTTGTCGAAATTCGCGCATCGACTTATCAAGGTTCATGGGATTTCATTAGGTTGGCACATTGAGTTTTGCAACTTTTCCCGTAACTTTTTCCTTACTTTTTCCTTACTCAATATAGCACTCCCCATTCTCTGGCATCATGTAGAGGTGACGCAAGCTGCAAGTCTGCGAAAAACGTTTGACTGATAATAACGTAGAAGAAAAAATTCAAGCATTTTTCGAAACCCCTTGGAAATCGAGTTCATGATTTTTTGGCAAACATGAAGCCGTACAAAACCTGAATCAAACATATCAGAAGGAATCTGAAAAATCTGATGCAATCTCAAAATTTTTCCCTCTATGCCGTAAACCTATCGTACCCTTACATAAAATGGCACAACTCGGCAAAAATGTCTGCAGTTGCAGTTTACATCATAATCCTTATATTACCAGAAAATAAATGCGTTACGTTCAAAATGACAAAAGTTATATAAAAAGTTGCATTACTTATGTACCAACCTAATAATTCCTGATACCATTCATCTCAGCTTGCGAGGCGCATCCTCCAACATATAGAAGTGCTATAGTTCAAGGACAAGTACGTATACGGTAAATAGTTAGTTTTCATGAATCTTTCAGACTTTTGTTTAACACGTTTCGGACGGCGAAATCGCGCGCGGCGAAAAAGAGTGTACTTTCAGCCGCTAGCCTACAAAGGGACCTTATTTCGTAGACTGTGTGCTATCTCTGTAATCAGCTTGTCAGATAAGTTCCATACCCGAAGTTCTAAGTGGATTCGAAATGTTTGAATTTTATCGCTTGTGAAGGACTTTTGTGCTTTCCTGAAAGATAGAAACAAGAAACCCGTTTCTAATAGTATTCAAGAGTATCTATGTTGTACACGGTACACATCAGTAGTGAAACTACGGTTTTTCTCTTTGATATCGAAGCAAAGGAGAGTTGCGACGTCGCACGCGTCGTTCGCGTCGCCGCACTTCGTTGCAATTGTTGCTCGATTTGTGCTCATATCTCCTAAACAAATATCGGTCGCACAACTCTACAGAGTCATTTGGAAATTAGGAGCTTAGACCTTTGACTTAACAAGTTTCTAAAAGGAAACCTCCTGCAAACGCCAGAAAGATCCCTCAAAGCAGCGTGCTGCACCATGTGCAGCAACGGTCCGAAACGTGTTAAATGGGTAATTCTATATGCTGGTAACATTTACATTGATTTCCTCTTGCTGACACTTTTTATAGATACTAGCAGTACAGTGAAAATTGTTCAGAAACTTGCTCAGGGTGGCTACCAAAACGTGTTCTGAGATTTGTTGGGCCGACCGACTTTTCTCTCGGGGTGGCCCAACTTGTGCAATTCATTTGTAACTTGTATTACAGTTGTGACAGTGGAATGTGAAAAATTTCGGCGAATTCGCCGAATTCGCCGAATTCGCCAATTTCGCCGATGTCGCCGAATTCGCCGATGTCGCCGAATTCGCCGATGTCGCCGATGTCGCCGACTTTGCGTCTTTTCGTCATAACTCCCTTCGTTCTCAATGGATTTCAAATTTGAAGGCAGACTTGGATTCAGCTCGCCGAGACGAATCTTTTCATATATTGAAGTGCTGTAATCGGCTCGGTCACGGTAAGTGCATGGTAGGAATCCGTTGCATCCTGTGGTGGTGTTTTCTAGAGCGTGTATTTCAGCGCATAATGCAGGCAAAAGTTTAAGAAAAAGAGCGTTTGATGGAAGAGTTTCTGCTGAGTGATTCCAGCAGAAAACCATATCCTTTTTTGTAGTGGAAAAAAGAGAAAGGAGTACGTGAACTTAGTAAATATATATGAACCACTTACCGTCAAACAAACATAACTATACAGTAACACTATGACTAGCAAAACAATTATAATCTTTGTAATCAGCATGTCTTGTTGCTTATGTGAGCAAAGTGACACACCGCATGACTATGATATTCTGCCTTCAGCAAAACTTCACTTTTTTCTGCAGACGCCTCTTTGCAACGCTATGGGCCAGCCCCTTTCACACTTAAAAGATTCGGGTAAGGCGGATCGGAAAGAGTTGTTTCCGTAGATAATCCAGCGGTAAAAAGTGGACGGAGACATGCTTTATAAAGCGCGAAAAGAGATGGTGAATTCTGCAAAAATCACGCGTCTTTAAATTCTACTCGCCATAACTTCCTTCGGAATAGGTATATACTGAATCCGAAAACGGTGCTGTGCTCAGCTCATCAAGGCGAATCTTTTGGTATACAGCATGTCCTTGATATCTCGATTTCAGTATTCTTAAATCTTTCTGCGGACGTTTCTTCTCGTAAGTGTAAAGCAGCGAGCATTGTCCCGAGTAGACTCCAGCAGGGACCTTTTGATAGTACTTTTTCTGTAGATTATGATGCGCTAAACGGTAGCCGCAATTTTCTTTTCAAAGGAAAAAGATGGGCTGGTGAATTGTGGAAAAATCTTGTCGTCCCAAATTCTACTCGCCATAGCCATAGAATATGATGCTCTCTTGCTAAGCAGATGTGATTATCGTAATCAGCAGGTCGGATAACCACTATGAGCAAGTTTTCCGAGATTTTCGGGTCATTTCTTTTTTTCTCGTTTTACGCTCTGGAAGCTCGCCGATGGATTTTGGTCAAAATGTTGATGCTCCTGGATTGTAAGGAAACTTCGCTTATAGAGGTTTTCGAACACGCTCTTTACGAAAATCGTGGTCTTTGAGGATTACAGGATCTTTTTGGAGAGATACGGTGAGGTGACTGTAACTGCACCACGAAAGTGCGTAACTTTGCCCGCACTTCTCGCGTATCTCTCAGAAACCTTGCTTGCTTGCTTTCCTAAGTCAAAGTAAATAGGAACTGGGCTATCGAATGGTGCATGAATCGGGCTCCAGTCTATAAAAGTCGCCGAGTTACAAGCCTTCGAAAACACGTCCTCATGAAATTTGCACAAAATGTAAACATCGCGTACTTTATTAAAATTCCATCGTGAGCGGTTGTATAAAACGGGGCGGGGTGAACATAACATTTGCAATTAGTCATGCAACCGCTCACGATGGAATTTCAATAAAGTACGCGATCTTTACATTTTGTGCAAATTTCATGAGGACGTGTTTTCGAAGGCTTGTAACTCGGCGACTTTTATAGACTGGAGCCCGATTCATGCACCATTCGATAGCCCAGTTCCTAGTTACTTTGACTTAGGAAAGCAAGCAAGCAAGATTTCTGAGAGATACGCGAGAAGTGCGGGCAAAGTTACGCACTTTCGTGGTGCAGTTACAGTCACCTCACCGTATCTCTCCAAAAAGATCCTGTAATCCTCAAAGACCACGATTTTCGTAAAGAGCGTGTTCGAAAACCTCTATAAGCGAAGTTTCCTTACAATCCAGGAGCATCAACATTTTGACCAAAATCCATCGGCGAGCTTACAGAGCGTAAAACAAGAAAAAATGAAATGACCCGAAAATCTCGGAAAACTTGCTCATAGTGGTTATCCGACCTGCTGATTACGATAATCACATCTGCTTAGCAAGAGAGCATCATATTCTATGGCTATGGCGAGTAGAATTTGGGACGACAAGATTTTTCCACAATTCACCAGCCCATCTTTTTCCTTTGAAAAGAAAATTGCGGCTACCGTTTAGCGCATCATAATCTACAGAAAAAGTACTATCAAAAGGTCCCTGCTGGAGTCTACTCGGGACAATGCTCGCTGCTTTACACTTACGAGAAGAAACGTCCGCAGAAAGATTTAAGAATACTGAAATCGAGATATCAAGGACATGCTGTATACCAAAAGATTCGCCTTGATGAGCTGAGCACAGCACCGTTTTCGGATTCAGTATATACCTATTCCGAAGGAAGTTATGGCGAGTAGAATTTAAAGACGCGTGATTTTTGCAGAATTCACCATCTCTTTTCGCGCTTTATAAAGCATGTCTCCGTCCACTTTTTACCGCTGGATTATCTACGGAAACAACTCTTTCCGATCCGCCTTACCCGAATCTTTTAAGTGTGAAAGGGGCTGGCCCATAGCGTTGCAAAGAGGCGTCTGCAGAAAAAAGTGAAGTTTTGCTGAAGGCAGAATATCATAGTCATGCGGTGTGTCACTTTGCTCACATAAGCAACAAGACATGCTGATTACAAAGATTATAATTGTTTTGCTAGTCATAGTGTTACTGTATAATTATATTTGTTTGACGGTAAGTGGTTCATATATCCTCTCCTATAATATAAACCCGATCCCAAAAAACGAGACGGCGAGGATGGTCCTCCCAGTATGCTTCAGCGGCTGTTTTGAATAGACGCCAGTTTCCGAACGGGGCCTTAATGTGTAGAGACGCGACGGTGCGATCATGAGGTCAAGAGGACGCAGAGGCCCTAGCGCGAACGAGAGTCCACGACACGCAGGGTACGCTCTGCTGCTGCAATGGATGTGTTGAAAGACGCAAGCGCGTGCCAAGGATGTTGAAATTGCGAGCTGGACATTGTTGCACAGTTAGTTATAAAAGCATACCATTTGATCCGCTCACATTCGACCTCAGTATTCACTATGCTTCCACTTTTCCGCCAAATTCTGAGAAAATCTTCGAAAATCTCGCTTTTGGGAGCTTTTGCTCTGGGTGAAGTCGATTTTTCTCTCCAGATTGTAAGCGTGAGTGCGAGAGTGACATTGCGAAAGGAAGCTGTACAGCGATGAGTGGGGCAAGACAAAATTTTAGCACGATATGATCCACTTTCCTCCCATTGAAAATACCTCTGAAATGTACTGATAAGTTGAAATTTCACTTGAGAAAATTATAGGTATGAAAGATGTTTATTTATGGGTGTGCCCTACCCGCTTGCTAGCGACCCGTAGGGTCGCTAGTCTTATATATAAAGCTGAATGTCTGTTTGTATGTCTGTATGTCTGTCTGTATGTATGTACGTATGTTCCGAATAGAAAATTCCATTTACCGATCGGGACCAAACTTGGCACACATACACTTTGGGCCCCGGCGGGTGTCATAGACTACTTTTCGTCATCGATCGATATCGATTTTATCGATTTTTTGGAAAATTGGAGCTACAAGGCTGGGAGTTGGCACAGGGGGGTAATCGAGCATGCTGATCACCCCCGTGGGGGTGATCAGCATGCGCGATTACACCCCTCTGCCAAATTCCAGCGCCCTAGCTCAAATTTTGCAAAAAATCGATAAAATCGACATCGATCGATAACGAGAAGTGGACTGTGACACCCACCGGGGCCCGAAGTGTATGTGTGCCAAGTTTGGTCCGGATCGGTTCAGAAATGGAATTTTCTATACGGAGCATACGGCGGAGCCGGGTAAGCCAGCTAGTAATTACTAAGTTCACGTACTCCTTTCTCTTTTTTCCACTACAAAAAAGGATATGATTTTCTGCTGAAATCACTCAGCAGAAACTCTTCCATCAAACGCTCTTTTTCTTAAACTTTTGCCTACATTATGCGCCGAAATACACGCTCTAGAAAACACCACCACAGGATGCAACGGATTCCTACCATGCACTTACCGTGACCGAGAGCCGATTACAGCAGTTCAATATATGAAAAGATTCGTCTCGGCGAGCTGAATCCAAATCTGCCTTCAAATTTGAAATCCATTGAGAACGAAGGGAGTTATGACGAAAAGACGCAAAGTCGGCGACATCGGCGACATCGGCGAATTCGGCGACATCGGCGAATTCGGCGACATCGGCGAAATTGGCGAATTCGGCGAATTCGGCGAATTCGCCGAAATTTTTCACATTCCACTGTCACAACTGTAGCCTGCACACTGCGCGCGGCGAGTAACGACACCTTACTATTAACTCGCCAGTACAACCTTCTCGCGGAAACTGTGGAGATATGTATCACTACCTTATCCAATCAAACCAAAAAAAGTAGAAAGAAGAGAATAGTCCAAGAGATTTGATGACTTTTGATCTTAATGTCGTGAAGTAGCTCGCGCAATGTGCAATGTCATATTAAGTTACAAATGACTTGCGCGTAGTTATTGACAGGCGTCAACTAGCCACCCTGAGTAGGTTTCAAACACTTACATGCAAAGCGAATTTTCATCATACCCCTACTGTATCCATGCAAAGTGTCCCATATACCCACCGTAACCCTACAGACTATGGCATCTACATATTGGAAGATGCACCAAGCCAAGTCAAGTCGGATGGTATCGTTTATTCATTGGCAGCACAAACTGGCGTGAAATATTTATCCCAGTACAACCGCAATGGTACAGTCGTGCTCTCGCAGGAGCGCGCCAGGGAAGCCGCAGGCATGGCAGTCTTTGCGATCATTTTAAGGATACTCTTGAATTTAAAATTCATAAACTCCGAATTGAGATAAGGGGATGCGAGAATTTCGACGAACTTTGGCGAAGTAAGGCGGCCGCCGCCTAACTTCACCCCTAAAGTTAGGTGGCCGCCGGCGGTTTTGCTTACAAATTACGGATGGTATCTTATAGGTGATTCGTGACACGCAAAGAGTGGACGCTGTTGCGTCCGACCAAGATAGTTCGCGGATCGGAAAGACAACATATGGTAAGAGAAACGAAAGAGCGCTGGATCAGGGAGACGGCGATACGTCAGCAGTCTTTGCGAGCTACGAATCGCCTATATATACCTAAATATTCTTACGATTTCAATCAAGTATTCGTATTGGTGATATCTCACTGCTGGACACGCCTTTTAATGATACGCTGCGTTAAGGGCTGCGGCAAAGTTCTCTCTCATTAAAAAAAGGACCACAGCCTGAAAACCTACGAACACAGTTCTCGCAGATAAAGTCAGATGTTCATTGAATGAACCTGCTGTACAATGACACCATATGTTATTGAACTTTGAAGGAAAAATAGACTTTGATTGCAGATCACTGGACGATTCTGCCAATGCGATCATGCGTCCTGTCCAACTGATGCTAATGGACGACAGTGCAGCGGCAATGGAGTTTGCGAGTGCGGAAAATGCAGGTAAAACTAATATGACCTCAAATTATTACACCCCAATTCTACATCCGTACAAGCCTTTTCGCTCCTGAGCTTTTTGGGCTAAATCGTTCCTTCATACAGATACCGTCTCTATTGCCTTAGGCAGTCAATATAAGCCGGTGGTACAAGGTACGTCTACGGCAACGAGCTGCAATAGACGCAGCCTAAATGCTAGTTTGGAGCATGAGTTTTGTTATGCACAGAGGAAAAAATCTCATAACTGTTTGAGAGATCACATTTATTTATTTATTTTATTTATTTTGTACGCCAGGCGGCGCGCTTCAATACAACACATCAGATCAGAACAGGGTGTGAAACGACAAATCAAAATAAAACATGAAAAGAAAGAAAAAAAACCAACAAAGGAACAATCGTATTGAAATGAATAAGTCATCCAGATCTTTGTCTAACCTACTTTGCACTCTCTGGAGGAAAGAGATAATAAAAGAAACGTTGACCAGCTCATTCCCTCTTCGCCCGTCAGCCCGATCAAGCATCCCAAGTCGTGGGGACAGAGCGGAGGCCCGGCGATCGGCTATACTGGCCGCCCCCGCCAGATAGCCAAAACGGGTGTACTGGCAGGGGGCCGCCAGTACCGCCGCTCACCGAAACCCCCGCTCCTCCCCACGAACCCGCCATGACAGACCGGAGTGGCGGAAGAAGACAAACACAACGCCCCCGAATACTAGTATTACCGCCAGTGTAGTGCAACGGCCAGAACAACCCGAAACAAAAAGACTTCAGAGAATCTGACTGGAGGTACCAGAGGAGGTAGTACAAAGTGAGAAAAGCTATATGACGAAAGCTATATGACATTTGCAAACTATGTGAGGGTTGTAAGCTCCGACAACATGGCACGCACGAAAAACAATTTTTGAACTCTCAAGAACTATCCCAAATGATTTTTGTCATATTTCTTACTTGCGTTATCGAATGACTGAAGTCAGAACTGTCTCCACTTCAGCATTAATGTTCTCGTAAGCCTATTAGCTTCAATAAATGAAAATAAAAATTAACAGAGTTTGAGAGTCAAGGAGAAAATGGGGGTTCAAGGCAGTTTAGAATTGCCCTATTGCTTAGCTCCTTTTCGTGAGAAAGTAAAGATCCCATCAGATAGTCTTCTTACCTGTGCTCATATATCCAGTATGAATTGTCGGAGTTGTCAAAGTTTTCCAGGAGAAGAAGAAATATTCAACAAGGCTAATGTTTTGACTCAATACATACCGAAATTTTTGCAACATTTTCATCATTCCAGATGCGAAGACGGTTGGGAAAGAGACGATTGCTCGTGTAGCACCGACGATAGCACATGTATGGAGAACGGAGTAAGTTGCATTGAAGTGTAATTTACAGATTGTAGTTATTTAGATGATGGCTCTAGTTTTCCACTGTCGAGCTTTGATTGCTCTGACGTTTTGATTGAGTATGCTTTATTATTTTATCGGAGTGAGTCCTTCCTCGTAACGCAATGAGATGTTGCATGCGAGAGCGTCTTTCTGAGTAAGGTCTCTAGACGCATTTGATCCCAATAATACTGAAAAATTCTAATAAGAGATTGCTTGTAGATCAGTGAAATTGTGTTCGAAGTCTTTTTCAAATCACTGCATGTATTGCATTTTTTCAACCTAAATGACAATGATCAATAGGACTGGCAGATCCTATCAAAGTCCTCATTTTTCTACACGAAAGGCAAAAAGCATGGGCGTTACAACATTTTACATATCTCCTTTCGCAAACATTCTTATAACATGACTACTACACTTGCTCACATATTGCCTCCATATGGGGCGGCCGGGCAGGAGGCAACAATGGTTTGCCGCTTTGCTTATGGAAGTACCAGAAGAGCTTCAGACTTCGCGCCTCTAACACTTCGCTCACTGCTTCAGCTGAAACTGAAAGAAATTGTCAGGTTTCCAAAGTACTTGCCCCTTAGGAAGATTCTCATTTGATTCCCTTGCTTGTAAAGTCAAAGGTGCGAAGAGTGAGTAGAAGCACGAGGAAGTCTGGAGCTCCTCAGGCACTTCCAGAAGCGAAGGCGTACTTTGCTGCCTCATGCCTGACGTCTCCCATATGGAGATGTATAAAAATCGGAGAAACTAATCTAATGCTAATGTGAGTCTGGAATCAACATTGACTTGAGGGCGGTGTCAGAGCTAACCTTCTCGCTCATCTGGGCTTATCCGGTACGCTGAGTCCAAGAATTCATCTAACGCGAAAAGGCTGAGAACAGGCATTTTCAAAGCTCTCTAACTCAAATTTGGACCTCCACCTTGATTTTAAATGAGTGGGGCAATTCCCGCAAAGTAGCTCCCATACCTTTCGGCCATCCTGTAGTTATTGCGCCAACAAGCGGATTAGCCTTGCAGAAATCAAGTTTCTTTATGGTAACCCTCACTATGAAAAATTTTGACTTCATTCATAGTTAAGAGCAAAACAGAAATAATTAACTGGGAATCTATGAATCTTTGGAGACTTACGAATCCATTTCGAGTTTCTTCTGTAATTCTCGCTTGCTCAATTCTACGTGCTTGGCTCAGGGAGGTGATACGAACAACAACAGAATTAGCGACTGCAGTGGACTAGTGGCAGATTCGAAACTTCTCAAGCTATAGTAAAGCAAAAAACACGACTGAAGCAGTTTGTGCTACTTGTGGCCACAAGGCAAAGACAAAATTGATTAGAAGTTCGGGTGAGGAAAGGAAAAGATCATGGAGCACAGCAAAAAAAAGCTTCACTTTTGTTGTCGCAGGATTCTTGCCTATATCTTTTTCAAAGTGTTTACCCCCTCCTTTAGCGTTCTTTTTGCATAGGTACACTCGTGCAGCTTAAAGGCAGTGTCCAGGCAAATCTCATATGGATTTTTTGCCCAGAAATTGTCGAAGAGGTCCTAGTTAGAGTACTGCCCAAACGGCAGCACAATTCATTAATTCACGGCTGAGAAATCCATCCTCAAACACTCCGCGGCTTCACCGTGACCGTAACACTTGGGATGAGTCCCAGCTTAAACGTAGTGTTAAAGTGAGCGAAGTCGTTTTCGGGATACGGTCACGGCGCAGGTGCGGGGTTTTCGGAGACTGATTTCTCAGCCGTGAATGACGAATTTGCGCTGCCTCTTGGGCAGTGCCATAGTTAGGACCCCCTCATCAATTTTCGGGTGGAAAACCTATGCGCTCAGATTTACCTGGAGACTGTCTTTAATTCATATCCGTCATTGCGCTCTCACACTGCTGCCTATTTCAAAATCAGTCCGTAGCATATTAATTCAATTATGATGATATCTATTCAGTCCTGGCTTAGCTTTGAAGGCTTGTAAGTGGTGTGCCACCTGTTCTTTCCCTGATAAAGCCATTGAAGATACCGTGTGGGATCAAGTGCGCAGAGTTGCCTCTCAACGTTGAGATTCAAGACATTTTATGTAGGTCGAATGCTCTAACCATGGGCATTGCGAGTGCGGACGGTGCGTCTGCGATGAAGGTTTCAATGGTGCGCGATGTGGTGCTGCTGATGAAGTAGGATCCGCTAGATAATTCACTAGTATAGAAATAGTGTAGTGATAGATAGTGATTAGCTTAGGCGTCGTAGCCTCTCGATTTTAAATGCCTAAAACAAAGTTTTTGTCCAGATAGTGACGATGAGTCCGCCCGAAGAGGAGGAGATGCCAGAAGAAGAGCCCAAGGATCCTGTTGGAGCGGCGGAACCCACAACAGTGGAGGAAGACGTTCAGAATATGGTGAGTGGTACAGTGAATCGGAGAAGGTGATAATTTGTTTTTCAGGCAGAGGATCCAGTGTCACAAGAGGACAACAATGCAGTCGAAAGCACAGAGAGTGACTACCCATCAGAGGCGGAAACAGCGGAGGAATCAATGACGTCATCAGCAGTATTAGTATCCCTCACCACCATTGCGCTTGCATTCGCTTTCATCTGAAATTTCTCTTCCGAAAGCGATTATTGTTAAAATTATTGTAGTTTTCGAACTTTTAGTTCCTGCGGTTTGTGCTAATGCTAACACTCTTTAAACTACTTAGAGAGAGCATAATTATGCATTAGCTTTGATAGCCCAGCAGTGCGGTTGAAATGAGTGCCTTTTGTAGAAAAATGAGGACTTTGATAGGATCTGCCAGTCCTATTGATCATTGTCATTTAGGTTGAAAAAATGCAATACATGCAGTGATTTGAAAAAGACTTCGAACACAATTTCACTGATCTACAAGCAATCTCTTATTAGAATTTTTCAGTATTATTGGGATCAAATGCGTCTAGAGACCTTACTCAGAAAGACGCTCTCGCATGCAACATCTCATTGCGTTACGAGGAAGGACTCACTCCGATAAAATAATAAAGCATACTCAATCAAAACGTCAGAGCAATCAAAGCTCGACAGTGGAAAACTAGAGCCATCATCTAAATAACTACAATCTGTAAATTACACTTCAATGCAACTTACTCCGTTCTCCATACATGTGCTATCGTCGGTGCTACACGAGCAATCGTCTCTTTCCCAACCGTCTTCGCATCTGGAATGATGAAAATGTTGCAAAAATTTCGGTATGTATTGAGTCAAAACATTAGCCTTGTTGAATATTTCTTCTTCTCCTGGAAAACTTTGACAACTCCGACAATTCATACTGGATATATGAGCACAGGTAAGAAGACTATCTGATGGGATCTTTACTTTCTCACGAAAAGGAGCTAAGCAATAGGGCAATTCTAAACTGCCTTGAACCCCCATTTTCTCCTTGACTCTCAAACTCTGTTAATTTTTATTTTCATTTATTGAAGCTAATAGGCTTACGAGAACATTAATGCTGAAGTGGAGACAGTTCTGACTTCAGTCATTCGATAACGCAAGTAAGAAATATGACAAAAATCATTTGGGATAGTTCTTGAGAGTTCAAAAATTGTTTTTCGTGCGTGCCATGTTGTCGGAGCTTACAACCCTCACATAGTTTGCAAATGTCATATAGCTTTCGTCATATAGC